>SJYO01018757.1:73464812-73650961 GCA_006410555.1 Capra ibex
ACCACAGTAGACGTATAGACTCCAATAACTATAAAGAGGGCCGTTACAACTAAGGTCGAACACAAAGAAGGTCAGGTCGCAAAGAGTACTACATTAGACGTATCTTCAATTTATTCGTCCCACTGTTATATGTCGGAACTACATGAGGAAAGGGATAAACCTTGGTCAGACAACAAGGTACAGGTCAAGATTGACAACGAAGGACTGGACGTGTGTCTAAAGAGTTCTCCGTCCAGTCCACCAGACCATAAGGGTAGAGAAAGTCTTAAAAGGTGTCATATAACACTAGGTGTGTCAGTTTCCGAAACCGTATCAGTTATTTCGTCTTTACCTACAAAAAGACCTTGAGAGAACGAAAAAGGTACTCGGTCGCCTACAACCGTTAAACTAGAGACCAAGGAGACGGAAAAGATTTTGGTTGAACTTGTAGTCCTTCAGGTGCCAAGTGCATAACGACTTCGCACCGAACCTCTTAAAACTCGTAATGAAATGATCGTACACTCTACTGACGTTAACACACCATCAAACTCGTAAGAAAACGTGACGAAAAGAAACCCTAACCTTACTTTTGACTGGAAAAGGTCAGGACACCGGTGACGACTCAAAAGGTTTAAACGACCGTATAACTCACGTCGTGAAAGTGTCGCAGTAGAAAGTCCTAAACTTTGTCGAGTTGACCTTAAGGTAGTGGAGGTGATCGAAACAAGTATCACTACGAAAGATTCCGGGTGAACTGAAGTGTAAGGTCCTACAGACCGAGATCTACTCACTAGTGTGGTAGCACTAATAGGCCCAGCACTTCTAGAAAAAACATGTCAAGAAAACACATAAGTACGGTGGAGAAGAATTATAGAAGACGAAGACAATCCAGGTATGTTAAAGACAGGAAATAACTCGGGTAGAAACGTACTTTACAAGGGAACCATAGAGATTAAAAGAACTTCTCTAGAGATCCGAAAGGGTAAGACAACAAAAGGAGATAAAGAAACGTAACTAGCGACTTCTTCCGAAAGAATAGAGAGGAACGATAAGAAACCTTGAGACGTAAGTCAACGAATATAGAAAGGAAAAGAGGAAACGAAAAACGGAGAGAGGAAAAGTGTCGATAAATATTCCGGAGGGGTCTCTCGGTAAAACGGGAAAACGTAAAGAAAAGGTACCCCTACCAGAACTAGGGACAGAGGACATGTTACAGTGCTTGGAGTAAGGTATCAAGTAGTCCGTGAGATAGATAGTCTAGATCAGGGAATTTAGATAAAGAGTGAAGGTGACATATTAGTATTCCCTAAACTAAATCCAGTATGGACTTACCAGATCGCCAAAAGGGATGAAAGAAGTTAAATTCACACTTAAACCGTTATTCCTCAAGGACTAGACTCGGTGTCAGTCGAGGTCCAGAACAAAAACGAAAGACATATCTCGAAGAGGAAGAAACCGACGTTTCTTATATTAGTTAGACTAAAGCCACAACTGGTAGACCACTACAGGTACACATCTCAGAAGAGAACACAACAACCTTCTCCCACAAACGATACTGGTCACGTAAAAGAACCGTTTTGAGATAATCAGAAACGGGACGAAGTAAGGTGTAAGGTTCCGGTTTAAACGGACAATGAGGTCCACAAAGAACTGAAGGATGAAATCGTAAGGTCAGGGGATATTACTTTTCCTGTAGAAAAAACCCACAATCAAGATTTTCCAGAACATCCAGAAGTATCTTGGCAAGTTCAAGTCGAAGAAGTCGTAATGACCAACCCCGTATTTCCGACTTAATTTATAAGTGTTACATTAAAAATTTTTGAAGAAAATGATATAAGTGTAATAATAAGTGATAAATGTAACAATATGATAAATGATAATGGAAACGACAGAGTATATTATGAAGGGAACCCCCAACTTAATTTAATATTATAATTCTTCCTTGATACAGAAATTTGTCGAGTGAGGTTTTGACCGTTAATAGTTAGGAGGAAATTAAGTAATTTGAGACCTTTATTTGTCGGATATATTTGTCCTTTTGGATTACACACATCAATGTCTACAAATGACCATAGAGATTAATAACACGAAACTAAATTAGTTTAACATCCGTCAATTCACTAAGATTCAGGATAATGATTGAATCTGTTGGTTTGTTTCGTAAAGATCTTCCTCCTTTAACATGAAATTTGGGATTATCTAGACCAGATCAATATCTAGATCAGAGATCAGTAACGACTAACTACATCCGTATTTACGAGAGACACACACCTTACCAAATTTAATTCTATTATCTATTGAAACCTTGTACCTAAGGAGTCTCTTCCGTCGTTATACATCTCCAACCTCTTCTCCATTGACAACTCTTTTGGTCAAATCTTTAATCCCTTCGAATTACGGTTCTCCCCTCTTCCGTTACCGTGATGTGAGGTTATAAGAACGGACCTCTTAGGGTCTCTGTCTCCTCGGATCACCCGACGGCAGATACCCCAGTGTGTCTCAGCTTGTGCTGACTTCGCTGAATCGTCGTCGTTACGGTTCCCCATCCTCTCCTCGTCTCTTCTGTCAGTCAAGGAAAAATTGAGAGAAACCCTTCGAATCCTCATTTACCGTGTGGTTAAACCACCGACAAACCTCCTCACTTTCATTATGGTCAAACAACGATTTATAATACCACACACGAATTTCCATCTTTTCTTATCTCCCGACACCTCATCTGTTCCTGTCGAAGTATTTCATCCATCCTAAATATAACTTGGAGTTTCTTTGGTGATCTTAAACTTGTTCAATTTTCCTCACTAGACCGTTGAATTCACCCTTTATAGACTTCATGTTTTTCAAAGTCCCGTCTTCACTCGTACCATTTACTTTCTCTACTATTTTTTCCTTTTTTTTTATCGACCCCTACAGTTCTAATTAGACTTTTTGACTTCCTTTATTTTGTAAGAAATAGAATGATGATGAAATAATTTAAAAGTATTTCCAGTAAAGATTGAAAATTTCGTATAATTTGGAAATATATACCCCTGAGGTTTTAGTGACGTTTACCACTGACGTCGGTACTTTAATTTTCCATGAACAAGGGACCTTCTTTTCAATACTGGTTGGATCTGTCGTATAATTTTTCGTCTCTGTAATGAAACGGTTGTTTCCAGGTAGATCAGTTTCGATACCAAAAAGGTCATCAGTACAAACCTACACTCTCAACCTGATATTTCTTTCGACTCGTGGGTTCTTAACTACGAAAACTTGACACCCCAACCTCTTCTGAGAACTCTCAGGGAACCTGACGTTTCTCTAGGTAGGTCAGTTAGGATTTCCTCTAGTCAGGACTTATAAGTAACCTTCCTGACTACGACTTCGACTTTGAGGTTATGAAACCGGTGGACTACGCTTCTTGACCGAGCAACCGACCCTTTGTAACTTCCGTCCTCTTCTTCCCCTACTGTCTCCTACTCTACCAATCTACCGTAGTGACTGAGATACCTGTACTCAAACACATTTAAGACCCTAAACCACTACCTGTCCCTCCGGACCACACGACGTCAGGTACCCCAACGTTTCTCAACCTGTGCTGACTCGTTGACTTGACTTAACTTGACTTCACTTTTGGATCGATGGGTAAGAAGTGGTGTGATTAAAAAAAATTTTTTCAGATTTTATTCTCCTAAGGGACCACCAGGTCTCCCATTCCTTAGACGGATGTCACGTCCTCTAGACCCAAATTAGGGACCCACCCCTTATGAGCGATCTCTTCCCTTACCGATTGTTAAGGTCAAAAGAACGGACCTCTTAAGGTACCTGTCTCCTCGGACCACCCGACGTCAGATACCCCAGTGTTTGTCAGTTATTTCTAATTAAATAACTCGACTGACTTACAACCCTTTCTTGTTCCTTTAAAGTACGATATCCATTACTACTCGTCGAAAACTTAGTCTCCTGGACTCTAGTTCGTACCTAGATCGTAAAGGAATCGATACCCTAGAATTTACTCAATGAAAACTTAGACTCGGAATCAAATGAACAACCGTTTCACCCGCATTCTACATGAAACATCTCCACAAAATTTCATATCTACTCTATTACATAATTTGAAAGATCGTGACATCCTTGGTGTCATCCTAGTGACCAATTCAAGAGACGAGAACCCTCCAACTTGTCAGATATAGAGACTAGTTTTTCAAAACAACTGTAAGGATTGAAGTAACTCTAATTTATGAAAATTGAGAGTTTACAGAAAAAATAGTATAATAATGAGACTTAGCAGTTTGGACTTTAGAGATTTTCGAGAACCTCTAGAAGAACTCCAAGGGGGTCACAGGAGTTCAGGTCCCACTTAGATTTGGTCTAAGTAGAAAGAAAGTCTTAGAGAAGAAACAAAAACAAAATAACTTGTTCGACTTGAAAGTTCTCTTCTACGTTTCCTTTTTCAGAAGGGTGGTGAAAAGGACACTTGGATAAAAGAGTGGGAAGTCTAATTTAGGACCGGACCGGAGTCCCGGAAAGACTAGTAAGAACTCACAAGTTTCAGGCCACGACGAATAATACTTTTAAGATCAAGAACACGCGGGTCAGTACGGCCTGACAAACCCTGGGATACCCGATATCGAACGACCCGAGGAGACAGGCACCCTAAAAGGTCCGTTCTTATGACCTTACTCAACGGTAAAAGAGGAGGCCCCTAGAAGGGTTGGGTCCCTACCTTGGACATAGAGAACACAGAGGACGTAACGTCCGCCTAAGAACTTGGTATCCCCGTCGGGGTAGTTTTGAGGTCTGAGAGTAGGTCAATTTCGAAGTGGATCGACGTCCGTCAGTTTCACCCAAATAAAAACTAAAGAACTGGGTCGAGAAGAGGTAGAAGCACCCACCACATAATTCGACGAAATTTTAGCCTTCCAACCGTTTCTCTTCCCCTCCTTTCTGGAATAGAGTGACCTTGTCGATACTTAGTCACCACACGACCCCACTAACAGGACACTCTCGACTAACAATTTTTAAGTCCTTAACATATTTGACTAACAATCATGTTGGTAACAATTTATGATTTAATATATTTACATATTAATTTACTTGATACACTTTTTTTTACTTATGAGTTTCGAGTAATAAAGGATTAATAGTTATAAAATAGTAATAGATGAGCTCTAATAAAGATAAAATAGGTATACCACTTCTATAGTATATTGCATGATGACGTGTGAAAAAGGGTCACTGAGCAAGTCACTATAGTACAACTAAATGTGGGTAATTTTACTGTTTACTACGTTTAGCCGTAACAAAATAACATAACGAACCTGAATTCTTTCACCACCCTTTTCATAATTATTACGTAATTCACTTTTAAAATAATTATAACAAAGACTCACTAGTAAACACCGTGTAACGCTTATCGTGTTTCTACCTTTCTTTATAATAAGGTCACAAGTTTTTGATGATACGTTAAGTCGTTTCTGTACTACAGTATCCATTTGTTCACTTTGACAAACTGAAAAAAAAAAACCGACACTTAGAACAAGGGACTGGTCCTCATCTTGTAGCGGGAGACGTCACCTTCACGATGTCTCGGAATTGGTGACCTGACGATTTGTGGTTTTATTGTAATTTTTTTTCTAGGTTAATTTTTTTATTTTTGTATATTTTTTTAAGAAGGCTAACGGTTTCTACCCGTGTGGGTTGAAGGGATCGAACGGAGAGACATCCCGTCTTCCCCTTTTCCATTCCGTACCGACAACTATCGACAGATGTCGGGTTGTGACTTTCACTCTAGCCCGAGAAATGATTTTATCCATCGGAAAGAGAAAACTAAAGGCTGAGAGACACTAACCAAATATTTTAAAGGTTCGAGAAGAGTCCGACATACTACCTCAAGTACCAAGTCAAAGTTAAAGTTAGGAATAGTGGTCTTTTGTGAGAATTTAATATTCGTGTGTTCCGTTAACGTCTCAGTTTATATCTAAGGAAGAATAATAGGTATAGAAAAAAGATGATATCTTTTAACCCTTAAGAGAAATCAGAAAATTTGAAAAACTCAGTGCTAATTTTGAAGATTTTCTACAGAAAGTCTTACACTTTACCATAATATTGTGTTAAACGTATATAAAACGTATATGAGATTTATTGTTTATAATAATACTAAGTTGGAATATTGAAAGTACGATAAAAACTTATTTTACAAAGATGAAATCAAGGTATATTAAATAAATTAAAGATACGAAAAGTCTATATTTTAATGACCTGTCGTGGACTTCCTTAATAATGAATTAATAAAAGATAAAATCGTACGTTACGTTGTAAAATTGTAGTCGATGTAACTTCTATTCTCTTTAAGACTAACAAAAGAGTTTTTATTACTGTATGTAAGGTATCGGTTAATAATATAATTTCCTGATCTTTGTTTGTTATGAAACATAAATATGAACAAATAACTTTAGTGATCATAAAGGGTATTTTATTTACTTCCATATTTCTTTCATTTCATATAAAAGGGGAGGTTTACTCTTTTAGTATAATTTAATACGATAGTCCACTTACTGATTAAATGAAGTCATTGATAATTTGTGACTTTAATCTTTATTCCAACATCGAGAATCAAAATAGACAAAACTTTTCTTTTTGTTTAGAAACAACAAATTTATTATGAGGTTTATGACGTAATAGGTAAGTAATTTCCGTCTAAATATACTTCAAAGTCATTTAAAGAGATCAGAACTTTAATAAACTTCCAAAAATGCTTTGAAATCTTAAAATCGACAGTTTTACTAAAAATTATTTTAAGTATACAACACTGGTGTGACAAAGTGTCACTTACACGAATGGGTTTCGTACTTCGATTTTCGTTTTTTTCTTTACGAGCACAGATCTGAACCCTCTTCTTTCAATCGGTTAAAAACGAAACCAAGTCTGGTCCAGAGAAAACATACCTACTGTCGACTTTCTTGTCGACTCATTTTGTAAAAATACCCGGAAGGGACCATCACGTCACCAACTCTGAAGTGGAAGGTTACGTCCCCTACGTCCAAGGTAAGACCGACTCCTCGATTCTAGGATGTACGGAACCTCGGTGTTCTGGTTTTGTATTTTTGTTGTCTTTGTTATTACAATGCCTAAACTGTTTCTGAAATTTTTACTGGGTGTAATTTTTTTGTTTTGTTTTGTTTGTGAACAAAAAACCATATTGTGGTTTTTTACAAGAGTAACATAGAACTTTCCATGAGTACCTCCCTTTTCAAACAGTAGTCCTTCTACACGTGCACACGAGTCAGCACAGGTTGAGAAACCCTGGGGCACCTGACATCGGGCGACCCAAGGAGATGGGTACCCTAAAAGGTCCGTAATTATGACCTCGCCCAACGGTAAAGGAGGAGATCCCCTAGAAGGGTTAGGTCCATAACTTGAACACAGAGGGCTTGACGTCCACTCAAGAAACAACGACTCGGTAGACCTTTTGAGGTCTGAGACCTATACTCTAATCCCCATCTCTTCGGTAAAACATTGGTACTCTAGTTTTTATACTTCTACTTCTATATAAACGATTACTATACATTCCTTGTTTACCTTTATAGAAAGTGATTTTCGAAATAACTCGGTGAAAAATTTGAGACCGAACGTATGAAAGTCGAGGGAACAAAGAACTCCGTTTGTTTAGAAATATACAAATTCAGTGACAACCAAAAAACACGAATAACGACTTATATTAGGATTTGGACGACGACGACGACGATTCAGTGAAGTCAGCACAGGCTGAGACACACTGGGGTATCTGCCGTCGGGTGGTCCGAGGAGGTAGGAACCTCCTCGTTCCGTTGTTATGATCTCACTCAACGGTAAAGGAAGAGGTTACGTCCTTTCACTTTTCCCTTTCACTTCAGTAAGTTAGTATAGGCTGAGAAACGCTGGGGCACCTGGCGTCGGATGGTCCGAGGAGGTAGGTACCCTAAAAGGTCCGTTCTCATGACCTCATCCCACGGTAACCGAGAGACAATAAATTCATACAATCTTCTCTTTGTGAACTAAGTGAGGACAATGTAGGATGGAACAAAAAAAAAAAAAAAGACGTTCCGTACACCCTAGAACCAAGGGATTGGTTCCTAGTTTGAGTGTGTGGGTGACGCGACCTTTACGTCTCAGAGTGTATACGTTTTAGTTTATTCACATTTTCAGTGAGGAATCAAGATTCCTCAAGTGACTAAATAACACTGTAAAGAGTGACACTAAATAGAGGTTTTAAAACGACATCCGTACTACATTAAATATTAAAACCCCGGAACGACTGTCGGACTAAAGGTATACGGTAAGGACTGGTGTGACCATTAGTGAGGACGTTTAGGTCAAATTTATTTAGAAGAACTATTTAAATGAAACGTTCTCCCGCACTGTATAAAATAGTCTGTATCTAAAGCTAAACGATGGGAGAAGTGTGACTCCGACTAATTGTCACTTGTCCTTCATCCGGTGACTTGTCTAATTGAATATTAATTATGAATATTAATTACGCACGATTCAACGAAGTCAACACAGGCTGAAAAACACTGGGATACTTGACATCGGACGGTCTGAGGAGACAGGTACCCTAAGATGTCCGTTCTTATAACCCTACCCAACGGTACGGGAAGGTCCCTTAGAAAGGTTGGGTCCCTAATTTGGACTCAGAGGAGACTGAAGATGGAACGACCGTCTAAGAAATGGTGACTCGGTGGATATGTCCTCCGGATTATGGACATATAGATGAAGATCTGCAAATAGACGAATTGAGATACGGATCTAGACTAACCCCATCGATATATTTATATTGACCAAAGGTTCACCACCGAAACAAAAGAAGGGTCAATAGTACCTAAGCTAAATTACTAAATTACACCAGTTAAAGACTTAGACTTATATAAAGAAGTCAAAGTCTTCAAACATATTTAGTTTTAATGGGTTTACATGAGACTTTTTGTACAAAATAAAAATATTACTTTTTATATTATTTTACTTAATTCTCCTCATGAACATCCAAGTCAAGTCAAGTCAAGTCAAGTCAGCGAGTCAACACAGACTGAGAAACTCTGGGGTACTTGACGTCGTTCGGTCCGGAGGGACAGGTAGTGGTTGAGGACCTCAAGTGAGTTTGAGTACAGGTAGCTCAGCCACTACGGTAGGTCGGTAGAGTAGGAGACAGTAGGGGAAGAGGAGGGCGGGGGTTAGAGAGGGTCGTAGTCCCAGAAAAGGTTACTCAGTTGAGAAACGTACTCCATCGGTTTCATAATCTCAAAGTCGAAATCGTAGTCAGGAAGGTTACTTGTGGGTCCTGACTAGAGGAAATCTTACCTGACCAACCTAGAGAAACGTCAGGTTACCTGAGAGTTCAGAAAAGGTTTTGGTGTCAAGTTTTCGTAGTTAAGAAACCGTGAGTCGAAAGAAGTCTCAGGTTAAGAGTGTAACTATGTACTGGTGTCCTTTTCGGTATCGGAACTGATCTACCTGGAAACAACCGTTTCATTACCGGGACGAAAACTTATACGATAGATCCAACCAGTATTGAAAAGAAGGTTCCTCATTCGTAGAAAATTAAAGTACCGACGTCATTGGTAGACGTCACTAAAACCTCGGGTTTTTCTATTTCAGACTGTGACAAAGATGACAAAGGGGTAGATAAAGGGTATTTCACTACCCTGGTCTACGGTACTAGAAGCAAAAGACTTACAACTCGAAATTCGGTTGAAAAAGTGAGAGGAGAAAGTGAAAGTAGTTCTTCGAGAAATCGAGAAGAAGTGAAAGACGGTATTCCCACCACAGTAGACGTATAGACTCCAATAACTATAAAGAGGACCGTTAGAACTAAGGTCGAATACGAAGAAGGTCGGGTCGTCAAAGAGTACTACATGAGACATATATTCAATTTATTCGTCCCACTGTTATATGTCGGAACTACATGAGGAAAAGGATAAACCTTGGTCAAACAATAAGGTACAGGTCAAGATTGACAGCGAAGGACTGGACGTATATCCAAAGAGTTCTCCGTCCAGTCCACCAGACCATAAGGGTAGAGAAAGTCTTAAAAGGTGTCAAGTAACACTAGGTGTGTCAGTTTCCGAAACCGTATCAGTCATGTCGTCTTTATCTATAAAAAGACCTTGAGAGAACGAAAAAGCTACTAGGTCGCCTACAACCGTTAAACTAGAGACCAAGGAGACGGAAAAAATCCAATACGTTTACGTTTAACCATACGGGTAAGATCACAGTAAACTTTCAAAAACAATGTAAATAAGTAAGTTGTTTATAAACAACTTGTGAACGAAGTACAGTCTGTATAAGGTCAGTGAACCTATGTAGCCACTTATTTTGTCTGTTTTTAAAGACGGGATGGATCTAGCCCTTCTAGGGGACCTCATCCTTTATCGTTGGGTGACGTCATAAGAACGTACTTTTTAAGGTACCTGTCTTCTCGGACCACCCGATATCAAGTACGTCAACGTTCTCAACCTGTACTGACTCCTATACGTACGTGTGCACACACGTGTACACGTGTGCGTGTGTGTGTACGTATGTGTATGTTTGTTTAATTGAACCTAATATACCATATGTTATTTTAACTACCTAGTATTGTTATTCACTTTTGGAACTCAGGAGAGTTTAATGTATATCGGACTTCGAGAAATATTTCAAATCTTGTTTAATTTATGGATGTGTCCATGTACGTCCGTGTGTGAGAAGTCTTAATATCTATGTACGTTTTAATATATTTTTACTTTCGTTCTCTTACTATTTTCTAAGTGTTACTTTTGTTTCCGAATTCACCCACCAATGGAACCCAACCTATTTTGTCCTTCATCCAACCACCCCCTTTGGTACACCAATCTAAATCAAATAAGATCTAGAATACTTATTCTTGTATGGTGCACACCTGTTACTACTCTTGTTTAACACTTTCTTACTCACACTAATTAGATTAAGGGACAAAGACTCCAGGGATTTTATTTTTAAAAAAGGGTGTACTTCTTTTTCTTTGGGAAACGGGATTATCCCATCAAAAGGTGTAATTTTTTTTTTATCTCGTGTCTTTTATTAATACTTGGTACAGACTGAGTAATATCGAGTGTTACTCCTTTCTTGAACACGTTACCGTACTCTTCTTATCAATGTTACACAAACTATAAGTTTCTCTGTATTCTACGTACATGTCTAAGACTCCCTTCGAAGACATGGTATGTCGAGTTTCTGTGTTGACACTAGAGTCTTAATAACGGTTTGGGTTCCTACGGTCGGTGTGTACCTATACTAGAGGGTACCGGAACCGGACGTTACTGAATCTCGACCCGAACCCAAGGGTGAGTCTCTACCTCCGACCCAGGACCGCCACTCTGGTGGTCTCGGATTGGAGATCTGGTCATCAGTCACTGTTCCCGGGACCGGGAAACTGAAACGTCTTTTCTTAAAGATGTTCCTTCTCTTCTCACTTCGTTCATCAAATAATTCTCCTTTGATACCCATAGATAAATGAGACCCATTTATCTATGTACCCGTCCGAGTCCCTCTCTCAGGGACTCAGTGTACTCAGTGGGAGTACCGTCAAATTCAGTGAAGTCCGTCAAGCCAAACAGCGAGTACGTACAGACTGAGAAAATCTAGGGTACGTGACGTCGTACGGTCTGAAGGGACAGGTAGTGGTTGAGGGTCTCGAACGAGTTTGAGTTCAAGTAACTCAGTCACTACCGTAGGTTGGTACATTAGGAGACAGCAGGGGAAGATGGAGGACGGAAGTTAGAAGGGGTCGTAGTTCCACAAACGGTCACTCAGTCGAGAAGTGTAGTCCACCGGTTTCATAACATCTAAGTCGAAGTCGTAGTCACGAAGGTTACTGATGAGTCCTGACTAAAGGAAATCCTACCTGACCAACCTAGAAAAAACGTCAGGTTCCCTGAGAGTTCTCAGAAGAGGTTGTGGTGTCAAGTTTTCGTAGTTAAGAAGTCGGGAGTCGAAAGAAATATCAGAGTGTACTGATGACCTTTTTGGTATCGAAACTGATCTACCTGGAAACAACCGTTTCATTACAGAGACGAAAAATTATACGCAGATCCGACCAGTATCGAAAAGAAGGTTCCTCGTTCTCAGAAATTTAAAGTTCCGACGTCAGTGGTAGACACCACTAAAACCTCGGGTTCTTTTATTTCAGACAATGACAAAGACAACAAAGAGGTAGATAAACGGTACCTCACTACCTTTGTCTACGGTACTAGAATCGAAAGACTCATAACTCAAAATTCGGTTGAAAAAGTAAGAGAAGAAAGTGAAAGTAGTTCTTCGAGAAATTAAAGAGAAGTGAAAGACGGTTTTCCTACCACAGTGGACGTATAGACTCCAATAACTATAAAGAGGGGCCGTTAGAACTAAGGTCGAACACGAAGTAGATCGAACCGTAAAGTGTGCTATATAAGACGTATATTCAATTTATTCGTCCCACCGTTATATGTCCGAACTATATAAGGAAAAGGTCAAACCTTGGCCAGACAACAAGGTACAGGTCAAGATTGACAACGAAAAACTGGACGTATATCTAAAGAGTCCTCCGTCCATTCCAGAAAACCATAAGGACAGAGAACTTAAAAGGTGTCAAACAACACTAGGTGTGTCAGTTTCCGAAACCGTATTAGTTAATTTGTCTTCATCTACAAAAAGACCTTGAGAGAACGAAAAAGATACTAGGTTTCCTATAACCATTAAACTGGAGACCAAGAAGACAGAAAAGATTTTGGTTGAACTTGTAGACCTTCAAGTATCAAGTGTATGACAACTACGGACCGAATCTCTTAAAACTCGTAATGAAATGATCGCACACGCTACTTATGTTAACACACCGTCAAACTTGTAAGAAACCACAACAGAAAGAAACCCTGACCTTACTTTTGACTGGAAAAGCTCAGGACACCGGTGACGACTCAAAAGGTTTAAACGATCGTATAACTCACGTCGTGAAAGTGTCGTAGTAGAAAATCCTAAACTTTATCGAGTTGACCTTAAGGTAGTGGAGGTAATCGAAACAAACATCACTACGAAGGATTTTGAGTGAACTGAAGAGAAAGGGCCTACAGACCGAGCTTCACTCACTAGTATGGTAGTACTAATAGATCCAGTACTTCTAGAAAAAACATAACACGAAACATAAGAACGGTGGAGAAGAATGATAGAAGACAAAAACAATCCAGGTATGGTAAAGACAGGAAATAACACGGGGTTTGGAGACTTAAATTCGAGTTCATAATAGAGAAGTTCCCAAAAGGGTCTATTAGGGTGCTTTATATATGACAAACGAAGAGAAGTGCTATAAATAAAAAATTTCCCGAAGGGTCCACCGAGACACCATTCCTTAGACGAACGGTTACGTCCTCTACGTCCTCTACCCCCAATTTAGGGACCCACCCTTTCTAGAGGACCTCCTCCCTTACCTTTGGGTGAGGTCATAACAACGGACCCTTAAGGGTACCTGTCTCTTTATACCACCCAATGTTAGGTACCCCGACGTCTCTCAGTCTACACTAACTCGTAAGTACGTGTTACTGTAAATACGGAAGATCTTGAATAGACCAATTTAACAAAGTATTTTGGAGACCTACTAGGACGGTCTTCTACCTCTTTATCACCTACCCGATTTCCAAACCTCTTCCCCTACCAAGTCCGTCCCCTCTCCCCACAGAACCTTATAACCATTTATAACCGTTAACCTAATACAAAAGTATACTATTTTCAATTTTACATTTTTGAGTATACAAAAGTCTTCATACTAAGAGATTCCGAAACTTGTGAGATTCTCACATATGTATAACGTAGCATTCTTCCTTTGTCTTATATGTTTAGAGATGTTTTAATAACATTATTAGAAAGGGTGGACAAACGATTGAATTACAGTCGAGAACTTTCAATCACGTCACACACTAAGACTTCGACTTCACGACCTTGAGTCGTCGGTCTTGAGTCGAAATTTAGGGAGGAGAAGTCAAAGGGTCGGTAGACTAGAACTACTGTAATTTCGAACGGATACACAGGGTCACTGGACTACTTAAACGACTCTCTTGATTTACTCAACTATGTGAAGATAAGACCCTTACCGAGCATCGTGTCTTCCTCATCAGTTATTTATAATTGATAGTAATAGTCTGTTATCCTTTGTTGGGACGGTGAACCCCGAAGAATCCTCTTTCCTTTCCGACCTTAAAGGTAAAGATGAGACCTTTACCTCCACTGGTCTTCCTAGTCTCGTGAAGGACGAGGTGGGGGAGAGTGAAAGTTTCGTCAAGAGTCTAAAAACAGGTGTCTCGACGTCCACCCGTCTATAAAAACACAGGTAGAAAGGAGTTTGATGAATTTGTCCAACCTTTGTCACTGTCTTTATAGTGGAAGACTCCGACTCTTCGTCATGTTCTTTATAGACTCTTAATGATTTACCATAAATCCATCTTTATTTTACAACGTTAACTAAACCAACAACTCATAAATGTGTGTGTGTATATGTGTAGAAGATGGAAAATTTTACATAAATAATTTATCCAGATCACTTCCCTTTTCTCAGGGAGAATATCTTGAGTTCTAGAGAGTTGTAAGTCTATAAACTAGGAAAACCTCCATGAATCGACTAGACACCTAAAGAAAATAGTAGACGAGAAACACGACGGTTTTTCGTTAACCCTTTACGTTCCAACATCCACCCCCTTTTCAAACCCAAATCTCCATTTTGTTTTGTTTTTCGCCCTCTTATTTTAGAACCTCCTTTCGTTCTCATTCCTCTCAACCTGACGATAAAAGTTTTGCTATTCAGTAATCCAAAAACTTCCTTCATTCCGGTCAATAGTCCGAAACTTTCTTTCATTTCGGTACGAGGATATAAGTCCCAGTCCAACAGACTGAGTCACCATCCTCGAATGGAGACGGAAGAAGGACTCGGCAATCACCTCCTATGCCGGACTCCGCCAGTGGCGTGTCCTACTAAGGGGAGTTGTCAAACTCTCTACTCAAAAGTGTTTAGAGTGATTTCGACAAGCAAAGACAAGTCTCACAGACACTAAAGGTCTTTCCTCCGCCTCTTCGACTACTAAACTCATCTTTCCAAACGACTTGGACACAACTAAATATTGGACCGGACTCCACTACCTCGGGACCGAGTGGCCTGAGACTGGTGTCGCGAGGACCTTGAGAACGCGGAAGACCCAGTCGGAGTCCCACCAGTGACTGGGTGGCTTCGAAGAGAGGTCTACAGGTTCTCTGGACTGTGTGACGACACTGTCCCGACTTCCTCCATGTTTCAAAATTATGCTACTCTCTTTTGCCCTCCTGTCCTGTTCTACCGAGAGAAGTTATAAATTTCTCGACGACGTTCTCTCTGACCTCATCAAAACACCGAAATTTCTCGTTTTAGTCTCGACTGTCCTCGATGGCTAGACTTGAGTTTTACCAAGTCTCAACCCCTCTCCCCCTTAACCTACTTCCACCAAGTTGCATATTTAAAGGTCAATATTCTATTTATTCAGGATTCCTACATTCCAATTTGTACTGAGTAGACTCATTGTGACCTACAATGTACTTTCAACAACTCTCATTTAGGATTCACAAGAGTAATGCTCGTTATTTAAAAAAAAAACCAGAATTTTTTTTAGAGTGCCTCTTGATGAAAAAAAAAAAAAAATTTGCCAAAACCTAACACTTGAGTAGAAGTCACCTCAAAAAGATTTTTATATATAAACAATATAAAAACCGACGCAACCCAGAATCAACACCGTACGCCCTAGAAGGAAAGCCGTGTCCCCGAGGGGCTTCATACACCCTAGAATCAAGGGGTTGGTCCCTAGCTTAGGTGTAGGAAACGTAACCTTCCACCTAAGAATTGGTGATCTGTCGGTCTCTTCAGGGTTCTCAGGGAGAATTAGAATGATACAACTGAACGAATAAAAGTAGGAAGGAAATTGGTCTTAATTGTTTCATCTTTAAATTTGATGAAACGAATAATAATATAGGAATCATGGATCTTATCGCAAACCGTATCTTACACACGATTCAGCGAAGTCAAAACAGCTGAGAAACGTTGTGGTACCTACCATCGGGAGTACCGAGGAGACAGGTACCCTAAAGGGTCCGTTTTATGACCTCACCCAAGGACACGGAAGGGGATCCCCTCGAAGGGCTGGGTCCTTAACTTGGGAGCAGAGGACGTAACGTCCGCCTAAGAAATGACGACTCGGAGGTTCCTTCGGGAACCGTATCTTATCCGTAAGTTGTTCACAAACAAGTTTCTTTCTTGACATTAGAGTCGTTAAGAAAAACTAATCATGATATTGTTAGGGTATCGTATCTATTTTTTTTTGACTCCGATTACTTGAACGAGTTCTAGTGTTGAGTAGTCACGACCTCGACCCAGGTCGACCGTGAAAATTCGTAGTGTTATGTAAACATAATACAAAGGGACAAAATCGTTTAGTCAGGTTTGATACGAAGTTTGAAGTAGAGTTTAAGGTAAACCTATTCTGGTGGAATCGTGACCTGTGACAGGGATTATAAAGCGAATAGGTTATGACGTTCGTTCAACACACACACGAGTCAACGAGCCAACACAGGATGAGAATACTGGAGTACCTGACATCGGGAGGTCCGAGGAGAAAGATATCCTAAGAGATGTGTTCTTATGACCTCACCTAACAGTAAAGGAAGAGGATCCCTAGAAGGATTGGGTCCCTAACTTGAGCGGGGAACGTAGAGTACACAACCGTCCGCCTAAGAAATGGTGACTCGGTGGACCCTTCGGGTCCATCTTTCAATAGTATCCTTATTAACCATTTACCACAAAAAGAGTGGAGTCAGTTGACAAGTTTTTATCACCACCGTGGGTCATCTTTACTTAAAGGACGGATTTTGTTGAGACAAGAAGTTCAAAGACAAACACTATAATAGAAAAGAATGTAAAAGGTCAGTGTGTTCTTTAACTTGAGTACGAATCATATAATCGTAGAATGAAATGACTTACTCATTCACTTTCGTTTTCAAAGAGTCAATTCAGACTGAAAAACGCTGGGGTACCTGTCAGGTACCTTAACAGGTCCTGTCTTATGACCTCACCCATCTGAAAGGGAAGAGGTCCCCTAGAAGGGTTGGGTCCCTATCTTGGGTCCGGAGGATGTAACTTCCACCTAAGAAATGGTCGACTCGGTGTTCCTTATACCTCACCCATCGGATAGGGAAGAGGTCCCCTTGAAGGGTTGGGTTCTTAACTTGACCCCAGAGGACGTAACGTCCGTCTAAGAAATGGTTGACTCGACAGTCCATTCAGGATGACTTACTCATTTAGTCATTCATTAAGAAACTAAATGTTTTCTGAAGAATTTCGTGTTTTCTTTTTTGAGTCTTATCTCCAAGTCGATCAAATAATTACACTTGTGAAATTGACTCAAAAGGATATCAAAGACTTGTGCTACAGTATCAGTCTCGAGACCGGTCCATTCCCAATTGACAAACCTGTTTTGTTGTGTCTTTCCTCCTCGGAGACCAAGGTCAACTGATTAGAAAAGAGAGTGGACAAAGTACGTCGGAAGTCTCGGTTTCTTTAAAATGGTTTCCTAATTTTGAATCCATTTGTCTCTAAGAAAATAAAGGTCGAGACTAAGAGACCTCTCGTTCTTCGAGGTCGAATGTACATAAGTCTACAATTAAGTATAACCAATGAGTTATGTATTAAAATTTTTCAGACGAATAGAATGTCATATCTCCGTCGTTACTTACTTCCACTACCACTTACGGTTCCATTTCCTTCAAGTAAATAACCCCGACAACACCCAACGTCAAATAGTGAAGACCAACGTTTTTCATTTTCCATCTGAATTACGACTCTTATATTCTGAGGAACCCAAAAGATTAAACAGAAATTAAAGGACTATCACTGTGGTTAAGATAAATTACGTCCTAGCACATTATCATCGTGATAACGAACAAGTGTCTGTTTAGACCTTTATGTCTACGACTAAAAGTTAGTACTTTATATAACTAAAAAAAGTTTATGCATCAATGGTCACCAAATCTTATAGACTTCACTCAGATTTACTCGGTCTATTATAAAGGAAGGACGAAAAAAGATAAAACAAAAGAAAAAAGATAAAACAAAGATAAAGGATAAAACAAAAGAAAAAACAAATAGGTCAAGGAGGTTCAAGTAGGAAGTTCGAAACTAGTTCGGTATACAAAAGGTATATGGACAGAGGGAGGGTACTTTAGGATCTCATAATCACCAGATATGATATGACATGATGTGTCTACATGTGTGTGTATGTGTGTGTGAAACAACCTTAAAAGAAAGTTTTAAGTTTTTACTCTTTCAATCAAAAAATTTCGGTTTATCGTGTTTTTTTCACATTTTTCTGTTTCAGTTGAACCACTTATAGAAAAATGTACATTTTTATATATCTTGTTTATATTACCGTACTTAAATATAGGCACACAAGGGGATGAAAATAAATGTCCTTATCCTAGTAGTAATCTATGCACTGAACTGAACGATGTGATAAGTAAATTTGACACATGAGACCCATAAGGAGATCCAGTCGTGTACACAGAGTCAGTAAGAACCGGATGAAAAAAAAGAAACTTTATACAGATAAAGATATCTCGTCTAAAGGTTTTGACTTTAATATCTTGTTACACACGACATTAAGTGTTGGGATGACAAAGATATCGGGCAATACAACTTATAATATTAAGAAATTTTAAACCAATTGAATAATATACTTAGTCACTCTCATAACACAACAAAACTTGACACAAAGGAACAGATAATCACTCTGAGTCGTAGAAAATATTTGACGAAAATTATGTAAAAAACAAATAAACGTAAAGAAGAAAATACTTGGAGTCAGGTATGGGTACAAACAAAAGAATTTAGTTAGACATCTTCGAGAAAAAAAGTGTAATCACTATATTGGAGGACGAAGAATATATATAAAATTTGTGAAGAAGGTAGAGACAAAAAGGTTGTAATAAATACCATTAAAAAAAACGGAAACAAATGAAACATAATACTACTTAAGTTGAAACTCTTGAAAGGGGTAATATCAAGGAATTTCAAAGAAACCAGAAAAACTTCTTTAAAAAAGGTTAGGATCGTGAAAAGATAATTTTTTTTTATACATATATATATACAAAAATGTAACTTCAGAAAGTAGGAAACGAAAAATTTAAAATTTGTACTATAAATCTGTCCCGATCGTCAGATACCCGACGGCATATACCTCAGCGTGTCTCAGCCTGTGCTGACTTCGCTGAATCGTCGTCGTCGTCGTCGTCGTCGTCGTCGTCAGATAAAAGAAAAGTCTATCGCTAAGTTAATACTATAGTGATAGTAAGTAATTTATTCGAAATAAAAAAGGACTACTGGATAATAATTACATAAATAGTATATGTGTAAAAGACCAAATGACCTACAACATTACCTGAGTCAAAACGTGGTCACTGAGTACACGAACAAAAAACTGAGTCTTGCACGACAAGATTAGTCTGATTACAATGGTTACCAAAATCATAGAGGTACCGTCAAAGGATGGTAGGAAAAACTAAAGTCCCGTCCCACCCCCGCCAGAAAGAGAGTTTGAGTTCGGGTCACTCGTTCGTACTGAAATTCTTTAAGTGACACTCACCAATTAGACAGGAGACGTTAAACCTACTGTGTCCCCGACCACAGGTTGAGGACGACTTCATCAAATTTTCCAACACCCTCCTAGGTGGACGGTCCTCCACCTTTCTTCTCTCCCGATGCAAGTTTTTCCTCGTTGTAGGGTCAGTTGACACCCAGTCGGTCTCGATCAAGCCCCGACAGAATGTAGACCTGACCTAATATACCTCGTTACGACTCTAGGGTCATCTTTCTCCGATTTGTACATGCGACGAGGAGCTTTAAACTTTCTCTTTAACAAGGACTAGTTAATCGCCTCCACGTAAATGGGACGGTCCTGTGACGTCCACTCTCTACCACTTACTCCCCACCCTAGCGGGTTCTCGGGAGTTTTACCGGTGGTCTCTCGCAGTTAAAGTTTATACTTAGGACCGGTTTCTTCCGTTCGTAAAGGACGAAATAATTGGTGGTGTGGCTGGGGGTAGTGTGTGTGTTTGGTTGAGGATGTTCAAAGTTCAAAGTTGAGACGTCCTCTGTTTCCGTCCGAACAAGATGACTCCTCCTTCTCTCCCCACATACCCCTAACCCTCTCCGACCTTCTTCGACTATCTTTTGTCTTCGTTGGACAAATACCACTAAAGTCCTTACTCGTATCTTAAAATTTAGAAGTTTTATCGGTAAATGAAGAGTATTTAGTTATTTATTTATCTTAATGTACAGGACATAAACTTTACTCCTATCTTTCATCTTTTACAGAACGAACACGGTTCAACGAAGTCAACGCAGTCTGAGAAACGCTGGGGTGTCTTGGGAGGAGACAGGTACCCAAAAGGTTCATTCTCATGACTTCATCCATCGGCAAAGGAAGAGGTCTCCTAGAAGGCCTGGGTCCCTAGTTTGGGCGTAGAGAACAGAGGATCTATGAATCTCCGTCCTACACCTGTTCTACTTTGAGTTCGAACTGTTGAAGTGAAAAGTCAATGAAACAATCGTTATCTCCGTCGACTTTGTACAGTCCGAGAGTCTGACCGTCAAACGTAATTAGTAGAGTAAAAAAACAATATACGGTCCACCTTCAGATTAGAAAAATCCTAGGTCGTTCTCTAAATGTATAGAGGATAAATCAGCTAGATCCTTCGGATTGTTCTGAATAGTTCTACAAAAGAACCGTCAAAGACTGAGAAGTCTCTTTAAATCCAGTGAACCTAAAGTCACAATCTTAATTAAGTTTACGACTGTCGTCGACGAAGTCATAAGGTTTATATGCTTCATTTACTGTTACATCCTGTTCATACTTTTTTACATCTGACTTATGACGTAACCGAACCTAGTGGTTGTAAAAACAAAGTGTTTAATCTTTAAAAAACTATCGTTGTTAGATAGTAAAGTAGATGAAAATACTCTTATATTATATTACTAAAATCACTCTACCACATTAAAAATAAACGTAAGATTTTACCCTTTTCACTTTCAACGAGTCAGTATAGGTTGAGATATATCAGGTACCTCAAGAGGTACGGTCTTATGACCTCACCATCTGAAAGAGAAGAGGTCCCCTAGAAGGGTTGAGTCCCCAGTTTGGGTCCAAAGGGTACAATGTCCGTCTAAACAATGATTGACTCGATAGTCCCTTCGGGTTGTCGTATACTTTATGTTGTTAAATACTTTTCAGGTATGTTCCGTGAAGCAAAACTTTTTCAAGACCAAAGAAAAAGATAGGTGAAAGAAGGAAAATAGAGACACAAATGGTCGCTCGAATACAGTAAACACCAAAGATTCGAGGACAAGAAATACGACATTTAGAACAATTTTGGGTCCGATCTACTCCGATCAACCAACTTGATGACTACACTTAAGTCTATAAGTAAGTCTTATTTATTTAAGTCTTTACAGTCTTTGTATGTGTTCATCACTTGGAGATAGAAACTTAGACGATAAAATAGAAAACAAATAAATATACCGTCTTACTCAACAAATATACACTTTCCTTCTCCCGTCTCCCATTTGAGGCAAACTTCAAAGATAAAAGGCCATCCCTGCGACTAGTAAACGATTTAACCTGGAATCAGATCATTACAGAGTTACATAGACCTTCGATAACAGTGTAAACCCCTATTAAAATTCGCATTTAATTCAAAATTTATATATCAGGATCCTTTCCGATCTTTCCTTTAACATATCCACTGTGATTCTACATTCAAAAAGACCCCGTTTAAAGACCTATTTTTGTATAATATTTTTCATTGAGATTACTAATATTGATAAAAGTCTGTCCATTTACAATGTAGGATAACGGAAGGACATAATGTCTACCCTTCTGTTAGACGGAGTCTAATGACCAGTATCGGGTTCGAGTAAGGACCACCGTTTCGTCACGTAATAGGTAAAACCCACTAAATCGAGGATTTACCGTTGGGTGAGCACAAGAACGGACCTCTTAGGGTCCCTGCCCCCTCGGACCACCCGACGGTAGAGACCCCAGCGTGTCTCAGCCTGTGCTGACTTCACTGAATCGTCGTCGTCGTCGTCGTCGTCGAGGATTTTTTGAGTTTTCATTGTTTTCTTGTTGTACATGATCTCTATACATTCTAAATTTTCTAAAATTTCTCGAAACCGTGTAGTACAGAATTCTGTCGGTGTAAATTCGTATGTAACAGCAAATCAGTGATGCAACACAGATTGAGAAACCACTGGGGGTACCTGACATCGGGTGGTCCTAGGAGACGCGTAGTCTAACAACATAATACCACAAATGTTACTAATTCATGACTTCCCAGAAAAGATGTAAACTTATGTGAGATCTTCTAATTAGGATGTGAACGTCTAAAAGGGTCAACATCGATAATCTGAGAGGATTTCGGAACTGGACCCAAATAAAAAAAGAATGAAAAATGAGTCTTCAGAATCTTAGTTTTACCCCGGTGTACACCGTCATCACTTCAACTTATCAAAAAAAAAATTATAGAGTACGAAACCAGTTACGGTATAAGATCTTAAATTACTTGTTATTGGTGTCAATTATAAACAATTTACACCGACTCTGTCCACATTAATATAAGACTCTGAAAAAGTACTTAGTAGATAGAAGTATAGAGACGGTTCTTCTGTGTGTGTGTATGTATATATATATCTGTGCGTACATATACATAAAAGCATATATTTAATTCGTTGACTCCGATTTTCTTCAATTCTTTATATATATTTCAAAACTTTTCCTTGATCCTAAAATTGTTTCCAGTCAATCGGACTAAAACTTTTGGGACGGGAAGGGTGATATGGCCACCAGAATAGTATCATCAAAAGTCGTAGAACAACTATAGAATGAGAGTTTTCGTGTTGACCCTTAAAAATCTTACGAATTAACATGAAAATTATAATATTGTAAACTTGTGTAAATCTGTTAGACAGGACCATGTCTGTCAATAATAAGAATTTGAGTTTAAGTTTATTTCGAAGTCTTTGAAAGTTCATTCTGAGGTTAATAGGACCTTGAGTTTCCGAAACCAAGACAAAGTATCGGAGAAAATAAAAGGTCATAGGAAAGACGTCCTCCCTGAGACCTTTGTCTCTCAAAGACTCATACGTTATGACAGACTCCTTCAGACTTCTTCAAAGTCTCTTTGTTTTCTAAAGGGAACAGAACAAGAAAAGAGAACGGGACGAGCGGAAAAGTTGGAACAACCGGTCCAATTGTAAATCCTAAAAGTATTGGTCTCTTGTTGACCATGAAAGTTATAACAAGTCCGTATCGACAAACGTCCCTTTACCAACGTTTACATACATCCGGGGGTACGTGCTTGTGTCCATAAAATTAACCATTAGTTCCGACGAAATACGGAAAAAGGAGGAACGAGGAAAAAGAAAAGGAATATCGAGAGGAGGAAAGAAGGGATTAGTAAAAAAAACACACAGACGTCCTCACGTAAGGCAAGAAGATCCGGAAACGAGAGTCGAGGACAATACACTGAAGTTGATCCCGCAATCATTGTCACTATTTCTAAAGGGACAGTTCTCCCTAAACAGAAAATTATTCTCTGAGAACTTGATTTTTCAAAAATTTTACGTTTTCTTACTTAAAGTTCAACGTCCTTCAAACCCTCCAATTAAACCCAGTACTTAAGAAGAACTTTGGACGAACAATAAGTCTATTAAGTTTTATTAAAGTTTTCACCTCCATACACAAGTTATTTCTTTGACTTAATAATGTTCGGTCTTAGATGAAAAAAACCGAAGAGACCACCGAGTCTACCATTTCTTAGACGGCCCTCTGGGTCCAAATTAGGGACCCGCCCCTTCGAGGGGACCTCTACCCTTACCGTTGGGTGAGGTCATAAGAACGGACCTCTTAAGGTACCTGTCTCCTCGGACCGCCCGATGTCAAGTACCCTAGTGTTTCTCAACCTGTGCTGACTCTCTAATTGTGCATGTGTGTGTACTTGTGTGTGTGTGTCTTAGATGATAATAGTGTCAATATTAACCCTGGTGTCGAAGGATCGGAAGTACATTCAACTGTGATAAGGTAGTAAAGTGAATACATCCGGAGTATAAGTTTGTAAATATCCTATTAGTCCCGTAATATGGGAACTTCTACTTCTTCTCTAAAAAAAAAAATTACATTTTTAGAGGTTTAAAATTAATTCAATCCTGTCAATGTCCTTAAGGGGTCACCAGGTCAACAATCCTGAGACACGAAAGAGACGTGCCCCGGACCCAATCTAGGGACCAACCCCTTTATGTTAAGGTGTTCGGAGATTAGTGCCGGTTTTTTATTTCTATGACGAAATTTTTTTTCCCAGTACTATCAAAAAATTTAACTTCACACTAACTAAATGTTATAACGTAATCAAAATCCACATACCTTTTATGTATAAAACCATCAAAAATTCCTATTAAAAGGTAATATCCAGTAATATTCTACGACTTATGTCAGGGGACATGATATGTCATTTAAAAACAACGAATTCTTTCTAAAAATTTTTAAACAGATGTTAAAAAAACTATTTTAATTAAAAGGAAGAATATTACGGATAGGTACTAAAGTTAAAATTTTCATAACTTAAGTAGTTATATACTAAACAATACATCCTCCATTGTAACGGTCAACGACTTTAAGATAGGGAAATCTGTAAAGTCTTAAACGAGAGTGAGAAGATTAGATGAATGTTTAGTCCATTAGAGATGGTCTACACGACAAAGACGTAACAGACTCTAAAGGAAATATCCTAAACACACTGTGAAGAATGACTCGTATTGACAACAAGAGTCATTGTTCCTTACAAGGGTGTCCCTTCTTTCTCCCCCATAAAAGTCTTGGACGTAGAGCACATCAGGACAGTTTCTAAAACATTAAGATCTACGCTACCACACCCTGTTTACGGAAACGTAGTAACCAATAACCTCGTCCTTTCCATAGGTCACTATGTTTAGGACAAATCCTAAACCTGTCTAATAACAATAATAGGATCAAGAGAAAAACAAAGAAACTGGTAAAGGGGTACGATAAAACACGAGTGAAAACAATGGGTGAAAATACGAGGGGGGTAAAGAGAGAGAAAAATTTAGGAGACCAGACCAAAGGATAATTATTGTTTTCATGGGTACATTATAATATAGTAAAAAAACAAACACATCTCAATACTACCGGTCTTACCAATGGTGACTGATTTGTGGTCTCTGTACGGGGTGTGAAGTACATAAAGAAAGGATAAGAAATTATATTGGGATGTTAATAATAATAAAAAAATGATTCTCTAATATTCTACAGTATGAGATAGTCGTAGTAGTAACACACTATAGTCTTGAAATGTGACTTCAAGTGAGTACGTAAAAGAACACGAAATAAGTATCTTATATAACTAAGTCGGTTTTAACTAACTTACGGACAATACACGTTTCAACCCTAACTTTATAACACCCCTAATGGTTCCATTGAGTGTGTAGGAACAGGATCTAATGTCCGATCTACTCTTTTATTACGGACACGTATGTATTGGTTTTTATGTCCCAGTTAGACATTTGAAGTACTGTAAGAGATTTGAGATCGGTGATTTTCACATAGTTTATGGTTACGTTCGAATTATCTGTACACAGCTTACTTACAAAATTAGTTGACTATAGCCTTCTCATTATGTCTATTTTCAGATACATTGAATTCTCCTCTCCAAGGAACCTCTGACACCGTAAACACATTTTGGACCCACATTTGAGGTCGTCCCACTCCCTTCCTATAACGTTCCACTCGTTTGACATCCCCGACTCCACACCTCCACTGGCTCACTCCCCACACTTTACATCAGACTTCAAGGTGCCCTTCCTGAAAGTACCCGACCGATAACCTTCACCCGAATAAGTGAACCATCTTAAAAGTGACTCGGTATTTTCTTCTAAAAGAATTTCCATATGTCTTGTTTCTTTAGTTTCAGAATTATCTTTTCCGTTATACAATCCTCCAACCCTAAATGTATATGTGTGACGACGACGACGATGCAGCGAAGTCACCACAGACTGAGACACACTGGGGTATCTGCCGTCGGGTGATCCGAGGAGACAGGGACCCTAAGAGGTCCGTTCTTATGACCTCACCCAACGGTAAAGGAAGGGGTCACCTTCTTTCACTTTTCACTTTCACTTCAGCAAGTCAGCACAGACTGAGAATCGCTGGGGTACCTGACGTCGGAAGGTCCGAGGAGGTAGGTACCCTAAAAGGTCCGTTCTCATGGACTCACCCCACGGAAACGGAAGAGACTGTATATGTGTGATGATGTACATTTTGACCATTGGTTGTTCTTGGATGACATATCGTGTCCCTCGATATGAGTTATAAAACATTTTTTTTGTCAGACTTTTTCTTATGTATATATATGTATATAAATACATATTGACTTAGTGAAACGAGATATGGACTTTAATTGTACTGTAACATGTGGTTGATAATAACAAAAGCAACGAGTAAGTACAGACTAAAAAAACGTTGGGGTACTTGATACCGGACGGTCCGAGAAGACAGGGACCTTAAGAGGTCCGTTCTTGTGACCTCACCCAACGGTAAAGGAAAAGGTCCCCTAGAAGGACTGGGTCCCTAACTTGGACAAAGGTCGTGACCGTCCACCTAAGAAATGGTGACTCGGTGCTCCCTTCGGGTGTTGAGATGAAACTATATATATAATTTTTTTCTCTAGTCATACTCTTAGAGTTCACCTAAACCTTTCCCCTTATTTCTATTCGGAGCTCGTTAGAAAGTCGTAACTTTTTAAAACTATTCACATAATCTAAAAAGTCTGAAAGTCAACTTTGAAATGTTTTGTTTTATTTTGTTCTTTTTTACACTATGATCCATTTCTAACAATAGAAGTTGTCGTGTGTTCAAGAAATATAGGACTTGTGTCAAAAACGGGGTAATAAGAAAAGCGACTGAACAAACAGGTCAAGATTCTGTTTGACTAGACAGTCCCAAGATGTGTTTTATTCGATGTCATCTTCATTCTTTTTTTCTAAAGACAAACCTGTACTATACCGTTTTAACGGGCCCGAAGCCTCAGACTATTTGGAATCAGGGTCAGAATCTTACTGGCAATAATTGACACACTAGACCCTGTTTAGTCGAGTAAAAGAAAATATCGACGATAGGAAATAAAACTGTCTGTACCGAACAATACTCTTCCGTTTCTTTAGGGACAGTAAAACAGATAAGAATAAGAATAGATAAGTCTTACTTTAAAAAAGTAGTCGGACAAAAAATAAGGAACCAAATATAGTCAATTATCACATTGTTATGGACGAACTACCTCAAAATACTCCTAATTGTTATCTTATGTATATTTCACGTACATCTACCATGAATCTTATGTCGTTGAATAAAAAGGAGGATTAAGACAGGACTAAAGAGTAAAAGGAGTTTCACGACACTTTCCTTTTACTCTCTAAAAATATTTAGGGACACTGACCCCTTTCACAATATCGTATCACTGAATTCTCATGTGAAAACCATGTGTGATAGTGGTGGATTTTAGTCTTCCATTTAAGGTACTCCTGTCTCCTAAAACAGTCAGACTAATGACGACGATTCAGTGAAGTCAGCACAGGCTGAGACACGCTGGGGTATCTGTCGTCGGGTGCTCCGAGGGGACAGGGACCCTAAGAGGTCCGTTCTCGTGGCCTTACCCAACGGTAAAGGACTCCGTAGGGGTTTTGAAATTTCTCATAGACCGTGTATTTTCCATGATTCGTTTGTATACCTTACTACTTATTAACCCAATTATAGAACCGAGGTGGTAACTGAACCAAACATAAACCATATTTGACTCCGTCTTCTTCCACGTTACTAAATGGGTTCCAGTCTTTCGGAGTCAAAGAAGTAGACATTCTATCACTATTATTATCATAAAAATAACTTGTTAGTAGCCGTATATTGTAATTTAACCAAAGTCCAAAAGCGTCACATTACTAAACTAAACATATATACAACTATTTCTACTGGTGGTAGTTAGGTCAATTGTAGGTAGTGGTTTGTACCAATGTGTAATAAAATAACACTACTCTTGAAAATTTCAGATGGGAGAATAGTTGAAAGTTTACACGTTATATAATAATGAATCAGTGACACGTCAAGTAATGTAGTAGCGTCGAATAAAGTATTAACCTTTATTGAAGTAAAATGTGCCAAAATACTCCTCATTTACGTAGACTTAAACTTACTCAAATTTTGTCGTATACCGTGTATCACTCTGATGGTATTTACTTCGAGATTTACCCTTCCGTGACCCCGAGTCTTTAATTATTCATGGTAGCCTTAGGACGGTTCATGTTCGACTCTATCCTTTTATCTTTCCCCTTAAGTTTCCATCCCATCTTAGAGATAATAATTTTCTTATATAATTGACGAGGGAGTTTGTGGAAGGACTCGAGACGTCACCCGTCTATGGTGGGAGAAGGTTTCACACTAGGTTACGGTACACGACACCGTTCCACTGGGAACACCCTTTGTGTAGGGTCCCTCTTTCTCCCTGGAAGGAGATGTTCCTCTTTCCCCCTTGGTCGTAAATAACATGCCGTTGAAACGTCGGTTTCAGAATCGATAAGAGTAGTGACTGTGTTAGAGTAAAGAAGGAGTGACGGTTAGAGAAACCACCGAATCTGCCATTTCTTAGGTGGACGTTACACCCTCTGGACCCAAGCTAGGGACCGAACCCTTCTAGGGGGACTCTCCCCGTACCGTTGGGTGAGGTCATAAGAACGGACCTCTTAGGGGTACTTGTCTTCTCGACCACCCGATGTCAGGTACCCCAGTGTTTCTCAGGCTGTACTGACTCTCTGATTTCATCGTCGTCGTCCGTTAGAGACTCAATAATAAGACAAGTACAATGTGTTCTCCTCTGTCTTCAGGTCTCATTGAACTAGTATCAGTGGGTTCAGATACACTGAGGTCCGACGTATGTGTAAATCCTATATGGGAATGACCGACAGCGAACCAAGAGGGTTCGACGAAACGACATCTTGTTTGTGTCTAGAGAGTAGAAGGTTTCGTACCAACGACGACGACGACGATTCAGCGAAGTCAGTACAGGCTGAGACACGTTGGGGTATCTGCCGTCGGGTGATCCGAGGAGACAGGGAGGTCCGTTCTTATGACCTCACCCAACGGTAAAGGAAGAGGTTACGTACTTTCACTTCAGTGAGTCAGTACGGACTGAGAATCGCTGGGGTACTTGACGTCGGATGGTCCGAGGAGACAGGTACTCTAAAAGGTCCGTTCTCATGACCTCACCCAACGGTAACGGAAGAGGTGGTTTCGTACCATTGATTGTCGTTTTACCACAAAGGGAGGAGACTCTTTCTTTTTCTAAAAGATGAGGTAGGGTCCTCTTTATATCATAGAAAGGATTCTGTATATTTTCTGAGACCTAGTTATTACTATGTAGTTTTGAGTTTAGAGACCAAGTATGACAAAAAAAAAAGGGATGAAATATTCGTAAAGATGTGAACAGTAATACTTCTTTACTGTCACTTTCACAATCACCGAGTCAGCACAGACCGAGAAACTCTAGTGTACCTGACATCGGACGGTCCAAGGAGACAGGTACCTTAAGAGGTCCGTTCTTAGGACCTCACCCATCGATAAGAGAAGAGGTCCCTGAGAAGGGTTGTTTCCCTAACTTGGACCTAGAGGACGTAACGTCCGTCTAAGAAATGGTAGACTCGGTAATCCCTGCGGCGTACTTCTTTATCGTCTAAACTTTACTGGTTCTCACGATAACTGTGGAGAATATGTTATTTCTTCTCCACTTCTTAAACTGACGTTAAAAACTTCTTCGATGGTAACAAATGAATTAGGGTCGTTTCAACATAGAGTTTGGTAATCTTCTACGGGTCTTCATCTTGTCTGGAACTTGCGTGTTACTTTAAAAGGTTACTTAGAACAATGAGTCACTAAAGAAATCGTCTTTTTTCAGTGGCATATTATTTCCTAAAGAGGGATTCATATTTTTCTTTTGATAATTACAATCAACGAAACACTATTGACAGTGTCGTATTAAATTAAAAGATTCTTTAACTCTTAAAAGGATTAAGGTCTATTATATCTCATACTGTTAGAAACATTGAAATTCTTATAATTAACTTTCGGTTTACTATTTCGATAAAATTGAGTAAGTGTTCAAAAAAGTGTCTTTTTGTAAACCAACAGTTATACATTTGAGATTCGAAAACAAACCGAAGATTTAACTATTTATATGAATAGTACTGACGAATTAGGTAAAGAGAGAACAAACTGGTATTGAGAATTCGAATTAATAATTCCGTACAAACTCATATTGTTTACTTAAAGTCCACACAATACACAGAAATAAAGAAGACAACTTTTAAAGCGACTTGATACTGAGTGACACAAAAAACTATAGAGTAACACGAGATAATTATCTGCAAAGTTTCGTCTTTGAAAGAGGCTTACATATTTCTCGTCGTACATCTACTGACTGGTTGCATATAGTGAAACAGCAGTGTTTTTTCTAGTTTTTAATTAAAAGTCTCAAACAGTTATCCGTTTCTAAACTTAAAAAAAACAAAAAATAAAGAAATTAAAATTTTAGAAATTAAGAATGTACGCAAGGGTTTGTACTTTGGGGGAGGGAGGAGGGAGGGGTATTGTAGAGACACCCAGTAGAGGTACGTGGTCGGGGTTCGTACGTCTAAACTTAAAACAAATATTTTAAACGAGTACTTAATTTGAACGTAACACTTAGTTAGTTCCCCTTCCTTACATACGATCGTATGTAATAAAAAGGTCACGTTCTCGTGAGAAAAAGGTTATTTCACTCTTTGTACTGGTAAACGAGGATAGAGTAAGGGGGTCTTTTGGGAAATAAATACCTGAAATGAATTAGGATGAATAATACTTTTAAATCTTAGAAATAAAACTATTAATACGATATCTTAAATTATAACATCTCATGTTATAAATCAAATAAACCTCTACCATAAGTAAAGTATTCACCAAAGTATAAAGTTTAGTTCTTTTGGACAATTACTTCTATACAAAGTGTCGTTAAATAGTTAATGTACCATTTTGTGGTGACCCTATATTACACAAGATATTAGAAATACTATACCAATCTTTCGTGTCAACGAACTAAACAACAGTTGGTTTTCTACAACCACCATTTATAGTTCAGTAAAAGTCTTCTACCCAACAAATCGACATATGGTCGTGTCATAGTTCTTGTCTTATACCCTTCACGAGTTCATCGGGTTTAAAGAGGTCTAATACATCTATCCGAATTGAAGAACTAACACTTCATTACACACCTTATCTTTTACTGATTCAAGGTCAGAGAACAGGAATCCTTGGATCGTCATAACTTCTCATGACACAGTCAGTGTGTTTATTATGTCGTTATTATATTAATAATATGTCATAAAATACTTTTATTTTATGATTATTATATTATGAGATTATAGTTTGAAAAAACCTTATAAGTGTCACACTCCTCTCGAGTCACTCACCCCTTTAGTATAAGTCATCCCGTTACTACTTTCTAAGAACTGGAACAATAACTTCCTGAAGTTTTCCAACATGGTACCCTATCAACAAGTTAAACCTCCCTTACCTCCTTACTCGGTCTCGGACCCTTTATTCTCCTTTACACTACTATAGTCAATTTCTCTTTGATTTCGTTGGTCTCTTAAACCAAGTCGCATCCTTATCCTTTTCTTTACTACACCCCTCTTCGACCTTTTCTTCTGTCCCCAATAAAACACTTTCCTGAATTTACAGTCCGTTTTTCTTAACTACATAAAAACATCTATTATTGTTCCGAAACTTTTTAAAACATACCTTTCTAACTAAGTCATTCTTTACACGTAAACCTTGAACAAGACATAGTTACATATCTTATCGTCATTGATAACTTCAACCTCTTGATAAAATCGTCGGACAACGTCCTCAGGACCGAACGTCATTTCTCCTGACCTCGATATAATGACCGTAGTCCTCTTCTTTCCTCCTTGTATAGAATCATTGTCCTTCCATGAAATCTCATGGACACAGAACTTCTGATTAAACTTACACACCCTGTTCCTTAATCTCGTGAACCACTATTAAAGTTCTAAGTTCCGACTTAATATGACCTTCTTACCAAGACGATGATAATCTATAGTACCTCAGTCCTCTCTTCATAATTGTCCCTTCAATCCATAGTACTTCCAATGGATCGACTAACTAAAACCAAGAACACACACACACAAAACCGTCCGCCATCTATTACAGTGTCTTCAAATAAAGAACCAGTGTGAGGTACAGGTTCTGTCTACTCTCCCTTAGAAAAAGAGGTACTTCGGTAAATCTCAGGGTCGATCTCCCTGTGAGTAGTCCTTGACGTCATCGTTTCCTTTCTCTTTCTGACTTTTAAAAGGGTATCTAAAAAATTGTATAACACAGTCGGATCCACACTTTGTATAGTAAAGACGATTATAAAGTAACCGGTCTTACTCGGAGTACCGTGGCGGACTTATGCTCCCTCGACTCTTGATGTATGGGAACATACGAGTCCTTCTTCTCCTACAACCACTTGCGATTGTCATACATAATGTGTAAGTCACTCACATTCCTTCTACCTAAAAAGGTAGTGACACCCAATACACACACATTTTCCCTCCTATTACCCATCTTTTTCTTTTGAAAGAGAATGAAATATACTTTTTGAGAGGGACGTGAGTCGGTCTCCTCCAAATCTGAGTGTCCGTAAAGATGAGAATTGTGCTGACTCGTTGACTTGACTTGACTTGACTAAGAAAGTAAAGTCGTATTATAATGGTCCATTACTATAAGTTCTAACTGACCAAACTGGTTTGGTCAGTCAGGATTTCCTTTAGTTGGAACTTATAAGTAACCTTCCTGATGACGATTTCGATTTCGAGGTTATGAAACCGATGGACTACGTTTCTTGACTGAGTAACCTTTTCTTTCTGGGATTACGACCCTTTATAACTCCCATCTCTCCTCTTCCCCCACCCCGTCTCCTACTCTACCAATCTGTCTCAGTGACTAAGTTACCTGTACTTAAAGTCGTTTGAAGTCCTCTATCACCTCCTGTCTCCTCGGAACACACGATATCAGGTACCCCAGAGATTCTCAACCTGTACTGAATCACTGACTTATTGTTACTATAAGTCCGAAGTCTCCTCATTCTCCGAATAACGTCTTACAAGAGAGTGTTACGAATTCTCTTAAAGACCTTCAAAATCTTTCATTTAAGAAACAAGACCCAGTCATAACGTTGTCCCTTGTATCCTAGTAAACATAAAGATTTAGAAGTTATTTTAAATTAAACATCGTACATGTATTCATAAACCTTCCGATGAGTCATCGTGGATACTAAAGTACATGGTGTCCGTGTTATTCTTCTCAACCTTATTCGAATCAGTGTTTATAAATGACAACTATAGTGGTCAATGTAGTTATTTCTTTTTGATTAATAAAAGTGTCCCATTAATACTCTCCGGCCCCCTTCATAAAAAATGTAAGGTACCGTATTCCGTAAGGGTTGGAAATATATACTTCTAAAGATAACCAGATACTTATGGTTGCTACCTTTCTTATGACTTACACGAGTTTACAAAGTGAAACAATTATTTATATCACTCATTTGAAATATTATTGTAGTTGATAAATATAAATAACATAGTTACATTATTTGAGAAAGGAAGAGTTTTCAGAGGACCAACCTCTTCACTGTATCATTGGGATTGAGATAGGATAAGGAATCGTGGTCTTCAGTAATCCAATGATATACAAATAAGAAGAACAGAATATGGACCCTTAACACATGACGATATATGTTACAGGAACTAATGACATATTCGAGTAATTTTAAATTAATTGAGAATTTCTATTTAACTTTCACTTTCACTTTCACTTCAACATAGGCTGAGAAACACTGGGGTACCAGCCGTCTGGTGGTCCGAACTGACCCCTCAACTATATCTACACTCTACGTTACGACAATAAATTACATCTGATAATACCCTTTTAAAAATTGATTCAAATTCTCTAATTAAATTAACATGGAACGTGCACACGATTCAACGAAGTCACCACAGGTTGAGAAACTCTGGGATACCTGGTATCGGACGGTTCGAGGAGACAGGTACCTTAAGAGTTTTACAACTCGAATATAGGTGGGACTTTCCCCCGATTATCAACTTATAGTGTTTATCTTAAGTTAGTGAGTAAATAAAGTCATACGCTAAGTATTGTATTTTAGTAATATTGATTGTAGACAAAAGAGATATGGGAGGGGAGACTCTTTTTTGGTTGGTTGGTTTGTTGTTATTGTTTGAGATTTCTACTATTAGATTCCATTTAAAATACTCCTCGTTAAAATTACATCGTCACTCGACCTAAGAGTGATTCTGACTATACGAAGAAAAAAAAAGAATCAAAAAATTTTATTTTCGACTCGGGACTCGTTACGTATTACGTCGTATTATCGGTAACTATACTCAATTACTACGAAGGTTTTAATACCTTGAGGGTCAGTCCCTTTTCGTCTATGGGACATCCTTAAACTGAATCTCGTTTTATAAAGTAAAGTAAAGATCATGACGACGACGACGACGACGATTCAGCGCAGTCAGCACAAACTGAGACACGCTGGGGTATCTGCCGTCGGGTAGTCCGAGGGGGCAGGGACCTTAAGAGGTCCGTTGTGACCTCACCCAACGAAAAGGGAAGAGGTTACGTACTTTCACTTTTCACTTTCGCTTCAGCGAGTCAGCACAGGCTGGAAGTCGCTGGGGTACTTGGCGTCGGGTGGTCCGAGGAGGCAGGTACCCCAAAAGGTCCGTTCTCATGACCTCACCCCGCGGTAGCGTACAAGGAAGTTTTTTTCAGCCCCCCCGTAGTGTGTGTACCTTGGAGACGGTCTTTTCAGGTTAATTAATTTGTTTCTGTTATTCAACGATATGTCATGTATTAAAGGTCTTCAGATATCAGAAAATTTACTTCCGTCTTAATTATCCTTATGTATAACTAAAACATCATGAGACATATTTTTACACCGATTCTAAACAACATTCGGTGAATTTGTCTTATTTCCCGTATATGTAAATTATATTCGAGTGACTATTATCGTCTGTTATTTTGAGAGTCCCTGTAACAAAGAAAAAAAACAGAATCAATAAATAAAAATGTGAAGATTAAAACAAAACCCCATATCGGCTAATTGTTACAACACTGTCAAAGTCCACTTGTCGCTTTCCTGAGTCGGTAAGTATATATACATAGGCAAGAGGAGGTTTGAGGGGAGGGTAGGTCCGATGGTGTATTATAACTCGTCTCAAGGTACACGATATGTCATCCAGGAAGAATCAATAGGTAAAATTTATATCGTCACACATGTCTTTGTAAAGAAAAATTTAAAACTTCGTTGAAGAATCATGGTCGTTCATGTTGTTTTTTGTCTTAATTTTTTTCTCATAAAACTGACTCAATCCTCTTACGAAATTAAATAAAACATTCATTTGAGAAGTATGGTCGTTTACGTTGTTTTTTGTCTCAATTTTTTTTATAAAACTGACTCAGTCGTCATCCGAAAATAAAAAATTTTATCGTAAAATGCAGCAAAGTCTTTAGATTACGTTTTTTCCTAACGAATTGTTCCTATGAATGTTAACGATCAAAAGATTACAAATATTAGTATTGAAATAAAAATCGACAGATTATTAAATAGCTCAAATAGTTCAAAGTTACTAGTTCATAGTTCAAATAGTCAAATACTCCAAAGGTTGTTGGTAAAAGAGTTTGAGTCCATCCAGTATTTCTATGTCCGTTTTCTTTGTTGCAAATTATTCATAAAATTTTTATTTGTGATGTCGTTCTTGTAAAGTAAAAATTTCTGTGACGGAAAAATAATACCCTAGAATTAGTCATAATTACATTCGTTAAGAATTGTACCGTAAAATATACGCAATCGTTGTTTGTACCCTACGTCTCTAAGTATATAAGTAAGATCCTTGCCTTTTCGATGACAATTTATTGTTTCCTTTAGTGACCTCATCAATATATTATGTAATTTCGTTATTCTCGACATCTCCTCGTGCCTGGAGATTTACCGATTCATTGAGTCACCGAGAGAGAAATTCTAGAGTTGAAAAAAGGAGAACGGTACACATAACCTAGGGTAGAAGCATCTACTCTTTTGCCGCGGTTCAAACAACGGCCTACCTCGATTTTTTAAACGGTCCGCAACTCAGCGCGTTCACCGTCACGGCGTAAAGGCGAAAAGGTAGACTACTGACCACTGTCACTTGTTTATACTTTCCAATCTTTGAATCTCAATCCTAACCTATGTTGATAGAGACACTGTAGTTTATAGAGTACTACTACTTTTACTTTCCTTTGCAGAAGTGCAGTCATTGAGTCACAAAACCCAACGTTTTATGAACCTACTAAACTAGCTCAAAGACCTGTGGGACTTCTACGTCGAATGTTTGGTCTATCGTTTGGGAGACAATATCAATTACAACTTAAAGGGTCACATTAGAAAGAAACCGTTAAGTCTTATATAAGGTCTATTACTATTATTTTCAAAAAACAGAATATAAGAAAATTTACAACTAATTAGATAGAGGGAGTATCGAGTCAACCATTTCTTAGACGGACGTTACGTCCTCTGGACCCAAACTAGGGACCCAACCCTTCTAGGGGACCTCTTCCTTTCCCGTTAGGTGAGGTCATAAGGACGGACCTCTTAGGGTACCTGTCTCCTCAGACCGTCCGATGTCAGGTACCCCAGAGTTCTCAACCTGTGCTGAATCACTGATTTGGCAGTGGTGGTTAGATCAAGGGTTTAAATATTTTTTCCAGAACTTAACCTTTAATACATACATTAGACCTTATACACTTATATATATATATATATAAAGAGTATGGAAAGTTTGTTCTTAATTCGTCACAATCAATTAAAAACAATCCAAAGGACTAAAGTGACTTAACTGTCACAACTCTCTNCAACCTGTGCTGAATCACTGATTTGGCAGTGGTGGTTAGATCAAGGGTTTAAATATTTTTTCCAGAACTTAACCTTTAATACATACATTAGACCTTATACACTTATATATATATATATATATAAAGAGTATGGAAAGTTTGTTCTTAATTCGTCACAATCAATTAAAAACAATCCAAAGGATTAAAGTGACTTAACTGTCACAACTCTCTACAGTCCATAATAAAGTTCCCTTATTTTGAATTGTGGATAAGTCCGTGAGATTGATGACATCACACCCTTAAGATAATGATAATCGTATTTATGTACTTCTAATGATACAGGGACGATACATGATACAAGGATATAAAAGTTGTTAAAATTACTATCCAATTTACAATTTTGGTTTTCCGAAAAACACAGTTACCATAATTATAAGTAGTACAAGGAAGTGAGTGGACCTTTTCAACGTATTATTATAATACCTATTCAGTATTTACTATTGACATTTATTAAGTAAACATAGAATTGAAGAATCATAAATATCTTAAATAAATATAGTTAGGATATAAAAACATGGTAGAAAACAAAATCACATGACCTTTATCTGTGTTACTAACGAAAAAACGACTAATAATCCTCAAGATCCCTTTAAAGTCGAGGACATTTTTGGTTTTAGAACCAATTTAAAACTAATTCACATTTCACCCTCTCTCTATGACCATCCTCCGATTTTTGAGGTACAGGTCTTCGGTCACATATATGTATTAAACTTCGTGATACGCTACCGAAAATAGAGTTACACAAATAAAACATACCCTTCATGAAGTAACAGACATAGAAACATATCTCTATCGGATTCTCATTTATAAAATTTTTGATCACACTTTGAAATACCAAATATGAGAGTCTATAAGAGGTGTCTTTTAAAAAGAATGTCTTAATGTACTTGACTCATAGACAACTCGCACTCATATACGACTGTTTGGTTAATGAGTCCGTTTCCTTTGTGTAGATCTTCGAATTAAACAAATACAATCAGTAAGTCAGTACAGACTGAGACGTTGGGGTACCCAACATCGGGTGATCCGAGGAGACAGGTACCTTAGAGGTCCGTTGTTATAACCTCACACAACGGTAAGGGAAGCGGTCCCGGTCCCGGTCCCGGTCCCTAACTTGGGTCCAGAGAATGTGACGTTCTCCTAAGAAATAGTTGACTCGGTACTCCCTTCGGGTGTCTTCGGATTGAGGGACCGAATATATAGTCAGAATAAGTATAATAGACAAATTGAGAAAGAAAAGGTACACACCATTCGTACCGGTTGCACGTAAAAGTTTCTTGCCAAATTACGAGGATATTTCTAACTTGGTCGTTAAGTATGTGACTTGTAAGTTAAGATTTTCCACTATTTGAAAAGGACTTTTTGTCATCATTAGTCTTAAACTGGGTTTGTGAAGTTTGATTATTTAAATTTCATTATTTCTTTGCACCCAGTTTAACTCTTCCAAGTTTCACTAAAGAAAAGGTCCTATATAAACCACTTACGGAACTTGTCTTACACTTTATGAGAAACACGAGTCACTATTAACCACTTACAAACTATTAACCAGAGTTCCAGACATTATCCTAAATTTTAATAAGATTGATTTTATAAGAGATTAAACTCAATTGATCCTCCTAGTACTAAGATGAAATTTCTTTATACTTCTTGAAAATACAAAAAACCAAAGTATGGACACTTTGACGAAAGGGTTTGTCCTTAAAAATACATTTACACTATCAGTCCTATATGGGATTTAATAGTAATTCTACTTCTTTCAACTGATTCAACCAATCACTTTCCGGGTTGTGGGGTTGAAAATACATAAAAGGGAGTAACTGATGGTCGGTCTGTACCGGATGGTCGGATGGGTGGTCGATTATTGTTTGTGATCAAATTTCGATACTGGTAAGTGTGTGTACCTTTAAGAACCGAAACTCTATTGAATAATATCTTAGAACTTATATCAACGGACACGATATGTCATCCTGAACCAACAAATAGATAAAATATATATCATCACACATAGACGATTAGAGTTTGGTCAAATAAGGAGTGAGTGTTACATTCTAACAAAAGATACAGACTTAGACAAAGACAAAGTATTTATTCAAATTATAGGACATTATTTGGTATTACCTTTTCTTGTGTTTTTTCTTTTCTTATATGTATCTCTTATGTATATATACATATATATATTGCCTTAGTGAAACGATATGTACTTTTTGATTGTGTTGTAACATTTAGTTAATATGAAGTTATTCTTCTCTTATATTTGTCACTATTAATATCCGGTTTAACATTGTGAATTTAACAGAGAGAAATTTTTGTAGAGTCAAAGTCCCCGAGTACTTTGTCAAAAATTTACCCAGGGAATAGGGTCGAGAATTATCAACAGACACCTCCACACACTCAAAGATTTCCCTCGCAAGTCACTGAGATCGAACTTAGAGTACATTAATAGGAAAACCAACGAGAGAATGATAGACGGTCCGTCTATGGTGACTTGGAATAAATGATGACTCAGAATTCTTCAACCACCCGTTCACGCCCTAGAAAGACGGAGCGAGTACTCACAGTTCACTGTATTGGTACAAAACCATATCAAACATTTCAGACAATGAAGAATTAGGGTAGGGTACGTTCATATTTTCAACTTTTTCTAGAGTCTACTCTACTGACTAAAAACACTTTTTTGTTATGACTTCTTATTTAGAAGTAGTCGAAATAAAAAAATTCCACAAGTATCAAACTCTATAAAAGATGTATCCGAAAGAGTCGAAAGATACTCGAAATATCTTGTAATATACCAACTTACCGAGTTTTACAATTTAAGAGAGAGAGAGGAGTTTTTTGACTGGTTTATATGACTAAGGCCCTTTAAGTTAAAGGACTTTTCATTAACTACTTACGGAATATTTATAAAGATCATTAAGTTTTTCCAACACTCTGGTCGTACTTTTATATTAGCAATTATTTATTGTAGCAATAAGATAAAGAGTCACTTTAAGTGGAGTATTAATTACTTAAAGGAATTTTTGTATAACCCATTTTTATAAATCGTCTACTTATATAGATTACTTTCTTTTCTAGTTCTATATCTGTCTTTATGATATCTTATAATGTCTTTATCTGTATTATAGTGATTAAAAAGACAGTAACAAGTTTACAAGACGATCAAATGGTCTTTGAAGTACCGTCCAAATTTTAACGAAAATAGGTCCTCTTTTGGTTAACTTGTGATGTCAGTCAAGACTCTTCTTACAGGACATTTGATCCATTCGGAACTTTCCTTTCCCTTTTTTTGATACACATGTTAGACAATGTGTATCCACGAAATCTTTGGAAATACATAGTGGTTTCCTGGAGGTGGAGTTGTTTCTTGTGGGTCTTCCTTTTCTCTGTTTTACGGCTATTAAGATACCCTTCTCAAGATTGTACTGAATTTCGTTTCTAAAAAGTACTTATTTGAATAAGAGGAACCAGAAGTTCTCTCAAATTTAAGTCAAAATATTTTGGTATACCTTAGTTTTGGTTAAATCTATGTTCGTTTAGTATAATAAATACTGTATATGTACTTAAACCTGAATTCTGAAAAATTCATATCGTAAAATTTTATTTAAATAAAAAATGACCTCCTATTAACGAAATGTCTTAAAACGACAAAAGACAGTTTGGAGTTGTACTTAGTCGAATGTCCCCACCCTACCCCTCCGTCTACCCTCCCTCAAAGTTTTTCCTCCCCTATATACATATGGATACCTGAATTCTGAGAAAATTATTTACCTATTATTGTCAAAATTTCCGAAAGGTGAACTTTCAACATTTATGACGTTTGTAAAAGTGGGAAGTGTCAAATTTTTTAAAGAATTTTAATGGTAAGTTTGTTTTACTGTGGAAAGTTTTATTCGATAAAAAATTTTTTTTAGGACTACGTGTACGATGAATAACTTTTGTAAAAGTTCTTTATAATAAAATATAAATGTCGTATAACCTTTATCGGAGTACTTCTTATTATAAAATTAATATTAAGACAAAGTAATCGTCTCGTCAATCGTTATATCTTTCTTAGGGGATTTCTGATTACCGAAAAATTGACCTAGAAGATTTAAATCGAAGAATGGTCTAAATTAAACGGTGAACTAATAAAGGATCAATCTAAAGGTCTTTCTCTACACTTTCAAGTCCTATAACGGTCTCAACTCTTTTTACAGATATATTCGTGTGTCGTTTTAAGGTGGAGTATATTTTATACATGAAACTCAAAGAGGATCAAACGAACTCTTAGCCTAATCATCTCATCTTCAATGATGGAAAACCCAAAAGAACGAAGCAAAAGACCTAGACGAGGAAATTCAAGGTTATCGTATAAAGAACCGTTTCGACTTTTATAGGTAAGGACAGACAGTCTTCAAAGTAGTCTCTCTAAATAGTCTGACTGAAATAAGAAATTTCTTGTATATTAAATTCTTTGTCACCTTCTCGAATTACAAGATAAGAATTTATACTGAATCTTTAGATTACCGTGTTCCCGACAATTAATGTATCGTCATAAACTAATATTAAAAAAGTATGAAAGTTTTCTTTGATCCTAAAAGTTCAATGATTGGAAAATCACCCAAATGGTGGTGGAAGGTCTACCAAATTGCGTTACTTCTCGTGTGACTCTTGGTGACCGTCGAAGTTTTACGGGTAACGAAGAGTTTAAAAGAATTTTCTTATTAAGTCGAGATTTTAGTTCTTTAGATAACATCGAAACAAATTACTGTATAATTTGATCTCGGATGAAATTTTGTAGAAAATTTTTGTATTAAAGGTTCCTAGTATTAAAATAACTATGTCGAGTCTGACGAGTACGTTAAAAGTTTATAAAAGTTTTAAAAGGAAATGGGTCAAAGGAAGATTTTTGTTAGATCTTTTAACTATAGTAATATGTAATAGAGAAATCAGAAGGAAACTTTATTCGGTATGTAAATTAGGGTTTAAACAAGATTACGATTTATTTATTATCATAAGATCTGGGTCTTTTAAGGAATGGAAAATCACAGAGTCACAGTCGTTATAGTCTTTTACGGAAACAGTCGTTCCTTCGAAGTGTTTTGTGGGGTTCGAACGTAGGTGACCTCGTAAATGGGGTGTTGGACGATCGATCATCAGGTCGAGTATACATGGGAAGTGTGAAAAAGATCGAGACTGTAGTCTGTCAAGTCTCTCTGAGAGTAATTAAAGGTAGGCATGTCTCTCTTTCTCGGAATATCTATCCTTATCGTCCATAATAATATGATTGTGTAGTCACTTACAATTGAATCGTCTATATTGCATAGAACCACCTCAATTACCATACAGTGTGTGTCGTCTTCAAACTTAAACGGTAGAAACATTTTATGGTCTCACTTAAAAGTTCCTAATTTCTCTTCAAAGATCATCACACACGCCGTACAAGTCAGCACAGACTGAGAAACGTTGGGGTACCTGACATCGGGTGGTCCGAGGAGAAGGTACGTTAAAAGGTCCGTTCTTATGACCTTACCCAACGGTAAAGGAGGAGGTCCCCCAGAAGGCCTGGATCCCTAACTTGGGGGTAGAGGAAGACAGAAGGTGTGACCGTCCGTCTATGAAATGGTAACACGGCGAACCCTTCGGGGTCTAGTANACTGAATCTTTAGATTACCGTGTTCCCGACAATTAATGTATCGTCATAAACTAATATTAAAAAAGTATGAAAGTTTTCTTTGATCCTAAAAGTTCAATGATTGGAAAATCACCCAAATGGTGGTGGAAGGTCTACCAAATTGCGTTACTTCTCGTGTGACTCTTGGTGACCGTCGAAGTTTTACGGGTAACGAAGAGTTTAAAAGACTTTTCTTATTAAGTCGAGATTTTAGTTCTTTAGATAACATCGAAACAAATTACTGTATAATTTGATCTCGGATGAAATTTTGTAGAAAATTTTTGTATTAAAGGTTCCTAGTATTAAAATAACTATGTCGAGTCTGACGAGTACGTTAAAAGTTTATAAAAGTTTTAAAAGGAAATGGGTCAAAGGAAGATTTTTGTTAGATCTTTTAACTATAGTAATATGTAATAGAGAAATCAGAAGGAAACTTTATCCGGTATGTAAATTAGGGTTTAAACAAGATTACGATTTATTTATTATCATAAGATCTGGGTCTTGTAAGGAATGGAAAATCACAGAGTCACAGTCGTTATAGTCTTTTACGGAAACAATCGTTCCTTCGAAGTGTTTTGTGGGGTTCGAACGTAGGTGACCTCGTAAATGGGGTGTTGGACGATCGGTCATCAGGTCGAGTATATATGGGAAGTGTGAAAAAGATCGAGACTGTAGTCTGTCAAGTCTCTCTGAGACAGTAATTAAAGGTAGGAATGTCTCTCTTTCTCGGAATATCTATCCTTATCGTCCACCCAGTAATAATATGATTGTGTAGTCACTTACAATTGAATCGTCTATGTTGCATAGAACCACCTCAATTACCATACAGTGTGTGTCGTCTTCAAACTTAAACGGTGGAAACATTTTATGGTCTCACTTAAAAGTTCCTAATTTCTCTTCAAAGATCATCACACACGCCGTACAAGTCAGCACAGGCTGAGAAACGTTGGGGTACCTGACATCGGGTGGTCCGAGGAGAAGGTACGTTAAAAGGTCCTTTCTTATGACCTTACCCAACGGTAAAGGAGGGGGTCCCCCAGAAGGCCTGGATCCCTAACTTGGGGGTAGAGAAAGACAGAAGGTGTGACCGTCCGTCTATGAAATGGTGACACGGCGAACCCTTCGGGGTCTAGTAACACATGTGAAACATTTTATGTAATCAATAAAAGAATGCCCTTTAGTAATCAGAAGATTTAGTACACTAAAAATGTAAGGGAAGGTCTTAATTTTTTTTTTTTTATGACTTTAAAGTCTAAGTAACCATTGATCTTGTTTCTAACCTTTTGTCAAAGAAAGGAGGATTCTAGAAGTATTTGTGGGAGTCTGATATAATGAGTCAAAATTTCTTTATATACTTTAGTCTCTTGCAATTTAAATAAACCTTTTGAAGGTAGAAAAGATCTAATATGTCTGTACGGTTAAAAGTGACAGTCTTAAAATCAACAATATATACAAGAATTCAACAGTAATGAATCTTATAATTGAATTTATACAGAATCTTTATGTCTTTTGTCCTTGTTAAACCTCTTTTATTTTTTATTTAGAAAATTTTATTAATATTATAAAGATACATTATTACTTTTTTCACTCACTTTTTTGACGAACTGATCCCAACACTTCAATAGACAGAGATAAATTTACGACTGTTTACTTAAATACATAACCTTTACTAACGAAAATACGAAGTTTGGGAGGACGAAGTAATATTTACCGAAAGTTAGGAGAAGACACAGAAAAAAAGATATATGGAACGGAAATATGGAATTATATGATAACTTATAAGTACCTTAATTCGGGAACCCCAATAAACTTAAGTTCATCTACGACGTTACAGGGATCGAAGTAAGAAACGTTTATGTATATAAACAACTATAAAAATTAGTGGAGAAAAATGGTTAAGAAACGATCTTTGAAAACCTCTAAGAGTCTACCATGTCACCATCTCAGACGTACGGTCACGTCCTCTGAGTCCTCCACACCCAAACTAGGGACACAGTCCTTCTAGGCGACCTCGCCCTTTACCGTTGGGTGGGGTCATAAGAACCTTTTAAGGTGCCTGTGCCTGACACCCGACGTTAGTCACCCCAGTGTTTCTCAACCTGCGTTGACTCGTCCGTACATACGTGTATGTTACTAAATCTTTATTATGTCTCCGGGTCCCCACAGTTTATTATACAGACTACAGAGTGTAAATCAAACACAACTTAGGACCTGGTCTAGAAACGAAAAGATTAAGTGTCACATCACAAGTAAATTTGGTTTTACAAACGAAAATTGGATGTATCACAAAAGGATTGAAAAAAAAAGGGGAGACTCTACCATTTACACAGTTTGTATGTGAGTTTTTACCTAAGAGAGAGGGGGACCCTTTAATTACAACATTCCTTTTACAAGATGGATTCTTTCCCTGTCCTCGGATTATTCCTGATGGTCTATAATCCGTCAATAAATTGACTATACTCTCTGGGTGAAGTAGACGAGTGGAGATTCCACCTATAGTAAACGGGACTAACTATTCACTACTCTGACTCTAGGTCTCTTATATGTAATGAATTCCAACGTGTTGATGAGTTCCCGTTTTACTTTAAGTTTAAAGGTAGACAGACAGGGTACTATAAATAACGAAACACTTTTTTCATAGAGGCAAGGATATCTGACTTAATGGTTAACGAAGAACATTTAAAAAACAAAATAATATTGAGACTTACTAAAATAATATCGATCTGTAAAGAAATACAACCAAAACACATGACAGCCCCATTCCAGTTGCAACTGTGGTTAAAGTTTCAAAGGACATGGTTACTTTCAGTACCATCAGCACCACAAAATCTATTAAAAAGACTCCGTTGAAGAAATGGTCTAGTATTCCTGTTTGTGGTGATAGTGAGTAGAAATATTAGGGAGACTGGAACGATCAGTTTTACACTTATTCCGTGACCGAAACTGTAGTGGGTTCTCGACTCGTAACCTTTTCTGAGACTACGACCCTCCCTAACCCCCGTCCTCCCTTTCCCCTGCTGTCTCCTACTCTACCGACCTACCGTAGTGACTGAGCTACCTGCACTCAGACTCACTTGAGGTCCTCAACCACTACCTGTCCCTCCGGACCGCACGACGCTAAGTACCCTAGCGTTTGTCAGCCTGTGCTGACTCGCTGACTTGACNCTTTTCTGAGACTACGACCCTCCCTAACCCCCGTCCTCCCTTTCCCCTGCTGTCTCCTACTCTACCGACCTACCGTAGTGACTGAGCTACCTGCACTCAGACTCACTTGAGGTCCTCAACCACTACCTGTCCCTCCGGACCGCACGACACTAAGTACCCTAGCGTTTATCAGCCTGTGCTGACTCGCTGACTTGACTTGACTTGACTTTCTCAAACAGTCTTTGTGGTTTAGAGTCCGGTCTAGGGTCTAGATGACTTAGTCTTGTACTCAACTTTTTGTCTAGAGAAGACACCGATAGACGTTCGAAAACTCTTTTCGACAGGATGACATGTAGGGTGAGTAAGTAACTAAGTCAGTCCTAACTAGTTCCCGGACAAGACACTTTCCCTTACAAGATCGTTTCGTTTCCGGGACTAGAGTACGTCGAATCTCGGACCCCTCCTTTGTTTCTGCCTGTTCACTTATTCATATATACGTTAATGTTTACTATTCATGACACCTCTCTTACCTATACCACCACTCTCTTTCTTTTTGCCGCCGTAAATTCAACTTAGGATTTGCCACTCTGTCTTGGTTCTTCTCTCACGACCCTTTTTCTCTTCGTCGTGCACGTTTAGGTTCCCTTCCTACTCGCTCCCCACCTTTCTACGGCTTCTGTATCACCTTCGAACTTCTACGTCCCGAGTCTCCGACTCAAATTCTGAACCTAAATAAGTCTCTCGTTAGACTTCGATAACTTCCCCAGGTTCGTCCCGACGCTGAACGAAAGAAGAAGTAGAAATTTTGTAGTCGGACTGACGACACATACCTCACCGAGTCTCTCACCGTTCTCACTTTTGTCTTGTAGACAACCCTCTGATCCGCCACAAGGTCAACTCTCTACTACTTTCGAATCAGAATTCTCTATCTCTTTATTTGTTTATGTTTAGTGTAGGTATCAGTACGTGCTACACCTTTCCTAGTACATACCCCTTGTTTACTCCCTATTAACTCGTGTTTCTACTTACGGTCCACTCCTATTATACTTACGTACCCGAAACATATTGTAAAAATTTTTCATTTTCTAAAAAATTTACAGAAATTTTTATTAGAGATAAAACTGGTTTAAACACACACGAGTGTTAACTTTTTTGAAACTGTTAGTATATAAAAATTAAAAGTTTTACAGAACAAATGACTAATAGAAAGACTAATATTTTTAAAATTTTCCTCAGTTTGTGGTCTTCTATGTTTAATCACTATTTATTTTATTTTCTTTGTTTTAACAAGAATATATGTTATAAACGAATACTTTTATCTTGTGTTCAAAGACACAATCTTATGATCCAATACTGAATGAAAAGAGATTTGTAAAAAATACAACAATATATCAAAATTTTGATACAACAATTGTCTAACGGTGTGTATCACATTTCTACCAACAATAAATCGGTGAGTCAGCACAGGTTGGGGTACTTATTATCGGACGGTCCAAGGAGACAGGTACCTTAAAGGGTCTGTTCTTATGACTCCATCCTACGGTAAAAGACGAGGTCCTCTAGAAGGACTGGGTACATAGTTTGGGTGTAGAGGATGTAACGTCCGTCTAAGACATGGTGAAGTCGGTGGTTTGTCAGAGTCTTTACACAAAATTTAGATACAACGACGACGACGATTCAGTGAAGTCAGCACAGGCTGAGACACGCTGGGGTATCTGCCGTCGGGTGGTCCGAGGGGACAGGGACCCTAAGAGGTCCGTTCTTGTGTCCTCACCCAACGGTAAAGGAAGAGGTTACGTACTTTCACTTTTCACTTTCACTTCAACGAGTCGGGACAACTGAGAATCGCTGGGGTACCTGACGTCGGGTGGTCCGAGGAGGCAGGTACCTAAAAGGTCCGTTCTCATGACCTCACCCCACGGTAACGGAAGAGACATTTAGATACGATATACCACAGTTTACTATGAATACAATAGGACGAACAACTGATTTTTTTACGTGTTACACTCTCATCACGCAATTCAAAATAAACTCCCTTTTTACTCCTGTCGTCGGGTCTTTTGTCGTGGAGTTTATGGAGACTCTTTGACGAGGTTTCTACATCACCCCCTTCCAGTGACATATACTAAAACGACTTCCCCCTCAATTTGTCTTAGTACTGCTCCTCGACTACAGTGGCACTTTCCTAAATCACGAAAAGATCAATATTCCTCTACGTTCCTAATCAAAACGAGGAACCTTCTTTTCGTTACTGTTTGGATCTGTCTCATAATTTTTCGTCTCTGTAATGAAACGGACGTTTCCAAGCATATGAGTTTCGATACCAAAAAGGTCATCAGTACATATTTAGACTCTCGACCCGTTATTTTTTCCGACTCGTGACTGTTTGACTACGAGAGCTTGACACCACGACCTCTTCTGGGAACTCTCAAGGAACCTGTCGTTCCTCTAGTTTGGTCAGTTAGGATTCCCTTTAATTTGAACTTATAAGTAAACTTCCTGACTATGTTTTCGACTTCGAGGTTATGAAACCGGTGGACTACGTTTCTCGACTGAACAACTTTTTCTGGAACTACAACCCTTTATAACTCCCGTACTCCTCTTCCCCCACTACCTCCTACTCTACAACCTACCGTAGTGGTCGAGTCACCTGTACTCTAACTCGTTCGACGGTCTTTACCACTTCCTGTTCCTTCGGACCGTACGACGTCAGGTACCCCCACCGTCTCAACCTGTGCCGACTCGTTGATTTGTTGTTTCCTAAGTCATGTCAAATCAAGTCAACGAGTCGGTACAGCCTGAGAAACACTGGGGTACCTAACCTCGTGTGGTCCAGAGGGACAGGTAGTGGTCGAGGGTCTCAAATGAGTTTGAGTACAGGTAACTCAGGCACTACGGTAGGTTGGTAGAGTAGGAGACAGTAAGGGAAGAGGAGGACGGAAGTTAGAAAGGGTTGTAGTCCCAGAAAAGTTTACTCAGTCGAAAAACGTAGTCCACCGGTTTTATAACTTCAAAGTCGAAGTTGTAGTCAGGAAGGTTACTTGTGGGTCATGACTAGAGAAAATCCTACCTGACCAACCTAGAGGAACGTCAGGTTCCCTGAGAGTCTTCAGAAGAGGTTGTGGTGTCAAGTTTCGTAGTTAAGAAGCCGTGAGTCGAAAGAAATATCAGGTTGAGAGTGTAGGTATGTGCTGGCGACCTTTTTGGTATCGGAACTGATCTACCTGGAAACAACCGTTTCATTGCAGAGACGAAAAATTATACGACAGATCCAACCAGTATTGAAAAGAAGGTTCCTCATTCGTAGAAAATTAAAATACCAACGTCAGTGGTAGACGTTACTAAAACCTCGGACTTTTTTTATTTCAGACGGTGACAAAGGTGACAAAGGGGTGGATAAACTGTACTCCACTACCATGACCTACGGTACTAAAATCAAAAGACTTACAACTCGAAACTCGGTTGAAAAAGTGACAGGAGAAACTGAAAGTAGTTCTCCGAGAAATCAAGAAGAAGTGAAAGACGGTTTCCCACCACAGTAGACGTATAGACTCCAATAACTATAAAGAGGGCTGTTAGAACTAAGGTCGAACACAAAGTAGGTCGGGTCTTAAAACGTATTACATAAGATGTATATTCAATTTATTCGTCCCACTGTTATATGTCGGAACTACATGAGGAAAGGGATAAACTGGGGTCAGACAACAAGATACAGGTCAAGATTGACAACGAAGGACTGGGCGTATGTCTAAAGAGTTCTCCGTCCAGTCCACCAGATCATAAGGGTAGAGAAAGTCTTAAAAGGTGTCAAATAACACTAGGTGTGTCAGTTTCCGAAACCGTATCAGTTATTTCGTCTTTATCTATAAAGGGACCTTGAGAGAACGAAAAAACCACTAGGTTACCTACAACCGTTAAACTAGAGACCAAGGAGACGGAAAAGATTTTGGTCGAACTCGTAGACCTTGAAGTGTCAAGTGTATGACAACTTCGGACCGAACCTCTTAAAACTCGTAATGAAATGATCACACACTCTACTCACGTTAACACACCATCACACTCGTAAGCAACCGTAACGGAAAGAAACCCTAACCTTACTTTCGACTGGAAAAGATCAGGACACCGGTGACGACTCAAAAGGTTTAAACGACCGTATAACTCACGTCGTGAAAGTGTCGTAGTAGAAGATCCTGAACTTTATCGAGTTGACCTTAAGGTAGTTGAGGTGATCGAAACAAGCATCACTACGAAAGATTCCGGGTGAACTGAAGCGTAAGTCCTACAGACCGAGATCCACTCACTAGTGTGGTAGTGCCAATAGACCCAGTACTTCTAGAAAAAACATATCTCAAAGACACATAAGAACGGTGGAGAAGAATTATAGAAGACGAAGACAATTCAGGTATGGTAAAGACAGGAAATAACACGAGAAGAAACGTACTTTACAACCATAGAGATTAAAAGGGAACCATAGAGATTAAAATAGAGGGAACCATAGAGATTAAAAGAACTTCTCTAGAGATCAGAAAGGGTAAGATAACAAAAGGAGATAAAGAAACGTTACTAGTGGATCCTTCCTAAAGAATAGAGAACAACGATAAGAAACCCATATAGAGGAACGATAAGTTCACCCATATAGAAAAGAAAATATGAATCGGAAAACGAAGAGAAGAAAAGTGTCGATAAACATTCAGTAGGAGTCTGTTGGTAAAACGAAAAAACGTAAAGAAAAAGAACCCCTACCAGAACTAGGGACGGAGGACATACTACAGTACTTGGGGACAGGTATCAAGAAGTCCGTGAGATAGTCTAGATTAAGGAAATTAGATAAACAGTGAAGGTGAGATATTAACATTCCCGAAACTAAATCCAGTATGGACTTACCAGATCACCAAAAGGGATGAAAGAAGTTAAATTCAGACTTAAACCGTTATTCCTCAAGTACTAGACTATGTATCAGTCGAGGGTCAGAACAAAAACGACTGAGATATCACGAAGAGGTAGAAACCGACGTTTCTTATATTAGTTAGACTAAAGTCATAACTGGTAGACCACTACAGGTACATATCTCAGAAGAGAACACGACAACCTTCTTCCACAAACCATACTGGTCACGTAAGAGAACCGTTTCGAGATAATCGGAAACGGGACGAAGTAAGATATGAGGTTCCGGTTTAAACGGACAATGAGGTCCACAAAGAATTGAAGGATGAAAACATAAGGTCAGGGGATATTACTTTTCCTGTAGGAAAAAAAAAAAAAAACTACAATCAAGATCTTTAAGAACATTCTAGAAGTATCTTGGTAAGTTGAAGTCGAAGAAGTCGTAATGACCAGCCCCGTATCTGAACGTGATGACACTATAACTTACCAAAAGGAACCTTTGCTTGTCTCTAGTAACATAGTAAAAACTCTAACGTAGGTTCATGACGTAAAGTGTGAGAAAACAACTGATCATACCGATGAGATAAAGAAGATTCCTTAAGAACGGGCGTCATCATATATATTACCAGGAGACTCAATTTAAGTGGGTAAGGTCAGGTAAAATCAAATGACTAAGGATTTTACAGCTACGAGTGAGAACGACAGAGGACAAACTGGTAACGGTTGAACGGAACTAAGTACCTGGATTGTAAGATCCAAGGATACGTTATAACGTGAAATGTTGTAGTCTGAAACGAAGCCAGTAGTCAGTGTAGGTTTTGACCCACAACAAAAAGAAACCGAGACAGAGAAGTAAGAAAGACCTCAATAAACAGGTGACTAGAGGTCATCGTATAACCCGTGGATGGATGGACCCCTCAAGTAGAAAGTCACAGGATAGAAAAACGGAAAAGTATACAAGCACCCAAAGAGTTCCGTTCTTATGACTGCACCAAATAGTAAGGGAAGAGGTTGTTTCCTAACCCTAATACTTTAGTCAAGGACTGTTATAGAGTGATAGATTTGTGGACAAAGTGGACAAAGGGACCTCGTGTCTCACGGAGTAAGAAGTGGGACCTGAGAGAAGTCCCGTACAGTTTCCAGTTGTCACTGTCATCGTGTCTAACTTAGAGACGTCTCCGTCTACCGTTTACGAGAACCGTTCACCGACAAACATCAACTGTGTAAGTTGGTGCTTCTGTATTCACTCAATAAGAGATCCGTTTTTCCATGTTTAATCGTTTAACCCACTAAAAGACTGTGTGTTTGTGAAAATGACGAAACATGATGTCTTAGTAAAACGACGTCTCCTTAGATCTTAACGATATGTATCATCAGTAAAAAAGAACTGTAGGAAAAACTTCAGGGATTCACTTTTTACTGAAAAGGTTGTAAGAGAAGAATAAAGGATGGTCCTGAACGTAGTCTGTCCGACCTCGACCTCCGTCCATGGTCGGTCCTATACAGGGTCCAAGTTACCGTCAGTGGCAGGGTAACGCCCTCCCCGACCAAGGGACTCCCTGACTGCGACGAAAAAAATCGACCGAGACCCAGAGACGGAACCAGTCTCCGTCTTAGTCCCGGGTTCCTTAAACTCGGTGTGAAGACAGGACCGACATCCGTCTCGACCAGGACTCGACCGAGACGAAGGAGGGACCCCACATCTACGTAGACGTTACCACTAGGAACGGAACACCCCTCTTCCCAACCTCGTCTTCCCCGACCACGACCTCAAGTCACGTCCGACTTTACGTGTGACCCCATCAAGACCGTCCGACCGGTTTTGGGGACCGTCGAAAGTCAGACGACGGAGACACGACCCTGAGTCTCGTTCATACAAACGAACTTACCTCAAAACCAGTTCTTACCTCAAAACCAGAGGATATCGGGAGGTACATGACGTACAACGTCAGGTACCCCAACGTTTCTCAACCTGTGCTGAACCACTGACTTGTTGTTGTTGTTGTGGGGTAACCAAAAGTGTGGTAGATTTCACGAGAAGAAGGGTGACAGTCAGGGTTCCTGACCCCAAGGATTGTACATCGAATTCGGGGGACGAGGGACATTACAGGGAGGGGAGAGGACCCAGGAGGTGATTCCCACGTCCGGACCTAGTTGAGAGAAGAGAAAGGGAGGATGGTTTAAGGTGTACCAAATAAGAAATGTCAGAACCGACATCTTCGTACCAAGACGTCCATCAAGAGTCGTTCTTATACAGAATATAAGAGAGGAAATTAAGACAAAAAATTTTGTAAAAGAGTCATTTCCTTAAAGAAAATAATAAAACACCAGTTCGTTACAAAAGACACGATGAATATAAAATCTGAAATAATTATAAAAACACTACATTATGTATTAATCAAAACCATCTTGAAGGTATTCGTGAATCTTTCTCAGTATGGAAGTTAAGTCCATATTTTAAGTTATGTATAGGTATGGTAGAGGGAATAACTTTTGTAATAAATTTAGAAGATTTAGGAAAGAATACGAAAAGTAGAAAGAGATGGAACTTGACCCCTTTTTTTACTTAAGGATAATGAACTTAGGGGAGATGGACAAATAGAAACGTGGAGGACGTAAAAGACAAAATACTTTAAAGGAATGAAGGTGACCCACGTGTTTTTACACATTGTGAACACAAAAGAGAAATTTATCAAAAGAAATCATGGAAATTTCATGGAAAGTTACAGAACGTATGACGTAAATTCAGACTTAAAATGGAACAGTTTATGACACTAGTACTGAAAACGAAAGAAAAAGGAGAAAAGAAAAAAAACGTATGCAATCCTCATAGTAACGAGTAAGAAATAAAAATGAGAAACATAAATCACACAGAAAATATGTGTCGGATATAACTCTAAACAAAGTACTTAATGTACCTTTTTATAGAAACGAAATTATTCGTTCAATTCGGGTACATAAAGAACTACATTATCTATACAAACCCGAACCAAGACAGTATAATTATTACTTTATATAAAAAGTCACGAATTAAAATAGTCTGTAACTAGGTTCGTAAAATACATATAATAGAACAAATTAGGAACGTGTGTGTGGGCGGCACGTGGGGGGAAGGGGGGGCCGGAGAAAATCTGATCTCTCCCTAAATCACTATCTTGACCCTAAGTCTAAATCAGATCGAGGACTTAGAACAGAACATATTTCCTCCAACAGATCTGTGACACGAACTTTAAATCTAACGTACAAGTTTAAGTGTAAAAACTCTTTTATCTCCGGTAAAAGGAGATAGTCTCAGAATTTTTTGTGAACTAAGAGTTATACAATTCTAGGTAACTAGATACAGTCATTGTAAAGTCCTGACAGTACGATAGGGTAATGTGATACGGACAGGTTTGGTTCGTGACTCGTGGGGGGTCAATATCAGGAAATATACCTAAGGGAATAACATCAGAGTACCATCTCCTAAGTAGTATTTCCCTTCTCTCTGTCTGACTATCGAGGTCCTCTCCAATCCCAATCCAATTCTATTGTACATTTTTTTACGGACCGTGAATGATTGATATATTAGTTACTTACAAATAGCTGAAAGGTAGTCCTTTCCTCTCAAACCACTCTGTCCTCTCTCTTTTCTATTCTATACAACCATAGTACAGGTGCTTCTTGACCCTCCGGTACTCCAGTACTTGTATTACCTCTCCACTCAGGTACCCCTTCTCCCTTCATCAGTGATTTTCACACACAGAAAGTCTTTGACAAAGCTCAGTCCGTAACACAAGGTTATGCAAACAGGTTATGTATTGAAGTAGAAGTCTCTTGGGACACTTCATCTCTTGTAATCGAAAGTGTCTACTCGTAAACTTAGAAAGTCAAGTCAAGTCAAGTCAACGAGTCAGCACAGACTGAGAAACGCTGGGTACTTAGCGTCGTGCGGTCCGGAGGGACAGGTAGTGGTTGAGGGCCTCAAGTGAGTCTGAGTGCAGGTAGCTCAGGCACTACGGTAGGTCGGTAGAGTAGGAACGAGCAGGGGAAGAGGAGGGCGGGGGTTAGAGAGGGTCGTAGTCTCAGAAAAGGTTACTCAGTTGAGAAGAGTACTCCACCGGTTTCATGACCTTAAAGTCGAAATCGTAGTAAGGAAGGTTTCTCTAGGGTCCCGACTAGAGGAAGTCTTACCTGACCAACCTAGAGGAACGTCAGGTTCCCTGAGAGTTCTCAGAAGAGGTTGTGGTGTCAAGTTTCCGTAGTCAAGAAACCGTAAGTTGAAAGAAGTGTCAGGTTGAGAGTGTAGGTATGTACTGGTGTCCTTTTTGGTATCGGAACTGATCTGCCTGGAAACAACCGTTTCATTACAGAGACGAAAAGTTATACGATAGATCCAACCAGTATGGAAAGGAAGGTTTCTCATTCACAGAAAATTAAAGTACCGACGTCAGTGGTAGACGTCACTAAAACCTCGGGTCTTTTTATTTCAGACTGTGATAAAGATGACAAAGGGGTAGACAAAGGGTATTTCACTACCATGGCCTACGGTACTAGAAGCAAAAGACTTACAACTCGAAATTCGGCTGCAAAAGTGAGAGGAGAAAGTGAAAGTAGTTCTCCGAAAAATCGAGGAGAAGTGAAAGACGGTATTCCCACCACAGTAGACGTATAGACTCCAATAACTATAATGAGGACCGTTAGAACTAAGGTCGAACACGAAGAAGGTCAGGTCGCAAAGAGTACTACATGAGACGTATCTTCAATTTATTCGTCCCACTGTTATATGTCGGAACTGCATGAGGAAAAGGATAAACCTTGGTCAGAACAACTTGTCGAAAAAGTCCAAGTGGAATTTTCACCGTTCCCCTTCTCAGATTGGCGATGAGTAGTGTGTCGTTTCGACGGTGTGGACCCTGTCAATATGCCTCCATTTCCTCAATTAAACATATCAATTCCGACCTTAAACTCTCCTCCCTTTAAACTCAAAGATAAAAGTGACAGTGTAACAATGGTTTTTACCTCCAAGCCGACAAAAGTCGATCTTTCTGTTATAAGTTCTCTACTCACAACCAACTTTTTCTTTCAAGTCAGCACAGACTGAGAAACACTGGGGAACCTGATGTCGTGCGGTCGGAAGGGACAGGAAGTGATAGAGGACCTCGAACGAGTTTGAGTACAGGTAACGCAGTCACTACGGTAGGTCGGTAAAACAGGAGACAGTAGGGGTAGAGGAGGACGGAGATTAGAAAGGGTCTAAGTCCCAGAAAAAGTTACTCAGTCAAGAAGTGTAGTCCACCGGTTTCATAACCTCGAAGTCGAAGTAGTCGTCAGGAAGGTTACTTATAGGTCCTGACTAAAGGAAATCCTATCTGACCAACCTAGAGGAACGGTAGGTTCCCTGAGAGTTCTCATAAGAGGTTGTGGTGTCGAGTTTTCGTACTTAAGAAGTCACGAGTGGTAAGAAATACCAAGTTGAGAGTATAGGTATGTACTGATGACCTTTTTGGTATTGAAACTGATATACCTGAAAGCAGCCATTACAGAGACGAAAAATTATACAGAAGATCCAAACAGTATCGAAAAGAAGGTTCCTCGTTCACAGAAATTAAAGTACCGACGTCAGGGGTAGACGTCACTAAAACCTCGGCGGGTTTTATTTCAGACAATGATAAAGGTGACAAAGGGGTAGATAAACAGTACTTTTCCTTTCCAATAAACTAAGTCCTCCGACCGTTGGACCCCTCTTCCGTTTGAACTCAGGGTCACGAGTACGAGTCACACAGACTGAGAAACACTGGGCACCTGACATCGGACGGTCCGAGGAGACCGGTACCCTAAGAGATCCGTTCTTATGACCTCACTCAATGGTAAAGGGAGAGGTCCCTTATAAGAACTGGGTCCCTCTATTGGGCACAGAGGACGTAACGTCCGTCTACGTCACTGAGAAATGACGACTCGGGTCTTGGTTGAAGTTTCTAAGACGAACCGGTACTTTGAAAAATTTCCCTTTTTTCTCCTCTATTAGAATCAATTAGTAACTCCATTTTCCAGTCTAAGAAGTGATAGAGGGTGACACACGTCCAAACAACTGAACCTTAGAAAGAAGTCTACGACAGAACAAGTACGTCAGTCGAGCGTCCCAATGATTCCCCTTCGACCGCTTTTCAAAATTAGTAAGCACTAAATAAGAAGTAAGGATGAAGAAGTTAGATTCTTTTTTAAGTCGTCCAATCTGTTCTGTAACACACTAGTTTTCTGAACTCTCCTCACGAACCCACCCTCAAACCACTTCGTACCTCCGTGGGTTACATTTCCAATTCAATTTTATATTGAAATGATTTCGGTGTTCTGTTACCCGGAAGACTCTCCTCGACGAATGTTTACTGTCTTACTAGGTCACCCTTACTGGTAATCGGATCGAATGAGGAGAGATGACTGAAAAGTCGTGACAGGGAAACTAAGGATTTCTCTTCAATGTATCAGGACGTCGGGGACCCAGGACGTGGGACGGGAGGAAGTCCAGACTGTCGTAAATTCGACCCTGACTACGTTTGGAGACCCTTCCTCGGTTCAACAAATCTCTAAAAGTTCATACTCGATTTACCGTTCCCTCTTGTTTCTCTTGTAATATCTAAGTAGTCTCGTTAGTACACAATAAAGGATGATTTCGGTGGGTCCAAACTAAAACAAAAACAACAATGAAATAAGAAAGGACTCTATGTTGGCCGTTCATGTCTTTCTCCGACACCTTGGTCGGTGTAACATCTTCGAAATTCTGGTTGGAACAAAGGGAGACATGTTATAATGACAAGTAAAACCAAGTTCTCTAATAATCGAGAAACCTCGGAATAAATGTAAAAAACAAAACATAAATCCTTGTGAAATGTTTATTATAATGAAATACAACAAACATAAACTCAAAATAATGTTAAGTTAGAGTACGATTCATTGAAGGTTTGATTCATCTATACACTATTTTTAATTGACCAAAATTTATCAGTAAAAAACAACAACAACAACACCATCACTTACGACGTCGACCTATATCAATGTCAACCACAGATCAGTGATTCAACACCGGGTGAGAAAGGATGTAGTACCTGACATACGGTCCGAGGAGACTGGAAGTGATTAGAGGACCTCAAACGAATTTAAGTACAGGTAACTCGATCACTACGATAGATTGGTATTAATATCTCTACTCAAAATTCACTATTACACGCATTAGTTTTCTTGAGACTAAACCGATACTAAGAAATTCGTCTAGAATATTATTAGATTGTCCTTGTGGGACACTAATTCAACATCGTGACGAGTCTCTTTATCGTACACTAATTTCAACTTTAGATCGATAAAATATAAGTGAGAATTTTTCAAATTATGACATACGGTTTTTAAGGAAATTTCTAATCGACAAAGGGAAATTCACATTTAATTAACCAACTGTTTTAACGGTTCGAGTGACTCTATCAAAACGGGTGTAGATGGGTATGAGGAGAGTAGAGGTGAGGGTACCTTTATTGGTTACTTGGTTGGTTTGTGCATCTCTTTGTCTCTTTCTCGTAAAGATAAATTACGCAAAGTCGTATTTACCTGACTTCTATAAACAACGTGTTACGAAAACCGAAACCTATCTTGTCGGTTGTAGATACATAAGACTTTCATATACAAGTCTGAGTCTCTGGGTGGTGTTGTCTCACAATTGCACATTTGTTGTCTACTCCTCTGTTTTTCCTCACAAATGGACACCCGTCGGTACTTCCTGAGGAACTGTCACTCACTACCAAAACCTGTGTATGTGTCACTACCAAAACCTGTGTATGTGTATTGTAGGAATTCTCCTTCTGAGTTTTACAAGTTAAATCTCTAAGTGAACTAGTCTACTGTATTAACGTTAGTCTACTTCCCTCTCTTTTTCGTATTACTAGGTCATTGACCCCTTTATCTTATCCGAATCGACCTCAAGATGACTGTATTAACGTTACCTCAGTGGTCTGATTTCGGGAAGTCCTGAATCTTTAAATAGATTAACGACGGTATGTGGGGGAGAATTAAAAAGGAAAGAGACGTAAAGGTCTCTATTTAATTGAAAACCCCTACATTCAGACTTGAGTTAACGAACCACTTCATGTTAAGTTAGAAACATTATTTTGTCGTTTGGAAGGAGAATTTCTGACAGGACTTTATGTTTCCTTCCTTTCTGGTCCTCCCTACCGACCATGATTGAGTCCCAAACTCAGTGACTTCGGGACTTCTCAAAATCGAGGTGTACGTTACCTCCTGCAAACAACAAATCAGCGATTCAGTAGAGCTTGAGAATAACTGGGGTACCTGGGTCCAACGAGACAGGTACCCTAAAGGGTCCGTTCTTATGACCTCACCCAACGGTAAAGGAAGAGGTCCCATAGAAGGGTTGGGTCTCTGACTTAGGAATAGAGGACGTGACCGTCCACCTAAGAAATGGTGACTCGGTGACCCTTCGGGTTCCTCCTCCAATACAATATCCTTTATTAGTCGGTCAGTGTCTTCCTGTTTATGACTCACTAAGGTGAATATACTTCATGAACTTTATTAACTTGAAGACCTTTGTCTCGGTTTACCATCAAAAGACCCCGACCCTCGTCCCCCCTTACCTCTTGGTGACAAGTTGTCCATATTTCAAGGTCAATGTGTTCTACTTATTCAAGATTTCTAGACGACATATTGTCGCGTGAATACAATTGTTATAACATAACGTAGGTATCTGTAAATTCTGCCATTTAGAGTACAATTCACAAGAACGTTGTTATTTTTGTTGTTGTTTTTTGGTTATACCTGTATTTTATTTTGATTTTACACCTGTCGATTTCGGTTCTGTTTTGGTTTGGTTTGTTTTTTGGGGTCGTTCTCAAATTCTCCGACCACCGTTAAACCTCCCGACTGTAAAAGGTATTGTTATACCCCTAGACTTCCGTAGAACTTAGGAAGAGTTAGATAAGATGTCTAAACAGGGTTCTAAAACAACTCCAGTATTTGAAAGAAACTTTAGGTCCTCCTTTACCGGATTCCGGTTAAAGTTTAGTCATATTTGATTCGAGGTTTCTGGGTCCCCGAAGGTACGAGAAACAGACTAAAATCAACAAACCCCTGTATTATCGGACCACAACCATCTAAAGTATATGAGGGAACTAGGTACCAAGGAAACTCCGAAAAAAAAAAAAAGAACGCACATATGAGTCAGTACAAGACGAGAAACGTTGGCGTGCCTGAAATCGAACGGTCCGAAGAGACAGGTATCCTAAAGGGTAGTTCTTATGACCTTACCCAACGGTACGGAAGGAGACCCCTAGAAGGACTGACTCCTTAGTTTGGACCCAAAGGACGTAACTTCCGTCTAAGAAATGTCAGACTCGGTTGAGATAATTTTATATATAGACGGACCCTCCTCGTATAATTTAAGTTTTAATTTTCCACCATTATATAGTCATACTTAAATAATTGAGTCAATCAAAGTATCGTTAACCTTTTCTCTTCTTGGTCCCGTATTTTGTGACACCCGTTACTCAGTCCACTTCGTGATATTAAATATGGAGACACTCCGGTTCACATCCCATGTGACACCCGAACACCAATTCCCCTTCTCCATGAGGAACCTAACACAGAAGACAGTCCGAAAGATATTAGGATTTACCGAGAGAGTACGATCTGCAAGACTTTCTGTCGTGTATCTTAACAAATTGGGGATTGTCATTACGACGAACGTTTGTCAGTGAGTTATTTAGTCTAAATAGAGAAAAAACAACTTCTATATATTTAAGTCAATACCTTCACGGTCAAAAGTAACGAATCGTCATTAAAATAGTTTGAACGGTAGTAGTTTTCTTTTTTTCAGACCGGGTATAGTAGGAAAACCAAAAAGTCAGTTAAGAGTGTGGAATAGACATAGAAAAATTTTTAAAATGAATAAAAAATTAACTTCCTATTAACGAAATGTCTTAAAACAACAAAATACAGGTTGTAGTTGTACATAGTCGCATATGTATATAGACATAGAACTGAAACACATCTGTCTTAATCACCGGAACATCACCTACACTAAATTTTCCATCACGTTACAAAACACGATAAGATAGGGTGCAGGGACGTTTACCTTTGAATAAGAAACGTACTCTATTGACTTCACTTTTAAAAAAGGACACAAAATGTTTGTACGTAAAGAAAAATAGACGCTTTTCCCTTTTCCTATTCGTTGAAAGATTAGTCTTACCACAGAACCCACTCATCCACAATATAACCTTTCATCATTTCACTTCCCTCTTCCGTTACCGTGGGACGAGGTCATGAGAACGGACCGTTTAGGGTACCTGCCTCCTCGGACCATCCGACGTCGGGTACCCCAGCGATCCTCAGCCTGTGCTGACTCACTGAAGTGAAAGTGCAAAGCGAAAGTACGTAACCTCTTCCTTTACCGTTGGGTGAGGTCACAAGAACGGACCTCTTAGGGACCCTACCCCCTCGGACCACCCGACGACAGAGACCCCAGCGTGTCTCAACCTGTACTGACTTCGTTGAGTCGTCGTCGTCGTCGTCATTTTACTTCGTCAGTTCATAGTATAGATTTCTCTATCCCTTTCCCTCAGATCCCCTTTCCGGACTTTTTATACAAAAGTATAAAATACTTCAAATCGGACTGAAACTAACTAATTTCTCTTTTTTTTTTACTTTTCCCGTCAAATGAGAGACCTCTACTGTCCACACCCAGTACACCCACGTGCACACGCACGCCCAAAAAGTATCCACGAAATCGAATAACCTCCATACACCACGTTGATGTTCGAAATAGTCGACATAGATAACTGGTTTAGCAAGTGATACGTATTCCGTTAGACTATCACCGACTATATTTTAATCGGTTAGATGTGTATAAATAACTCCGAGAAAATGTGTGTTTTTATGTAAAAATTGTCTCTAAAAAGTTCTGAAATAATACTTCCTCACTTCCTTTAACATGGGAGAACTCTTACTATAAAACCTTAATCAAAAGAATTTTAGGGTAGTCCCCTGAAGGGACCGTCAGGTCACCGGTTCTGAGGGGTGAAGGTTACGTCCCCCACGTGTAAACTAGGTACCAGTCCCTCGATTCTAGAGTGTAATTTTTCAAAAAAAAAAAAATTACGGTGACACATCCGTTGGTAAATAAAACCCAGTCAACTTTACTTTCTCAATTGTTCGGTGGTTGTCTACAAATTAATTGAGAGGGGTATAACCATCCCGGTTACTATAAAATTTGTTTTTCGTACAATCATTTAATATGGATAATCGACAAGACGATTGGTTCTTGGATAATGGGAACATACTACTTGACCTTCTGTCAGTGTAAAGGTGTTTGAGTCTTAATACCGAACCACTCATTACTTTCATTTTACAATAGATCAATGTTTTCGGTCACTAACTACTTAGTATTAATCACTTGAAAATACTTTTGAACTCTTTTACTTCAGAAACACGATGTCGGATGTAACGTAAAGAAAGACATTTGACATAATTAGTTTCGGGAACCACATTGTTTCGATTAAACGTTCGTTGAGTCTACTAATCTATTTGAGTTTTCCTAAAGTAGATGGAATTTATTATTATAGTGATTCCCTCAACGAATCTTTCAACGAACCGATTGAAATTTATTATGAAACTAGTGACCTCTATGACTACAGGTAAGATACGTCAGGGTTCATTCCTAGTTTAACCGTTCATAGGTGATTAAATTCTACGTCCCTCGATTAGACTATAAAGTCTTCATTAATTTTATATAAAAAATGAGACGACAGAGATCGTAATTTGTTACCAAAAACACGGACTGTGTCAATGTAGTAAACCCCACGTCTGATCTAAAAATAGTCGAGGCGAAAGAGGAAATATGTGTTATCGTAATCGATGTTGATCCAATGTACTTCCTTAAGAAACACCAAGACAATGACTTTTGATTTATCTATTTATTTCACGTCTATCGGCGTCCGATGTCCCGGTGAATAAAGAAGACAAACCAAACTTTGGTCAGTGAGGAAACCCAATTATATCTCTTTTACCCACAGTAAAGGAGATCCACAAGTGAAATCCTATGTTGACGGACGTTGATCCATCTTTTATTCCCCACACACACACACACACACACACACACACACAACCCTAAATTTTCCTGTCTCAGTCCCTCTATTTTCGTGTCCACTCTCTTGACGAAACCCTTAGTCTACTACTACCGAGTGAGGACGTTGATGGTTTCTACAATAGAACTCTATTAGAGTCACAAAAACCAAAGTTAAAGGAGTAGACTTTTTCCTATATTAATAAATTAAGTAGGGACAGAAAGATATGTTTCTTTTGTAGTCTTTGTCGTTCCTTTATCGTCTCTTCTTACCATCTGTTCCTGGTCTTCTCTTTGTTAGTAGTCTGTAAATCAGGATGAGGAATCGTTAACGGGTGGAAGATAAAAACGGACGCACGGACACTACTTTTACGTCTCCAAGAACTTTCTCGGGACGATGAAAACACGACTGGAACAAGAAAATTAGAGGATAGATCTTACGGAAGTGGGGATTGAAGCAGATTTGAGACGGAAAATTCAAGTTGAATTCTTAGTGGATTAAGTACTTGGAAAAGAAGGAATTATTATCATTGATTGTAAAAACTCATGAAAGATACAAGGTCCGTACTACAATTCTAGAGGTGTATATAATTAAGTAAACTAAGAGTGTTCTTTGGGTCCTCCGTTCAAGAGGATAACTCACCTAAAATGACTTCTCCTTTGACTCCAATCTATTAAAAAGGTTCCTTTGAATCCCTCTTTCAATACATAGCCCTAGTTTTAGTTCTACTAGACCGAGGTACTGGGGAATGAGGAATCGGAGCCGTAACCGTAATGTACCGAAACTTACTATCAAAGACGACATCTATAAAATAGCTACTATCCGAAGTATATTTGTCTTTAGTGTGGAAGATTTCGATAGACAGGATGTTTGTGGACACTCTGATAAGACATACATAATTCATATATATTATATACAAGTAACTCCCGAAGGACCAGAGAGGCACTATTTCTTAGGTGGACGGTTACGTTCTTTACACCCCAATTAGGAACCCAGTCCTTCTAGGGGACCCCTTCCTTTACCGTTGGGTGAGGTCAATGTACGGATCCTTTAAGGTACCTGTCTCCTCGGACCTCCCGATGTCAGGTACTCTAATGTTTCCCAGTCTACACTGTTGTTAATCTGTTGTTGTTTACATGAATAACTTGTTTAGACAATGTATGTCCTTCTTACCCCTCTCTGTGCACTAGTTTATTTTCTTCTTAATAAAAAGGGAATAACTTATTTTATCATCACATGGTAACTTTAGTGTGCTCTGTTCTACCACTTAACCTGATCCTACCACCGTTTCTCTCCTTTTTTATTAACTTAGTTTCCAATGAACGCTCCCTCTTATTTTTGCAATTGATTTGTTATACCGAGGTTTATGAATTACTAAAGGAGGGGAGGACCCACCGTCTAGAGATTTAATTCCATACACGGACCATTTTGTCAGCTGTCCTGAATCGCTGACTTGTTGTTTTTACTGTTGACTATAAAAATAGATGGAGTAAACAGGACCATACTCAAAGTACTACCACTTTATTATCCGTCTCTGTCGACAGATTTGACTTTTCTATTCCGTATCGGGTAAAGAATTGGAAATAATACAAAAGATAAAAATCGAAACAGTTTCCCTCTTCGTCTACCGGGGTTCTAAGTCTACATATATCTTTTACGTCTGTCCATCTTTAATCAAACCCTCCTCCTCGGTTCTACCACTCATCCACCTACACCTCACGGAGAACGAGGTGTTTACGTAGTTCTTATGCAGATGTCTACGTTTTCTTACGGTCGACTCATGATCGTCCTCAGGAACTGGTGCCTTTCCTAATATGCCTAGGTGCATAGGTGCTTATTGACCCATCCTACTTTCTTTCTTCCCTCTTCCTCCTCCTTTCCCCCGTCCTTACCTGGAGGTGGGTCCCCAACCCCTCGACTTCGTCCCCTCTCTGAGGTGTAGACCCCTTTCGCCAACCCTGTCTTCCCTTCACAAACTCTGACAGCCTCTTCCCACTTTGTCGACTAGACACTGCCAGACTTATCTCACTCTTGGTGTACCTGTTAGACACGACACCGAGATACATTGGACCTGTTCGTTCAAACAGGTGGTCACGTGTACCCACTACCCTCGACCCCGACAACACGGCATTTCGGGTTTAGTAATTGACACTTATGATATTGGTTCCATAACAAGAATACCTTAACAAGTAACATATTTCTTGTTAAAATTTACAACGTTTGATTACTCAATGTGGTAAATTTTTTTAAAGAAAGAAAGGAGGTAGAGAAAGAACCCCCTTATGTTTTTTACATATTATGTCCACTGTAATATTACGAACGAATCAGTTTCTTCTCTCTGATTTGTTCCCATTTTTAAAATTGCCATGTCATAAACCATAGTAAAGGAACAGAATTAAGACGAACACAGGATTCTATGTTTTCTTCAGTCACCAAAAATTGTCAAATGTTCATCTTACACTAACATTTTACATGTCAAGCCAACAGAAACTTAATACTTGAAAGAAGTCTATATCATTTGGTACTGAAAATCCGCCGAGTTGTAATTTTTTTATAATCCTCTCAAAAGGGTTCCACTCCTGATGACAACTAACGTCCCTCTACCACACTCCTTTACCTTCCCTCCTCTCGGTATTTAGGTATTATCCCTACGGAACTCCCCTTTTGGTCCACCAGTACCTTCGTCCCACGATGACGACTCAGTGTATATCCCCGCTCAGTGGTGACATTGAAGAGAAAGGGGCGTACGGTCATGGTTGTCGACCCGTTGTCCTGGTCGGTCTCGACGGGAACTTTACAGAAAACAGTCTCCGATCTTTTCTGAGGATACGACACGACAGGGCACGAATTAATGAGTCAGCACAGACGGAGAAACGTTGAGGTACCTACCATCGGGTGGTCCGAGGGGAAAGGTACCCCTAAGAGACTCGTTCTTACGACCTCACCCAACGGTACACGAAGAGGTCCCCTAGAAGGGTTGGGTCCCAAGTCTGAACCTAGAGAACGTAACGTCCACCTCAGAAATGACAGACTCGGTGGTCCCTTCGGGTGTTTTCTGAGACTTATGACGGTATAGAGAACACTGGTACCGACAACTGAAAGGACGAGTGCACCACAGTGACCCCAGAGACGGAGGTACGTCGACACGGGAGAGGAGTGACTCCTTCTGGGTTCAGGAGGTCCCGTCGGAATCCTCGTCTGAAGACACCTACTGGGTGTTCGTCTTCACCCCCATTTTGGTGTTGACTGGAGGTCCCCGTCTTGTTGATTCCTTCTTATAGTTTTTGGAAAGGTCGTCGACGTGTTCGACGTCTAATTTAGGTGTACAAATTGATCCATCTGAGATACGGAGACCTTATATATTTTTCTGTTACTCACGAAGGTATTTTCCTTTAAGAGATCGAGACCGTCGACACCTGTAACCTCCGTTTGTATGTTCCTTCATCCTGGTCTAATCTCAGACTCGACAGGAGTGTTTTGTCCAGGTTTCGGGTCGGCAGGTGCCATGACCTCCTGGAGGATCCCAGTGGTTCAGGTGTGCGAGACGAACGGTGTACTGTCCGGTTACTTAGTCTCTCTGCTCCACAACTCAGTTCCTTATACTGAAATAAACCTTTCGACCGACTGTTTTTCTACCGTCCGATCACAGAGTTTCATTGGTAGAACAACCCTAGACCTACGGTCCAAGAAAGTGTCTCACTCTCTCTCTTTTCGTTACTCCTTGATTTCAGTTTCCCGTCTCACCTCTCCTTTTCCGTCACTCCTTCATCTCATTTTTCCCAGAAGTCAGAACATTTTGTAGAGACCCTTCCCGGTCGGAAACCTTCCCCACACAATTAGAAAAAACATCGGTAAGTGTCCGTCCGTCCCAGTCTAATAAAAAAATACTAGACTTGTTTCAGTGAAATCAAATTGTCAGTCCGTCTCCCCGTTCCAGGAACCTCCGTCCAGTAATACATAGTAATATTTTTATTGTCGTTACTTTTTGTTCAGACTTTTCTTGTAGTTTCTTTGTCAAAGGTTGTACCCCGGTCTGAACCAAGAAGAGGTCTTGTGATCCTTCTGTCTCTGCCCGACACTGTGTGTCGTGTCTGTTCCTTTAGGATCCTTTTGTAAATAATAACGAAAATACAAAACTAAACGAGACGACAACCAAGACAAAAAAAAAAAAAAGGGGAGGAGAAGGAAAAGGAGACAACAACTTCAACACCAATAATAATAAAGATAAATCCGAAAACCTTAAAGAAGAATTGGGTAAAAAAAAAAACCTAACGTGGTCCAGAATCAACGTCGTACACCCTAGATCAAAGAGTACACACACATAGAGTCAAACACACAATCAGTGAGTTAGTATAGACGGAGAAACACTAAGGTACCTGATATCGGGTAGTCCCAGGAGACAGGTACCTTAAGAGATCCGTTCTTATGACCTCACCCATCGGTCAGGGAAGAAGTCCCCTAGAAGTGTTGGGTCCCTGACTTGAACCCAGAGGACGTAACGTCCGTCTAAGAAATGGTAGACTCGGTGGTTCCATTCGGGACAAGTCCCTAGTTTAAGACCGACAGACGTAACTTTCATCTCTCAGAGTCCGGGACCTGGTGGTCCCTTTAGGGTATCCGAAAACCATAAAAAAATTATTATAAAAAATAAAGAAAGTATATAAAGATGAAGATACGACGAAAAAAAAAAAAAAAAAACGACAAGACACGAAATAAAAACCAACAACAACAAAAAGAATATATATGTAGGAAAATTAGATAAAGATAAAATTGGAACGAAAAGATAAAAAAAGTAGTAAAACCTGACGAACGAAACAGAAGAAACGAAATAAGGAGGTAATCTGAGACGATGCCAAAATAAAAGACAAAATCAAAACCAAAGTTGGCCAGCTAAAGTAAACACAGAAGAAAACAAGTGACCCAGTGAAAGAACATGACACCAAAGAAACGAAACAAAACCAAAGAAAACATACACATACCCACGTAAACAGACGTATACCCACGTTTACAAGGAAACAAAAACAAAAAGACAAACAGACTAACACGAAAATGGTAAACAGACCCAAACCAAAAAACAAAAACTAAAAAATTTTACATAAAAATTAACCTACTGTTAGTGAAATATTATAATACAAACAAGACGGTATGTTGTTACACTTCGTCGGCATTCACATGTGTATAAGAGAGAGAACTTGACAAATAAAAAGAAAAAAAAAGGACTATAACTCGACGTACGATATGATGGGTTTCGTTAGATGTCTAATTCACGTTAGGAATAGTTTAATGGTTACCGTAAAAAGTGTCTTGATCTTCTTTTTAACATGTTAAACATACCTTTATTTTTTCTAGGTTTTAAACTCTTTCGTTTTACCTCGACCTCCTTAGTTGGAAGGATTGAAGTTTTATATGATGTTTCGATGTCATTAATTCTGTCTTACCATAACCGTGTTTTTGTTTTTATATCCAGTTACCTTGTTCTGTCTTTCGAATTTCTATTTGGGTGTGTGGATACCCGTGGAATAGAAACTATTTCCTCCGTTTTAATATATTACCTCTTTTCTATCGGAGAAGTCAGTCACCATGACCCTTTTGACCTGTCGATGTACATTTTTTTACTTTAATCTTGTGATTAAGACCACCCGACAATTATTGAGTGGTGTGGAAATTAGGTAAGTGATTTATTCACCGGTGTTAAACCCTTCGAGATCACAACTCCTCCGTTACCGTTGGGTGAGGTCATGAGAACGGTTCTTCCAGGGTACCTACCTCCTCGGACCATCCGACGTCAGGTGTCTTAGCGATCCTCAACCTGTACTGAAGTGAAAGTGAAAAGTGAAAGTACGTAACCTGTTCCTTTACCGTTGGGTGAGGTCATAAGAACGAACCTCTTAGGTTCCCTACCCTCTCGGTCCACCCGACGACAGATACCCCATCGTGTCTCAATCTGTGCTGACTTCACTGAATCGTCGTCGTCGTCACCACAACTCCTCCTCTTTCGTTACCGTGGGGTGAGGTCATGAGAACGGACCTTTTAGGGTACCTGTCTCCCGGGACCATCCGACGTCAGGTACCCCAACGCTTCTCAGTCTGTGTTGACTCGCTGAAGTGAAAGTGAAAAATGAAAGTACGTAACCTCTTCCTTTACCGTTGGGTGAGGTCACAAGAACGAACCCCTTAGGGTCCCTGCCCCCTCGGACCACCTGACGGCAGATACCCCAACGTGTCTCAACCTGTGCTGACTTCGCTGAATCGTCGTCGTCGTCACAACTCCTGTGGTTGGTCAATTTATAGGATGGAAAGAAGTTTCTTTGATATTACAATGTTTATAGGTGTATAAATATTACGTTCCCGTCACTGTGTTACTTTCCGTTGTTTAATATACTTCTTTCTACCTTTACCCTACCCCTCTGAAGTTTCTCACTAGAACTCCTCATTCACCTTAATCGTCTCTTTCGTCGTTGTATAAGATCACTCTACCTGGTAGTACGTCCTTCTATGTCATCATCTACTCAAACTTTCTTACAGATGGTCCATGCACATCAACCTCGTGTCGTACTTATGTCTTCACTCATACCCACACTATTGAAAAGTCTTGGAGACTGTAATACCCACATATATACAGAGATCACTTCACTTCAGCGAGTCAGCACAGGCTGAGAAACGCTGGGGTACCTGACATCGGATGGTCCGAAGAGGCACAGGTACCCTAAAAGGTCCGTTCTTATGATCTCACCCAATGGTAAAGGAAGAGGTCCCCTAGAAGGGTTGGGTCCCTAGCTTGGGCCCAGAGAGCGCAACCTCCGTCCACGAAATTGGAGATTCGGTGGTCAGAGATGTGTGACTATAACCGTACCGGTAAACCGTACAAAACTAGTCACTTTACGTGAGTTTTACTATAAAGTATTCAAGGTCGTATCCGTACTTCCTCGTGACTAACGTTGACGTTCAAAGATGAGTGAAGTAGACGTAAGGTCACTTGACTATACTCTTCTTATACATAGTCTATTGGACACAGGGATTTACTTAGTCACTTTGTCTTGATTTCGTAGTGTCTTGAGATTTCAGGGTGGGTCGAGTTGATTCATTCCGGAAATAGACGGAGTCTCGGTTTGTTGTCTGACCTTACACTTGTGTGAACAAAATTACGGTAACTTCAAAAACTCTAACAACACGTCACGACAACATGAGTTTGGGTTATTTACATCTTTAACAATGACCATTGTCCCAAGAAGACATTGTTTTTGTACTTTGTCTGTAGTGACCAAAATCTTAGTCTACCGTTACTTGATTTAGACTTGACGTTTTTATTCCAGGGTACCATACACGACCACTTTGTAAACCAGTTTCTTAACCAGACGTTATTACCTCTTTTGTTTTCTCTTTTGCATGGGTTACTTGAACGTCGTAACCGTTCCTTCAAAACTCCGTCTTTACAACTATCGTACTTAACCAACAACGATTAACGTTATCCATTCCATGATGTTTTTTTTCCCCATGAGTCTCTCACCCAACAAACGTTCGTCTTAACCTTCTCTAATACCTCTCGGGGACCACCGAGTCTACCATTTCTAAGATGAATGTAACGTCCTCTGGACCCAAACTAGGGACCCAGTCCTTCTAGGGGACCTCTTCCGTTACCGTTGGGTGAGGTCATAAGAATGGACCTCTTAAGGTACCTGTCTCCTCTGACCACCCGATATCAGGAACCCCAGCGTATCTAAACCTATACTGAACTCGTTGATTGTGAAAGTGAAAGTACCTCTCGGGTCTTTGAACACTAACGTTTTAATTTAACAAAGAGTAGTGTTACTACTATAGAATCACTAATTCTACGTATACACATACACGTACGATTCAGTGAAGTCAACACAGACTGAGAAACGTTGGGGTACCTGACATCGGCCGGTTCGAGGAGACAGGTACTTTAAGAGGTCCGTTTTTATCACCTCACCCAACGGTATGGGAGGAGATCCCCTAGAAGGGTTGGGTCCCTAGTTTGGGTTCAGAGGACACAGAGGACGTGACGTCCGTCTAAGAAATGGTGACTCGGAAGGCCCTTTGGGTTAATTCCGTATAGGAGTCCTGTTTTTAGTATAGGGTCTTGATAAGAGATCCATGTCGACGTCTCGTTTCCATACCAGATATATTTCTGAAGACTCTCCCACTTTTGGTACGGATGATCGAAGAAAGTAAATCTGTTTTACTGACCAGTCGTCTACGTAATTGTACTTCTATTCATAGACAACAAAGTCCGGTAATTCTACAACACCAACAAACAATCCGTCTTAAGAGTTTCATTTTAACGGGGACTCAAACCTATGTAAAAGTGTAACCCGGCAAAGAGAGTGGTGTGTTTCACCTCCTAGTTCACGTGACGGACTTCCAGACGATTGATCCTCCTGACGGACAGTAGAGACTCAAAGCCCGCCCGGCGAGGGGTCTCCCCCGCGATCAAGTCGCCGCTAAGCAAAAGTCAAATGGAGGTAGCAAAGGTAGTGGACCATCGACGTCAGAACTAAATCTTTAGGTCCCCCAGAGAAAACACTAAGAATATGACTTCAAACGGTATAAGAAGTGTGACAGAAAGGGGGAAAATCGATAGAGACATTTACAGACGAGAAAGGATATACTCACGAGTCAACGAGTCTGTACAGGAGAGGAAATCAGTTACCAAAAGTTGAACTTTTTGTCGAGCTCATCCCATTTATTTATTCCGTAACATTGTAAAATAATCTCTACCGTAGAGAGTCGGAGGACTTATAGGTGGGAACAAAAGAAAACCAACATATCCAACTCAATACAGGAACAACCAGTAGATGGATAGAACGTGGAATCCCAACAGTACAAGATAATTGGTAAGGGCATTGAAAGATATCAAGTCTATGGTGACCAATGGTGGGGTCGGAACTACGAGTAACGTTATTAACATGGACAAAACGAAGACTAGAAATTTACGATGGTCGACTGAAGACAATAAAACACTAAAAAAAGGAGAAAAGGAGAGACGAGAGTCTCTTGAGACAAGAAAGAGGTAAAAGAAAAAGAAAAGTCGACGTGAAACGTCGAACACCCTAGAATCTGGGGACTGGTTCCCAGTTTGGACTCGGGGACGACACTTTCACAGCTCAGGATTGGTGACCTGGAGGTCCCTTAAGAGTCTCTCGGGATAAGAAATTATTGTAGGGATTACATAAGGGTTTTCGTTTGGATCCTCAGATAGTTTATAAAGTGGAGTCTTTGAATTTAAATTACTTTCTGACCCTTATATACTCTCATATACTTTCTGTCTCTCCTACAAATATACCTGTATTTCTTTACTTCTGTCAATGTGTATTACGATTGTAATGACGTTTTTCTTTACTCGTTGTACTTAGTTTAACCCTTTTTGTGGTTAAAGTCAGAAGTTGTAGACTGCACTTCACATTCTCAAATTCTTTTCTAAAGGTAGGAAAAAACTTTGTATGTACAAAAGACTTTCCTTTGTAGTTTTTAGACCTTCCATTAGATTAGAGATGAGTAAGTCTTTTATGACTTGTATCCGAAGTTGATTTGTATATAAGTTCGTACAGACTTGTGGATTTTAAATAGTTACTCCCCCTTTTGAGTGTTATATTAGTTAAACTCCCTAGGTACTCGTCCCCTAGTAATAAGAAGGGGGTTGTCTATAAAAGACAGACAAGACTCTACACATTACAACTACTGTTACCTTCTCTACATTAGGTTGGTAGTAACAAGTTTTGTATAACACTATACCAATTATGTGTTGTTGAAAGGTACACATTATTCTACTCAGTCTGGAATTCATTCTTGAGGTCGAGATTATTAATGTTGTCATAAATACCACCTGACTCTTCCATAAGTCCGTTACTTTGACCCATATACCAACTTCCTCTGAGTTTGGAATTCTTTGTAGTCCCTGGACTTAAAAGTTTGTTCCTAAGATTTTCGTTATTTACATCTTTGTGGAAAATAGTTTACAGTCCAAAAAGAGATCTATTCTCATGAACATGACCTCTCTCCCAAACATCACTTATACCATTCCAAAGATTAGTCAGAAGTCTTGAATAAGTTGTCGTCTGACAAGTCTTAGGTGTCTTTCTTACGTTCACATTCTATACACCCTTTCAGGAATCATTCAGTAGGTTAGATTCATCTGTATCCTTTTAAGTATTCCTTCCTTTGGAAAGTTTCCATGTCTTACATCGTTTCGTAAATTGGTAGCGAGTGCAGAATGAGTTGTAGTCGCTTAAGTATGACCTCTCTTCGGAATATTTACATTTCTTACATTGCTTCGGAAATAGATAGCGAGTCAAGAATAAGTTGTAGTCGTTTAAGTAAGACCCCTCTCTGGAATAGTAACATGTCTCACACCGGTTTCGAACTAAACAGCAAACTTCAATTAACATGTAGTCGTTCAGGTATGACCCCTCTTTGGTATGTTTACATTTCTTACACCGTTTCGGAAATAAAGCTCAAACCGGGAACGAGTAGTAGTGGCTTAAGTATGGCCCCTATCTACAAGATTTACATGTCTTACATCGTTCCGGAAATAATTCCTAAAATCAGAATTACCGTTGGGTGAGGTCATGGAAACGGACCTTTTAGGGTACCCGCCTCCTCGGACCATCCGGCGTCAGGTACCCCAACGTTTCTCAGCCCCAACGTTTCTCAACCTGTGTTGACTCGCTGAAGTGAAAGTGAAAGGTGAAAATACGTAGCCTCTTCCGTTACCGTGGGGTGACATCATGAGAACGGACCGTTTAGGGTACCTGCCTCCTCGGACCACCCGACGTCAGGTACCCCAACGATCCTCAGCCTGTGCTGACTCGCTGAAGTGAAAGTGAAAAATGAAAATACATAACCTCTTCCTTTACCGTTGGGTGAGGTCACAAGAACGGACCTCTTAGGGTCCCTGTCCCCTCGGACCACCCGACGACAGATACCCCAGCGTGTCTCAGCCTGTACTGACTTCACTGAATCGTCATCGTTTGGAACTTCTTTGAAATATACATTCCCCACACAGTATTTTTCTTCTCTTTTTGTGAACATTTTCTTACTTTGATCTAGTGAAAGATTGTGGCATGTGTTTTTATTTGAGTTTTACCTAATTTCTAGATTTACATTCTAGTCTTTGATATTTTGAGGATCTCCTCTTGTATCCGTTTTGTGAGAGTCTGTATTTAGTGTCGTCCTAGGAGATACTAGGTGGAGGGTCTTAAGACCTTTATTTTCGTTTTTATTTGTTTACCCTAGATTAATTTTAATTTTCGAAGACGTGTTGTTTCCTTTTATATTCGTTCCACTTTTCTGTCGGAAGACTTACCCTCTTTTATTATCGTTTACTTCGTTGACTGTTTGTTGATTAGAGTTTTTATATGTTCGTTGAAGACGTCGAGTTAAGGTCTTTTTATTTGCTGGGTTAGTTTTTTACCCGGTTTCTTGATTTATCTGTAAAGAGGTTTCTTCTGTATGCCTACCGATTGTTTGTGTACTTTTCTACGAGTTGTAGTGAGTAATAATCTCTTTACGTTTAGTTTTGGTGTTACTCCATGGTGAAGTGTGGTCAGTCTTACCGACGCTAGGTTTTTAGACGTTCGTTATTTACGACCTCTCCCACACCTCTTTTCCCTTGGGAGGATGTGACAACCACCCTTACGTTTGATCATGTCGGTGATACCTCTTGTCACACCTCTAAGGAATTTTTTAACGTTTATCTTGATGGAATACTGGGTCGTTAGGGTGAAGACCCGTATGTGTGGCTCCTTTGGTCTTAACTTTCTCTGTGTACATGGGGTTACAAGTAGCGTCGTGACAAATATTATCGGTCCTGTACCTTTGTTGGATCTACAGGTAGTCGTCTACTTACCTATTCTTTCGACACCATGTATATGTGTTACCTCATAATGAGTCGGCAATTTTTCTTAAGTAAACTTAGTCAAGACTACTCTACCTACTTTGACCTCGGTTAATATGTCTCACTTCATTCGGTCTTTCTTTTTGTGGTTATGTCATATGATTGTGTATATATACCTTAAATCCTTCTACCGTTACTGCTGGGACGTACGTTCTATCCTTTTTTCTGTGTCTACACATATTACCTGAAAACCTGAGTCTCCCTCTCCCTCTCCCACCCTACTAAACCCTCTTACCCTTAAGATTGTACATATGACAGTACATTCTTAACTTAGCGGTCAGGTACAGACTGCATCCCACGTCGTACGAACCCCGACCACGTACCCCTACTGGGTCTCTCTACAACACCCCTCCCTCCACCCTCCCCCCAAGTGCAAACCCTTGTGTACATTCTTAATTTCTAAAATTTTAAAATTTTTATTTTTTTTATTTTTTTAATAATTTTTTTTTTTTTCTTCTCTTTTTGTCAATATCTAACAAAACTTTACAACCGATACCCCTAAAAAAATTTTTCCGTTTTCTTGAGTATCAGAACGGTTTACGACTAATATCTACATAGTCTTTTTAAAGTCCTTGTTACATAAACTTTCGGAAAACGAATCAGACTCTTTTAAAGTGTGAGAAACCAACTTAATAAGTTTGGGACTGGAACGGAAGGTAATGACAATAAAAGTGAAGGATGGAATCTAGTTGTTGGGTGTATAGACCGACAAGACACCGGATTAGGGGAGTTTTTGGATGAAGAATAGACCATAGAAGGTGATCTTTTACATAAAGTTATAGAAAAAGAAATTGGTCATTACAAAATAAACAGATTGAGAGATTGGAAAGTTAATCAGTTGAAAACTGGACATAGTATAATGAGTATTGTGTTGTAAGGGACCCCAAAATTAGACAGTGAAGGAAGTAAGGAAGAAAGAAGACATATAAGTTTTATTGGAGTACCAGGTACTAAAGTTAAGAAATGAATGAACAGAGAATCTAAGCAAATGAGAGAGTTGGGTAACGACTTAGTTTTGTTGGTCAAGTTTTAAGGTTCACTCGTGTACGTAGATACATAGAGGGAGAAAAAAAAACATAAAGTTTAACTTATAAAGACCGTATTTTTAGTGTTACTGCAACTACTAGACATATAAAGTATACTAGGTTAGACTGAGTCAGATCGTTCGTTACGATAAATGGTTAGAAAAATTAGTGAAGGTGAACTGAAGAACAAAACTATAGGTACTACTGATAAAACTGAAAAAAGTAAGATAACTCCAGAAGATGGTGTAGGGACTACGAGACGGAAAGACCACTCTTATATCCTCAGTAAGGTGTGTATAAGAAAGTTGAAGGAGAATGGAGTCTTAAAGGAGTCCAAAGTTGTTGAAACGAAAGAGATTCCGTGGGGTGTATAGAAAGGAGTACGGTTCTTATAGATGTACTTGTATATTTTTGACTTGTTTACACATGACTAGAGTTATCATTCACTCGTTCCCAATTTGTCATGTCGATCATTAACGACAGATCCCCGTCTCACAAATTTACGTCCTCCCTTTTATTATTGTCTAAGGTACTAAGACGACTCATCTTTCTCTTACAGAACCTAGGTCAGATTTTCATCACAAGATCGTTTTTCGTTTATTATTTTATATTTTTGAATGTTTTGTTTACTTTTTTATGTTTTTGTTTGTTTTGTTTTGTTGTAACGTTTAGTTGTTGTTGGTTTTTGTTCATGTCATATCTAAAGGGTAACGAACTTGTGTCTCCGTTAATCGGTCTCCTGTTTCCCACGAGTCCGAACTCGTTTAGTGTTCCTTTGACGTTTGTCTCTGTGAACAGTAGGTACCTATTATTAATTTTTACACCGTTCATCAAAGATTATTTGAAATAAATAATAAAATACCGACACGACGCAGAAGTAACGATTTGTACTCGAAAGAGATCAACGTCGCCTGCCCCCGAGGAGAGATCTACGCCACGCACTCGGAGAATAACGTCGCCGAAGAGAACAACACCTCGCACCCAAGATCCACGTATCCAAGTCCCAACACCGTGTACCCGAGTCAACGAGACTCCGTACACCTTAGAAGGACTTGGTCCCTAACTTGGGCATAGGCAACATAACCGTTCGTCTGAGAGTTAGTGATCTAACGGTCCCTTCAGGAACGTTCATGTAATACTTCGAATTAAAATGAAATTTAATTATTTGATTCTTCCTTGTACTTAAAAAACCTATTTTAAAGGTCCAAGAGAACGTACACTAAAGGTTAATCCGACAACTACCCTCCCTGACCACACTCTGACCTCAACATCTCCCCTTTTCTGCGAAGAGGACGAGGGACGAGGGACACAATTCACCACGGAGACCGTCGCAGACAGACAGGGACCATCGAGCCGGAAAAAACGAAAGACTATATCAGAGTCCTCACTCTCTGTGAACGGTAACTGTATTCAGAGACCCAACGGACGACAGAAGGTTCAAACCGAAAAATTACGAAGACTACGAATATATTGATTAAAGGGTATTAATTTAGGAGATAATTTAATGGACAGTACACAAGATAAGAAAACAGACTTAGAACTTACTATTTTTCTATCTCTAATAGAAGTAACATACCCACCTAATTCACTGAACATGTTTTGTCCGAAAGTTTGGTCAACACGGAGTAAAGTTTCGGGTTCATTTTACTGATACGACATACGTTTCCTATAAGGTTTACTTACAAGTTTATTTGCTAAAAATATGTTACGAATAAAAATAATGAACCGAGTTTAACAGACGTACTATCGTGATTCGTTGATAATAATTGTAAATTGACAGATAGAGAGGGAAATCGAACGCTATGACGAACCCTCATTCGTGAATAACATAAGTTGAAACATGAGGATCGTGGTTGATGACACGAACCTTACATCATCTCAGAATTATTTATAAACACCTTACTTACTTATTATTAGTGATGACAAATGTCTCACTAATAAGTAAGATCATTCAGACAATTCCCAGAATGTATTTAAAATATTGAGTTAGAAGTTTTGTTAGAACGTTCCATCCGTATTGATAAGGTCGTAGTATCAATTCCCTTTTATTTGAGTCTCAAATTTGTTAAGTGTTGATTTGATCTTAATTTCAGACTAATATAGACCGACGAAGGTAATTACACTTCTTTTTTTACATATGTATTAACCCAACCTTTTTTTAGATTTGTATAACCTAAATGTCAAAAATCTCCTCGAAGTATTTGTCTACTTCAGAATAGAGATACTCTTTTTCCTCCTCAAACCACAAAAGAACGGTATTAATATATTTTCTTGTTCAAAAACATAGATTTTGATACAGATACTTCCGTTTTTTTTCTCTTTAACCCCATTTTTATACTTTTTACTTTGTCAAATTCAACGACTACACTTTTTTGTAACCGATGAGGGTATGAATAGATTAGTAAGAGATCAATGAACCGTACTCTATATTGTGACTACTATAAGTGTTGGTCGAGAGGATTTCTGAATCTTCTGTCTAAAATCGAAATGAAAAGGTCCAGAACCAAATAATAGGTTACACACACGGACGATTCAGTGAAGTCAACACAGACTGAGAAACGTCGGGGTACCTGACATCGGACGGTCCGAGAAGACAGGAACCCTAAGAGGTCCGTTCTTATGACCTCACCCAACGGTACGGGAGGAGGTCCCCTAGAAGGGTTGGGTCCCTAAATTAGACGTAGAGACCCCAGAGGACGAAACCGTGCACCAAAGAAATGGTGGTCGTGGTGGACCCTTCGGGTATAATAGATTGTGGTCTGTCATTTCATTGACACATCGGTTTCATTAACCCCATCCATACAGATAACGACCTGATGACTACTACCAAAAATGAATATAAAGACTCACAAGGCAAGAAACAAAACGTATCATTTTAGTATACACGTTCAGATACCGGACTAATTCAAAAAGCGAATCACAATCGTCTCACTACGTAAGGACTATGGAGGAGACTCAAACGTGAATTTTATTACGGAGATAAACATTCCCGCTAAACGTCTTAGGTAACAGAATAAGAAACTAAAGACTACTTTTCCTTGATTATCTTCGTTCTGTTAAACCATCCGTAGTATGTTTCCCGACAACAACTGAGAGGAACACGAACAAACCGTACATGAACGGACCTAACCATAAACGACTATACTAAAGTCGACCTATGGTGGTTCTCCGACAAGAGAAAAACGTCTCGTTCCTCGGTAAACTTCTAAGACCTTTATTTGTTCAAAACATTCTAAAAACGACCACACTGGGACAGAAAAAAGGGTCCCTTTCCTACAAGAGGATTTGGAAGAAGTACATACATAATAATCAAAACGGTACTATTTCATTTCGGAAATAATACAATCAAGTTATCATATCTTATTATATTTTAATTTAATACGTAAAGGGGTCCACCAAACATTCTTATCTTCGATACATAAATAGTAACCCTTTTCTTGTGTTATTCTGGTAAATAAACAAAATATTTTCTAACATAAGAAAACACCAACTCTACGTAGTAATACCCGACCTATGGTTCCCCACAATTTTTGGGGTCGCACGACGACAAAGTACCCATATCTGAAAGTTAGTGTATTCTACTTTTTAAAGATCTTTAGGTGATTGGTTTTTTCACGATTAACAAGACCTCACTTGTTAAGACATTACACTAAAATGGTGTTAATCTTACTTTTGTTTTTCTTCTGTGTTTTTCGTCTCAACACTGGTCATCTGTACCTTTTTTAAGTTGATGCACGTACGACGTCTTAATGGACGAGGGTAGACTTACGAGTCTTCCTCAATCTCTTTATTTGACTAAGAGATGAATTATTTCGACTCGTTCCGTAAAAGTAGTCGTCACTACTAACTACCCCTAACCCAGTCACTACGACGTCAGGATCCTCGTCTTTAGTGGTACATTTGTCTCGACACTACTCTTTTCCCCTGACAAGTAATCCGACCGTGATCAGACCAGAACTCCCATACTTCCTTCTTTGTACACATCAGAGACTAAATACCGGTTTCACGAGTCGTCACTGCCACTGTAATTAATTAAAACAATTCATTCTTCTTATCTCACACAAATAAATAAAGGTGATTTTAAAAAGGTTTCGGACTTTTCGATTTTACAAAAGTCACATATTCAATCGTTTAAACCTTTTCAAATCACGATTAACTCCTAAAGAGACCACCGATTCTACCATTTCTTAGACGGACCGTTACGTCCTCTGCACCCAAACTAGGAACCCAACCCTTCTAGGGGACCTCTTCCCTTACCGATGGGTGAGGTTATAAGAACGAACCTCTTAAGGTACCTGTCTCCTCGGACCACCCGATGTCAGGTACTCTAGAGTCTCTCAGCCTGTACTGACTCCCAATTGTGATCACCATTAACTTAGTGTAAATTAAGAAAAGTTTAGGAATCGAAATTTGTGACGTAAAACAGGGTCAATTTTGTTAACAAATTTTTGAAGAAAGTTCCGACCTTTGTGTAAAACATTGTTTAGGAACTCCGTACTACTATTTTGGACGTGACATAGTGTAACGTACATTCCTTTGTGTCTTAAGGGTCCCATCACTAAAAGAGAATGGTTGAGGTTGAAGATACGGAGGCATCGTTATACCCCTTTTACCCGTAAATCTTATCAGTACTAAAATCGGTGGTTCTATGTACTCATGTTGAAACTACGGTTCTCCTTATTCAAGAGAGGGAGAATAACAAACCAACCCACCAATATAACTTGACAGTATGTGACTTTATATTCGTTCGTTCTTACCCCTTTTTTTCCCCTTTTTTTCGTATCCTCTCTCCCTAAATTTTACATACTCTTCCTTTTTTACTCCTTTTTCACTCCATTCTTTAAATACTATTTTGGTCTATTTCTGACATACAAGTCAGCGAGTCAGACTGAGAAACGCCGGGGAACCTGACATCGGACGGTCAGAGGAGGTAGGTACCGTAAGAGGTCCGTTCTTATGACCTCACTCACCCAACGGTAAAGGAAGAGGTCCCCTAGAAGGGTTTGGACCCAGAGAACGCAGAGGATGTAACGTAGGGGTATCCACTTCTGGTTTCTTCTCCACAAGGGTCGGAAAACTATTTAGTAGGGACAGATACCCAAATAGATTTTAATCACAGTACTTGAACTTGACATGAATTCCACTAAACCTTAAAATACCCTCCCCAAAATCACACTCGAGTAAACATAACAGTAAGTCTTAGCAATTCCCACCAGAGATTCTTAAAAGTGAGCACTGGATACTTAAAAAAGTGGTGAATGTATGGTTTGTTAAATATAAACTAGTGTGTGACAGGTCAAGATAAGGTTATACAAAATAACTTCTCCAAATGGAAAGGGTTATTTATATATTCAAGGAACCCTAGACGTAAGTTCATGGAAGATGTCTTGGAATAAGAAGAGATCACTATATATAAATAACAGAAATCCCGTTGAATAGACAGGACAAGTATCGACCTTAGGATACGAATCGTATTACTGACCGTATCACATCTGAAAACTATGTATAAACAACAAAAGTGTTTTCTTCTTGATTTCTCTTAATTTAAGTATGTAATAAAAAGTCACCGATGACGGAATTACATACATCCCTTAATCTAAGTCCAAAAATTTTTATTCCCGGTCAGACCTATAACAATTTACCTATACAAAGTCTCCTAAAATTAGTTAATTAGGACCCCTATGACAACATTATCGTAGACTGTTGAACTTCATTTAAATGATCTTATTTATAACAGTCTCACTATATCAAACTAAAACCATGTTTTATAACGGGATCAAAGTTCTTTCCTTTATCTGTTTTAGAAACTGTTGTGTAATCATCTTAAATTTTCTGTACCGGTAGAAAAATAAAATGTATATTTTCGTACATAGATATATAATGTATATATATGAATCTGTGTGTATATAGAGATAAATAATATATACATATGTATATCTAGTGGTGGAAACAAACTAGAAGAGGATCTGGAGTGAAGAATTGACCGTCGACATCCTAAGGAAAGGTCTAGTTTCTTAATAAACAACAAAAATGAATCCGATAAAGGTACTAATTTTAAGGTACAGAGGGGTCCAAAGGCACTTAGTCGTCACGGGGTCTTTCGCAAAGGGAAGAACTCTGAGGTCCCTTCAGAACCTTAGGTTTCTTGAACTTCTCCCTCGGACCGGTTTACTCTAACTCGGGAACATCCGAACGATTTGGTCTATGAAGTGTGTTTGTGTTTAGTTTCGGGTACACAAGGATTTTCGTCGTAAAAGTACATTCAGGTCCTTCGAGTAAAACCAAAATAAATAAAACCGATTCCTTCACTTTTCAAAACAAAATTGTTGCACCAATAATAAAACGTTCCTCTGGTATTGTTTAATAAAATTAGAAACTAGAGTGATTTCTCATTGATTTCACTAAACTACATTGAAAAAGTTACCTTTTGATTGTTGATTTGGAAGAGATTGCAGTAGCGAAAGACCTAGACTTAGTCTTCGAAGGATCCATAAAAACAATGTGTTACCTAAGAACTAAGACAAAAAGTCTACGTCACAAAAGAAGTGTTCTTACTGGGAAATACTGAAACAGTCATTAAATTATCTGAAAACAGAAGAATTTTCTGATCTTAATTCTTTATAGTTCTAAATCTTGTATTTGTAGAACCTGATAAGTCTTCTTGTTGTACCCTCTTTGGCTCCTTTCTTAACTTTGAGTATCTTATTCTACAGAAAGGTTCAACTTCCATACCTGAACGAAACACACCTATATACATATACATGACGTAAAAGAAAAATTTGGATCCAGAACATTTCAACAAATATAGAAGTACGTCACTAGACTATTATTGTAGTATGATGGACTATATAACTATTAAAGAACGAAATTACTTTAACCAAACATTGACTCTCACACAGATTTATCCTAATAACTAAGTCCTTTAAATTAGTCTTATCGAAACTTCCTAAATTTACCCTCTGTCCTAGAATTTGTAAAAGTTCGTGCGTATTATGTCATGCTAAATGAAAGGACCTAGTTTCCGGATAAATTTCAAGTGGGAAGACCACTCTCCTCATACCTCTAGAGAGGACCTTTTACCATGTAACCTGTCTTTTCGAAACAATTAGACATAAGTCACTACTGAAGTGTTACTAGATGATTTCGTTTACAAATGAAGTTCGAAACCGTCGTATGGTCAGTAGGAGATATTCTTTTTACGGGTAAAACGATCGACAAAGCCCATAAGAATTGATGAAGTCTCTTTAAGAAAAACGTATCGGTATTTTGGTAAAACGGGAGTTCGTTTTAAACTCAAATAAAATTTGGTCTTCTAGACCTATGAACAGGACTAAGATGTCGATCACGGATGTTCACCAATAGCTTGATACTGTGACGGTGGTTAAAAGAAGGATAGTTTTCAAACAAAAATATACACACATCCTTTTTAGATGTGTACATGTTCTTTCAACTCTTAGTACTATATCTCAATCTTTTGATGAAAACGGACTTTACGATGTAATTAAAACATAAAATTTTTAGGGGAATTTAATAAGGAATTAAGACTACAGGTAGAGGATTTTGACTCCCAAATTTTTGTTTCTGACTCCTGGTCCGAAGGATCTAAACACGACTCAAGTTGACGACCAAACGATACACGGGAACCTATTCAACGAATCGGAGAAACACCAGGTCAAAAGAGGAGACTTTCTCTATTACTATTAAATGAAAATAGAGTATCTTAAAAAAAAAGAAAAATGTACGAGGCTTGTTACTGACCTTATAGTATTTGTCGGTTATTTATGATCAATAATAATTATCGTAAACACCTATTTTCAGTTCTTAATATATAATTTTTAACCGAAAATTAAAAAACATTACAACCTCAAACCGTCCTAATCTATAATAGACTTATACTGTCGGTTTATAACACTCGTGTTTAAATAGTCCATTTTCTGTGAACGAATTATTTAGTAACCCCAAAAAGACTAAGAGACTGGAATCTTTATACAAGTAATTCGTTCGTAAAAATCTTTCATTACTGAGAGAAGTTGTTCAAACGAAGTTTCCGACCCCGTAATAATTTTCGACTATCCTGATCGAAATGTTTATAGTTCCAATAAAACATGATCTGTACTCATCCTTATCGGTGATCAATCTGTCGGATGGATCTTCAAAGTGCTTTTCTTTTCACCCTAGTACTAAATAAATCGAAGGAAAGAATTTTACAATTTATATAATAAGAAAGTTTATACTAAACATAACACGGACCAACCGAAACGAACAAAAATTTATATTTTAGACTTAATATTTTAGTACACTTTAATAAATGTCACATGAGACGTTTCTAAATGTCCTTCTACGGTCTGTACCAAAAATATTTACCCTAAATTATATTTTCCTATTTATCGATCTCTGTGTTGATACGATAGATCAGTCAGTATACTGTTATAAGTAAAACTGAATATAACTCGAACTATAAATTTAAAGGACAGAAAGTGTGTATATAAATATAAGTCTAAAGGAGTTTAATTAACCACGTCCATTCAAACCCGAATCTACATCAATTAGGATGACTTAAAGTAGATATCAGTCGAATGAAAGTCTAGACTGATGAAAAAGTTCTACAAAAACTTATGACTAAGACAGTAAATAAGTTATTTAACGTGACTCATGGATAACAAACACTCTGACTTCTAAGTTTCCATTTATTATATACCGAGGATAGTAACTCTACGAGCGTCCTATCACTTCATCCTCCAATATCCGTAGGTTTGTGTATTCATTTCACATGACACCCCTTAAGGGACCTTCAACTCACCAATCCTGAGACAGAAGGTAACGTCCCATGATTCTAGGGCACCCGACACACCGTACCGGTTATTTTTTTATTACAGGGAATTCTTTTTACTTCACGTGACACGACTCCCGACATTATATCCGTCCTTGTGTCGTTTCACCCTTCTATTCCCCCTATGGACCCTTCATCTTTCTGTTCCTTCTGAGGTGTTATCTTTATTACCATATCACTTAAAATTTATAACTTGTATGTAAATAGTCTACGTGTTTCGCTTCTTTTGTGATGTTCACCTCCTGGTGGATCTTTTCAGTGACTCTAAATTTCATCGTACCACTTAATTTTCTTGATATTTATCTTATAATACGAACCCCTGTTCCCCGTCCTCTACTATCTATCACTCTATATCTTCTCCGAAACAAATGGTACATTTTTCATTTCCCAAAAACAATTACCCTTCGGTCTCAGATCGTCCATCCGTCTCTGTTTATACGTAACCCTCTCCTTTAAAGTCCTTCCTTTCTCTCTAACTACTACGATTTACTGAGACTCTGTAGTTCAATCGACTCCTGGATCTTCATAGATAACCTACACCTTTAGTCTTTCAACAATTACTGGAAAATGACTCCTCGATCATCGAAGTCCTCCCCGATCTGACATCATCTGACTTCCCACTCACCTTCCAAACACATCCGTTACTTAGATCTGACAAGAAGGTTTGTCGAACTATCATCGACCTCATTGATGGTCCCGTCTTCCTTCTAAAAATCCTGTCTTTATAGAACGTATATAAATATTCAATCATCTGTCCCTCCATCATTTCTCGTACTCCAACTTTAATCTCCTCCCCCAATCATTAACTACTTAATCCTGAAGTCGTTACCTTTCTTACCCAAGGTCTTGTACCTACCTCTTTAAGAGACTTTATCCCCCTTCCTAGGTAGGAAAATTTTCACCCTCCTTTTAATCTCCCCGTCCCTCTCCATTTAAACTTCCACCTCTACAACTCTAGTAAAAGACTAGTTCTCCTCGTGTACCGACTCAACCTCGGGAGAGAACTTCCCTCTCATATTTAATACCCCAACCAAGTTCTAACTCTTTAACCTCCCCATTCCTAAAATCACATACTCACATGATCGACCTCTCACTTAACTTACCAGAAAGTCCTACCTTTACAGTAGTCCTTAATAAAAATTCCTCAAGCTCCTTTTTCGGGGTACCATATTCTAACCTCTGGTGGTAAGTCCAACTGTATTTAGATAAATAGGTATTAAACAACTAAAACTTCGTCATTAATTAGATGGATTGAATACGAATGGGTCATATGTTACGAGGAAAAAGTTTAGAGAAAGATTCTAAATTTAGAAAAGGGAAGACTGAATTATTTTGATAGTTTTACAATCGGAAAGTATAAAATTGGTAAGAGCAAGGACGACTAGTGTTACTAAGATAGACAATTGAACAGGAACTAAAAACAATACCTAACACAGTCGGACTGTCGACAGACTTCAATATGGTTATGTATCCTTTGTACTAAGTTATACACCTTATAACATAAGTATAAATAAATAGAATCTTTCATACACAAGTCAAATCTTTATAAAGACAATAACAAATATTAATTTTATAAAAAAATTTATTTAATTGACCGTCATTTATCGTTTTATTACGACATTTGTAACGTATATCGAAACGTATTTTCTCTTGAATTCGTTTAAACGATGTCTTTATTACGGAAACACATTACGATGGAAGAAAAAAAGAAAAAAAAAAACGATGGAAGAAAAATTTTTTAATTGTACGTACATAAGAAAACAAGATGCTATCGTAATATCACGACTTTTAGATAAATTTAGTGAACGATACAGAATAAATCTTACTATTGAACAAAGATACATACATATTCTGTAAAGGTATTTTATTACTCCGATGGTTACTGGATGTTTTAAGTTATAGTGATTAGCTAATTAAGTTGAAACTTAAAAATTTCAATCTTGTGTCGTATCTTTTGTTCTTCTCAAGTGAAATTTTCCAAGAAGATTTGTATTCTCATTGAACTTGACCTTTGTTAGTCATAAAACCATCTTCCATAAAGTAGTTGTTCACCGTTTATACGTTAAACTTTTATTCAAAAAGTACAAAAGAACATGAAAAAAAGAAGGATCTACAAAGACAACCGTTATTGTACACGTAAACATAGGTTTTGTGATAGGCCTAGAATATACTTAAGGTACGAGTGTGTTTATCTTTCTGTTAAGTTGTAGGGTTGTAGAGATCAACCTAAATAATTACCTTCAAAACTCTAACCATTACTTAATAAAAACGTAACGAAGAAACATACATAATAAATGCCTCGATCAGACTTAAAATGAAAGGAATAAAAAACGAAATGTAGTAAGTTAGACTGACTTATATAAAAGATTTTACCGAATTTATTGGACCGAGTGAAACTTTATACAAAACTTTTTTAATCAAATTTATAATAGGGGTTTATTGTGAATTTGTAACGGTGTATAGGTTAGTGTCCTGAAAAATAAGATTACCAATTTAAAAATTTTTAGATTATCAGCAAACCAGTCGATCGTACTCGTCGTCTTACAAATCTCATGATTATAAATTAGATAGTAAATACTGGACATCCCGAAATAGAAGTACAAATCTTCTATAGTTCCCCCTTTTCCTTTAAGTAAAAAAATAAATTCGTGTATAAAAAGAAGAGGACAACAAAGACCCTCCAACTGTTAAGAGAAAAGATTCACTTCTCCCTTCTTCTTTGACACAAGTACAGAGTGACTGAAATAAAATCTTTGTCGGACATCCCTTCTTATTTCAGATAAGAACCCGAGACTATAGACATCGACTAACCCTTCTACACTCCTGTCTCTCTTTCTTACTCCTTCCCTTTCTAAAGAGGACACTTGTTTAACCGTACTTTTACGTTTACAATGAGGAAATCAAAATATCACTTAAAATGAAGGAAATTCTCCTTTCAACGGAAATTATGAAAATTAGTCATAGACTGTCTTTTTAATTCTAACCTCTTCCGTTTTGGCTTTGGTCACTACGAACTAGAACAGAGGATCAGAAGGGAGGAGAGTCTGGAGTAAATCGTGGTGTGTACACCGTCTAGGACCGGTACCTCGGTCTTCAGTGAGGAACAGATCCGGGACACACTTGGGTCGAGTGTCAGATTATTTCCCGTATCTACGTTTTATTAAATTGACTTACGTCATTCATCCCACTGTATCCATATACTGTTAAGGAGATCCTTGTATCTCTTCTCTGTGTTGGAGGGAATTCCTTCTATCCGAGAACTTCTTTTTCGAAAGGTCTACTTCTTTGTCCCAACTATTCAAACTTCTCTTAAGGGAATCTTCTTCTTCGTATTCCTACTTTGTCGTACCATCGAGTACGCATCTCGTTACAATTCGGGTTATAATAGTTGACCGGTTCGAAGTCCACCCTTAATGATCTAATATTCAGACATCTTTGTCCGTCCTCACTCTTTATTCAATGATCTCTCGAAACATACGAGTGATGTTTTGAATAGAAAATAGGAGATCTATTGCCTCTTAGTGATTCTCTTAACCGGCCCCAATAATTATAAAGACACAGTTCCTGGAGAAACCGTTAGACTACGGTTCACAAGAGTCTTATTGTAAAATTAACGTATTTAGTTTTTAATATTCTCATGTTTCCCTCGGTTAATATGACTTTATTTTATATAATGGTTTTAATAGTTTTAAAATTTAATCGTTTTATACTTTTTATTGTATAAACGTGGAAAATGGTTGTGTAATCTATTGTTATAGATGTGATCAAAACTTCATTAGTAGTCACAGTTATTATAAAACTCCGTAGACGTAGTTGACATTACAATATACGTTTATGGACATTGAAGACAACCACTATTAACCACTGTTTTAACATGTACGACGGTTATGGGGACCTCAAACACAGACGAAAGTAACAGTTTCCTTTGTGATTATAAATCGATTCAATCACTTTTATTTCTACGTTAAAATAAAAAGAGTGAGTTCAAGTACCTTGTGACTAAAGATAAGTACCTGATAAAGTCCCAAATATCTGACGTCCAGTTCTTGGAGACAACTTTGTGTAATACTTTGTCTCGAGAGGAAGCACCGTCTTCAACACAAAATTAGTGAATAATGAAGTACGTAGAGATCGTGGTTCAGGTCATAAACTCTATAAATAATACATTACTTACGATCTATCAATTACTAACCCACTTCAACAATTAAGTCTGAAACAAGTATTAATAACTTTATAAGTAAAGAGTGTAGTTAAAAAAAAAGATCCTTTAGAAAACAACTAATATAAGCACTCAATAAAACCTTGTTTTGACGTATCTGGTTATTACTAACCACAACCTACACACCAATACCCGGATCCCACAAAGAATGTTAGTGATGGAGTGAAGGAGTACCCGGCCATTCATAACGTCGAAGACCACTAAAAAATCCACGTTAAAAGTCGACGTCCTTTATTCGAACCTAAAGGAAAGATCCTTATTACGAAGGATTTCAGTGTCTCTTGACAGTATTCTTGACGTTTTATTTTGACATCCACGTCTAAGACAGGAAGAACGGAGAAGATACGAGAACCGATAGACTGAAGGTAAATTGTACAGTTAAATACTTTGTCTGTAAACGCTGTCACGAAAACACCTCAACTCAGACTACTTCTAAGAAAAAAATTAAAATTAAAAAAATTTAATAGTTTGATACTACTGTGTAAATATTCTCTAAACCTTTTATGTCTTACTCCAATGATATATAACGTTAATAAAAAAATTCTTCTATTTAACTCTAAAAACAACCTCAAAGTTATAGTTTGAGAGTTTTTAATTATTTTACTTGTATATCTCTCCATCTTCCTATATCATCTGGACTTTTCGGGGCACTTGTTTAAGTTGTATTAATTTAAATATGTCAAAAGTGTATTATCATCCTATGTTTAAGATAAGTTTAAAGGTATCTGCCATTTGACCCTTTGAGACCTTGTATCGGTCCCTGTATTTTGTTCCACGTTTTTAAAGTACCGGATTTTAGTATGTGTCAGACAAGAGAATAACACCTTAATACAATCTTTAACTACTTTAAAGAATCCTGGACCTTTTTAAACCCTAATGAGGAAAGATGTTAAAAAAAGGTCAATAAAGACAAATTAATACAATAAGACATGTTAATATCAAAAACAAATTAATATCCAGTGGTTCTCTATCTGATCAGAAGTCCTACTAAAAATAAAATTGAAAATGGTTTAATTACTCATGTTTCGACGTTTTTCATTTTAATAAAATTTTTTCACAATAGGAGGTGGGGAAGTTATAATGAGTACAATGACGAGGAGTCTCCACCGGTGCGGGTTGAGTAAAACGAGAAGACGAGAAACGAAGACATAAAGATTCATTTCCAAATAGGAAAATCAAAAACTATCAAATCACAATATATTATTTGTATAACGGAAGGATGACATTTTAGTATCAGTGATAAGGTGCACACTGATACATTTATAAAAAATATAAAGTCGACTTGGTACGATAAAAAGGAAAAAATATAGTGAAAATTAAAAAGGATCTAATTTATTAACGGAGTAAAATCATATAATTTTTTATAAGTAACCAAATAAAAACCGACGTAGTCCAGAATCAACGTCATACACCCAAGTCATCAACACCGGGTGCCCGAATTAACGGAACGTCGTACACCCTAGAATCAAGGGACCGGTCGCTAACTTAGACATAAGGGACGTAATCTTCCACCTAAGAATTGGTGACCTGGTTGTCCCTTTAAGGGGAGTAAAATATAAACTAAGTAAAAGTGAAGGGTGATAGTAGTGGTTTAAGAGATGGTCATCCCGCTACAGAAGACTGATGCGAACATGTGTAGTCTGCCAAAGTAAAAACAGAAACTCGACAGAGGGGACAGTGGTGACTAGGGTAGACGTTAGACTTGATCCCTGAGAGGTACGGCCGACGTACCGTCGGAGGAACCTTAAAAGTGAGTGGCAAGAGGAACCCTTGAACAAAACGAAGAAAGAAGGTAAGTCAACGAACGAAGGACCCATAGCATAGAAGGTGAAAGGAAAAGTAAGAATGAGAAACACCTTTTGTAATAGATTATCCAAAGACTCTTTCACACATTCCCTACATTGCTAAAATTCTGGAACCTGTAGACTTTTATAAGGATAAGAGGAAGGTATGGACCAACTGTCAAATGGACCATATTTTAGGACCAAACTCCAAAAGTGGGATCCCTACAACTTTTATAGTAAAAGTTACAAAAAGAACTCTTAGGATATCGTAAAATTTGGGACACAGGTCAAAGAAGAGAGACCTCGAGGACCCTAAAAAGAAATTTGAGGTCTCGAACTTAAGTACTATTAGCGGAACCATATCCACTAAAAGGAAATAACAAGATCCACGGAGGTTAGACCTTTAAACATTTTTACTAAACATAACAAAGAACCTATTATAGGGGAGGGGGGTGAAAGTAAAGGGATACCGTGCACACACACGAGCCAGCACAGACTGAGACGCTGGGGTGCCTGACGTCGGGTGGTCCGAGAAGACAGGTACCCTAAAAGGTCCGTTTTTATGTTCTCACCTAACGGTAAAGGAAGAGGACCCCTAGAAGATCTGGGTCCCTAGGTTGGACCAAGAGGACGTGACGTCCGTCAAAGAAATGGTTGACTCCTTACCGTTGACTGAGGTCATAAGAACACTGTGTTGAACTCGTGTGTACGAGACAGACCTTGAAAGTGAGGAGGTGAAGAAAAATATTTTGAAGGTAAGTAAGGACTTACAACAACGTGAGACTACTCAATTGGATATTAAAAGACTAGAAAAGAGAGGTTAAAAGATAGAGAAACAGAAGAACAATGAAAGTCCCCTCTAAAGAGATGGAAGGTTTGGAAACTTACGTAAAGATTGAAAACGACGACGACGACGACGATTGAGTAAAGTCAGCACAGGCTGAGACACGCTGGGGTATCTGCCGTCGGGTGGTCCGAGGTGGCAAGGACCCTAAGAGGTCCGTTCTTGTGACGATAGTATAAAATTTAAAAGTTCCATAACAAACAACAAGAAACTTCCATAGAAAAATTCTTTGTAGAACGAGAATAAAATTCTTGCGTTACAGAAAAAGGTAGATGTAAAGAAGCAGACAGAAGAACAGAGACAGAGGAAGTTCACATGTCAAAAAATAAACGAAACAGAGACAAGAATACAATATCCAGAAGTATGTAGACCACCAGGAACCAATCGATAAGTATGAATTCTTTGGTCCCTATTTTGTTGTCTGATTGGTCTTCAAGACACACGCAAACATGCTGTACCAACACCCTCCTGAAGAAGGGTCGTGTCCCTGATCTACCAAGTCTCGACCGAGTCGTGACGGGTACCCAGTCAATTAGATCCGTCCCCAAGAGGTTAGACGACAGACTCTGTAGCACGTTGAACCGATGGTCGGTCCACCCTCCCCCTCAGAATGAGAAGTCATGTATCTAAGAAGAAAATGAATTATAGGGATCAAAAATCACACCGGAGAATATGCTGAATCCCTGATTTACTGTTGTTGTTCGACAGGAGTTTCACGGACAAGACTCACAGCCGTCAAATCCGGTAAAAACAACCCGACCACCTGTTACGGATATTTCCAAATTGATGAGAAGTATGTGTAAATTTTAGTCAGGAGACTAAAAACCCTAGTATAGGTGAGGGTGGAAATAGATCGTAAGAGGGACTTTAAAGGTTCCCACACATCGAGTACAAACCAACGAGAGGACGTCCGTGAAGGAGTCCGGACATAAAGAATATAAAAGATCAAGTCACTGGTGGGTGAATAACTAAAAGGGTAAAAGGTTTAGAATAGAAGAACAGTTTTAAAGTTTAAGGGAAAGAAGAACAGTTAGAAGGTAAGAGAAATGGAAACACTGTAATATAAAGGAAACGGTAAAATATTCGGTAGTCGACAGTAAAACGCCTTCAAAAGCCCTACTTGCCTGAATCTTACTTAATAAAACTACTCAAAACCCCTAATCTATTTACTTTTACTATACTGTAGAGGAAAGACTTCCCTAGTCCTCAAAAGTCCGTTTTTCAAAAATGATAGGAAAATAAAAGATAGGATAGGTTCTGTTGTAGATATTATAAGTCGATAATAAATATAAAGAAAGATGGGAGACGATTTCGACGATCAGAAAACAGACTTCGACCGTACACAGTGCCCTAGTACTCACACCTCTGTTTTCGGAAACAGGTGTCAAGTGTCGGTTCGAGACACCGGTACTGACCTGTTAACAAGATTCCCCTTCCATATAACTGGGAAAAATAATACAAGTTATCGTATCTTTGATCTTAATAGTCACTGAAGGATCATATTGTAAGAAATCGAGTAAACCTTGAGTCTTCCCATTCAAATAAATAAATAAATAAAACCGAAAGACAATAGATCATTTTTATATCTTTGATCAGGTTGTATTAAAGATTGTTTCTCTGTAAATCGACCTCTATAAAAGAAGGTAATAGCGTCGAATATTAAATGAAAGTCTCTTTCCCGTACCCCTAAAACTACATATGTGTGTTACTATAAATTTTATCTATTAATATTCTTGAACGACATATCGTTCCCTTTAGATGAGTTACTCGGTATTCCTGACTTTTCCCTTCTCTTAGATTTTTTCTCACCTATATACATAGTCGGAGTCAAGTCAACGAGTCAGTACAGGTTGAGAGACGCTAGGGTACTTGACGTCGTGCGGTCCGGAGGGATAGGTAATAGCTGAAGGTCTCAGGTGGGTTTGGGTACAGGTAACTCAACCACTACGGTGCGTTGGTAGAGTAGGAGACAACAGGGGAAGAGGAGGACGGGAGTTAGAAAGGGTCGTAGTCTCAGAGAAGTTTACTCAGTCGAGAAACGTACTCCACCGGTTTCATAACCTCAAAATCGAAGTTGTAGTCAGGAAAATTACTTGTGGGTCCTGACTAGAGGAAATCCTACCTGACCAACCTAGAGGAACGTCAGGTTCTCTATAGAAATTAAAGTACTGACGTCAATGGTAGACATCACTAAAACCTCGGGTCTTTTTTATTTCAGACTATACCAAAGATGACAAAGGGGTAGATAAACGGTACTTCACTACCCTGGTCGATGGTACTAGAATCAAAAGACTTACAACTTGAAATTCGGTTGAAAAAGTGAAAGAAGAAAGTGAAAGTAGTTCTCCGAAAACTCAAGAAGAAGTGAAAAACGGTATTCCCACCACAGTAGACGTATAGACTTCAATAACTATAAAGAGGGTCGTTAGAACTAAGGTCGAACACGAAGGAGGTCGGGTGGTAAAGCGTACTACATGAGACGTATATTCAATTTAATCGTCACACTGTTATATATCGGAACTGTATGAGGAAAGGGATAAACCTTGGTCAGACAACATGGTACAGGTCAAGGTTGACAACGAAGGACTGGACGTATGTCCAAAGAGTTCTCCGTCCAATCCACCAGACCATAAGGGTAGAGAAAGTCTTAGAAGGTGTCAAATAACACTAGGTGTGTCAGTTTCCGAAACCGTATCAGTTATTTCGTCTTTATCTATAAAAAGACCTTGGGAGAACGAATAAACTACTAGGTCACGTACAACCGTTAAACTAGAGACCAAGGAAACGGAAAAGATTTTGGTCGAACTTGTAGACCTTCAAGTGCCAAGTACATGACAACTTCAGACCGAACCTCTTAAAACTCGTAGTGAAATGATCGCACACTCTACTCACGTTAACACGTCATCAAACTCGTAAGAAACCGTAACGGAAAGAAACCCTAACCTTACTTTTGACTGGAAAAGGTCACCGGTGACGACTCAAAAGGTTTACACGACCGTATAACTCACGTCGTGAAAGTGTCGTAGTAGAAAGTCTTAAACCATCGAGTTGACCTTAAGGTAGTGGAGGTGATCGAAACAAGGATCACTACGAAGGATTCCGGGTGAACTGAAGCGGAAGGTCCTACAGACCGAGATCCACTCACTAGTGTGGTAGTACTAATAGAGGTAGTACTTCTAGAAAAAACATGTCAAGAAGACACAAAAGAACGGTGGAGAAGAATTATAGAAGACGAAGACAATCCAGGTATGGTAGAGACAGGAAATAGCTCGGACAGAAACGTACTTTACGAGGGAACCATAGAGATTAAAAAAACTTCTCTAGAGCAGAAAGGGTAAGACAACAAAAGGAGATAAAGAAACGTGACTAGTGACTCCTTTCGAAAGAATAGAGAGAGGAACGATAAGAAACCTTGAGACGTAAGTCTACGAATATAGAAAGGAAAAGAGGAAACGAAAAGTGAAGGGAAGAAAAGTGTCCATAAACATTCCGGAGGAGTCTGTCGGTAAAACAAAAAAAACGTAAACAAAAAGAACCCCTACCAGAACTAGGGACAGAGGACATGTTACAGTGCTTGGAGGTGGGTATCTAGTAGTCCGTGAGACAGATAGTCTACATCAGGGAATTTAGATAAAGAGTGAAGGTGACATATTAGTATTCCCTAAACTAAATCCAGTATGGACTTACCAGACCACCAAAAGCGGTGAAAGAAGTTAAATTCAGACTTAAACCGTTATTCCTCCAGTACTAGACTTGGTATCAGACGAGGACCAGAACAAATCCGACTGACATATCTCGAAGAGGTAGAAACCGACGTTTCTTATATTAGTCAGACTAAAATCACAGTTGGTAGACCACTACAGGTACACATCTTAGAAGAGAACACAACAACTTTCTTCCACAAACGATACTGGTCACGCAAGAGAACCGTCTTGAGATAATCGGAAACGGGATGAAGTAAGACATGAGGTTCCGGTTTAAAGGACAATGAGGTCCACAAAGAACTGAAGGATGAAAACATAAGGTCAGGGAATATTACTTTTCCTGTAGAAAAAACCCACAATCAAGATCTTCCAGAACATCCAGAAGTATCTTGGTAAGTTGAAGTCGAAGAAGTCGCAATGACCAGCCCCGTATCTGAACCTAAAGACACTATAACTTACCGAACGGAACCTTTACTTGTCTCTAGTAAGACAGTAAAAACTCTGACGTAGGTTCATAATTTAAAGTCTGAGAACAACTGATACTACCGATGCGGTAAAGAAGATTCCCTAAGAACGTGTCTCACCATCTATATACATATACATATTGACTAAGTGAAACGACATGTTGTCTTTGATTGTATTGTTATACTTAGTTGATATGAGGTTATTTTTAATTTTTTATTAGATGAAAAACCTTCCCCGGATCCTAAGAACACCATTAAACGGATACCATATATTCCGTATGCAAGTATTAGATAATTGGTAAAACAAGAATACTCTTCTCTTTTACAGTAATGTGACGTGACAGTATCACAAACTTATAGGTTTCCAGAGAGTAATACTACCCGTTTACAAAACAAAAAGAACCTCTAACCATTTACGTACTTCTCTAATAACAAACTTAAGAGTCTTTCACCCTTATACATAAAATACTCGTTTGGAATCTCTTTTGTTTTACCCTCTGAACAAAGTAATACAACAAGGAGAGGGGGGTGTTCGGAAATAAAAAGATTAATATGAAACATCTCAGATAATAAAAAGAATCAAAAACAAGGAATAGGGTGTCATTATAAGGTCCTTTACTAGTGGGTTTTTAGTGTTTTCCAACTACCATCCATTAGATTTCACATCTATACGTCTATTAGTTTTCGATTGACACTCACTTAACCTGTAAATGTGCTCACCGTCCAAGTAAAACCGTTGTAGTTTGGTCCTACTAACCCACCGTTTCTATTCTTCTATAGGGTAAAGGACCCAAACCTACAACATAGAATTTACTTCGTACTTGTAGAAGTGTTACGAGTGCAACAGGAGTTGAGGTATTGCACACAAAAACACAAGTATGTCTATACTTATACTTAGATGTCAAAGTCAAAGACCGTTAAACAGAAGTTTGTCAAAGAACACATACCTTTTACCTTGGGTCTAAAAGTTTGGTTGTCTTCTGGGTAGTCCAATATTTAAAGTAATGAAATCAATTAAACATTGACTTGTGAAAGATACCTTCCCGAAACTTACTCAATAACCCAAACCAATTCATTCCATTTACTTGTTTTTCTATAAAAGAGGGGTCCTAAAAACTCTCCTAGTGTCTCTTATCCTTACCTCTTGTCTCTTACAATCAGGAGAATATAAACGTATATGAATGATTCTGATTCTGACGAAACAGATAAGGAATTTTACCAATAAATTTTTTTCAGTCCCTGAAGAGACCATTCGATCACCGATTCTGACATAAGGGTTACGTCCCCCGGACCAGTCCCTCGATCAAGGGTATGCGGTGTTGATTCCCAAGGTACGGCGTTGATTCTTCTAGGGTGGACGGTATTGATTCTTGACAACGTCGGTTTATTTATTTGTCTATAATTTTTTTTATTCCGTTTATGTAGGACGGTTCCCGGTGACATCTCAATTAAGGTAACACCTTTCGTAGAATCTTCCTACCCAAATATGACTACTAAACCAGATAGTCAAGTCAAGTCAAGTCAAGTCAAGTCAGTGAATCAGCACAGACTGAGAAACACTGGGGTACTTAGACGTCGTACGGTCCGGAGGGACAGGTAGTGGTTGAAGGTCTCAAGTGAGTCTGAGTGCAGGTAGCTCAGGCACTACGGTAGGTCGGTAGAGTAGGAGACAGCAGGGGAAGAGGAGGACGGGGGTTAGGGAGGGTCGTAGTCTCAGAAAAGGTTACTCAGTTGAGAAACGTACTCCACCGGTTTCATGACCTCGAAGTCGAAATCATAGTAAGGAAGGTTTCTTTAGGGTCCCAACTAGAGGAAGTCTTACCTGACCAACCTAGAGAAACGTCAGGTTCCCTTAGAGTTCTCAGAAGAAGTTGTGGTGTTAAGTTTTCGTAGTTGAGAAGTCACGAGTCGGAAGAAGTGTCAGGTTGAGAGTGTAGGTATATACTGGTGTCCTTTTTGGTATCGGAACCGATCTACCTGGAATCAACCGTTTCATTACAGAGACGAAAACTTATATGATAGATCCAACCAGTATTGAAAAGAAGGTTCCTCATTCACGGAAAATTAAAGTACCGACGTCAGTGGTAGACGTCACTAAATCCTCGGGGGTTTTTATTTCAGACTGTGACAAAGATGACAAAGGGGTAGATAAAGGGTACTTCACTACCCTGGCCTATGGTACTAGAAGCAAAAGACTTACAACTCGAAATTCGGTTGAAAAAGCGAGAGGAAAAAGTGAAAGTAGTTCTCCGAAAAATCGAGGAGAAGTGAAAGACGGTATTCCCACCACAGTAGACGTATAGACTCCAATAATTATAAAGAGGGTCGCTAGAACTAAGGTCGAACACGAAGAAGGTCAGGTCACAAAGAGTACTACATGAGACATATATTCAATTTATTTGTCCCACTGTTATATGTCGGAACTACATGAGAAAAAGGATAAACCTTGGTCAGACAACAAAGTACAGGTCAAGATTGACAACGAAGGACTGGACGTATGTCCAAAGAGTTCTCCGTCCAATCCACCAGACCATAAGGGTAGAGAAAGTCTTAAAAGGTGTCAAATAACACTAGGTGTGTCAGTTTCCGAAACCGTATCAGTTATTTCGTCTTTATCTACAAAAAGACCTTGAGAGAACGAAAAAGGTACTCGGTCGCCTACAACCGTTAAACTAGAGACTAAGGAGACGAAAAAGATTTTGGTCGAACTTGTAGTCCCTCAAGTGCCAAGTGCGTAACGACTTCGGACCGAACCTCTTAAAACTTGTAATGAAATGATCGTACACTCTACCCACGTTAACACGCCATCAAAGTCGTAAGAAACCGTAACGGAAAGAATTGACTGGAAAAGGTCAGGACACTGGTGACGACTCAAAAGGTTTACACGACCGTATAACTCACGTCGTGAAAGTGTCGTAGTAGAAAATCCTAAACTTTGTCGAGTTGACCTTAAGGTAGTGGAGGTGATCGAAACAAACATCACTACGAAAGATTCAGGGTGAACTGAAGAGTAAGTCCTACAGACCGAGATCTAGTCACTAGTGTAGTAGTACTAATAGACCCAGATATGTTAATAGATTTATCCTTTGTCTCCATCTTTCTTTTAAGAATTCTAAACACAATATAATAACCGGTGGACTACGTTTCTTGACTGAGTGACCTTTCCTGGGACTACGACCCTTTCTAACTACCTTCCTCCTCTTCCCCTTCTATCTCCTACTCTACCAACCTACCGTAGTGACTGAGTTACCTGTACTCAAACTCGTTTGAGGTCCTCTATCACTTCCCTGTCCTTTAGGACCACACGACGTCAGAGATCCCAGTGTTTCACAGTCCGTACTGACTCGCTGCCTTATCGTTTGTTAACTATAAGATATCGTTTCTCCACTGGGATGACTGAACGGAGTCTGGTCTTGAAGAAAAGGACACTACCCCAGTAAAAGTACGACCTAAGTATAATCACTTTCAATACCACCAGGGGATCCAACCTTTAAAGTGATGGTCCTACCTTGTTCTCCCTTCGTTTTATCAAATAAAAAGAAATTTTAAAGTAACTACATATCAACTAAATTTTACAACACAATCAAAGTCCATATGTCGTCTCACTTACAATATGTATATAGGTATGAAAAAATCTAAGAAAAGGGTATATCCGGTAATAATTCATAACTCATCTCAAAGGACACGATAATATATCACTCAGGAATAAGATTTATCAAGTTTCCTCAAATTCTTATCGACAGAGTCTTTGAGATTCGATTTCCTTGGGGGACCCCTTTGTTTCCCTTTGTCACTGTAGTTGTCATCGGACGCAAGAGGAACTCGACCAAAAATGGTTTCTTACTAAGTCCAGGATAAAGGATAAAAAGAATCACACGAAACATCATCTATTTGTACCACACGGAGGTATACCACACGGAAGGGTCATACCACACGGAGGTCCTCTCACACAGCTAAGAAACTAAGGAACCATATAAGTAAAAAACGGAATCTCCTTTTGATCTTAAACGAATTATAGACATCTGTATTTAGAAATACGAACAGTTCTATTTTATACTTATGGTTCTTTACCTTTAATACTAAAAGACCTGACCTGTATTGACTGTCTATCGGAGTGTTCTTTAAAGTTCTAGGTCGACACAAGTCCTGGGAGTGAAGACGTCCACCGTGTCAAATGATGAGTGACCCTTTTACGTTTAGTTTTTGGTGTTACTCTATGGTAGAATGTGGACGGTCTTATCGACAGGAGTTTTTCTACTGTTCATTGTTTACAACCACTACTATGTCTCTTTTCCCTTGAGAACATCCGGGGACTACCCTTACATTTAAACATATCGGTGACACTTTTTGTCATACCTTCAGGGGTTTTCTAATTTTTATCTCGATTGTATAACCACAAGTCACCGATACAGTACAAACTGAGAAACATTGGGGTACCTAACGTCGGACGGTCCGAGAAGACAGTTATCCTAAAGGGTCCGTTCTTATGACCTCACCCATCGGTAAAAGAAGTCAAGTCAAGTCAAGTCAAGTCAAGTTAGTGAGTCAGTATAGGCTGAGAAACGTAGGGGTACTTAGCGTCGTGCCGTTCGGAGGGACAGATAGTGGTTGAGGGCCTCAAGTGAGTTTGAGTACAGATAGCTCAGTCACTAAGGTAGGTCGGTAGAGTAGGAGACAGTAGGGGAAAAGGAGGACAGGGGTCAGGGAGGGTCGTAGTCCTAGAAAAGGTTACTCAGTTGAGAATCCTACTCCACCGGTTTCATAACCTCAAAGTCGAAATCGTAGTCAGGAAGGTTACTTGTGAGTCCTGACTAGAGGAAAGTCTACCTGACCAACCTGGAGGAACGTCAGGTTCCCTGAGAGTTCTCAGAAGAGGTTGTGGTGTCAAGTTTTCGTAGTTAAGAAATCACGAGTCGAAAGGAGTGTCAGGTTGAGAGTGTAGGTATGCACTGGTGACCTTTTTGGTATCGGAGTTGATCTGCCTGGAAACAACCGTTTCATTACAGAGACGAAAAATTATAAAGGAATGCTAAGTCGTTAAGATGAGGACATACACACACACATACATATATATATATTTGTTTGTTTTTACAATTAAGTATCTTTATGTACGTAGAGTTACAAGTGTCAACGTAACAAATGTTATCGGTTTTATACCTTCGTTCGATTTATAGGCAGTTGTCTACTTACTTATTTCTTCTACACCATATATGTGGTACCTTATACAATCGGTGTTTCTTCTTACTTTAAAACGGTAAATGTTGTTGTACCTCCCAGAATACGAACCACTTTATTCAGTCTTTTTCTCTTTGTGACATACAAAACTGAATATACACCTTAGATTTTTTACTTTGTTTACTTACTTATATAGTTTAGGTTTTGTCTGAGTATTCATGTCTCTTGTTTGATCACTAATGGTCACCCCTCTTCCTGTCCTCTCCCTTTTTGTCCTCTTCCCTTAATTCTCTATGTTTGATGATCCATTTTATTTAATCTGTTTTCCTATATAACATGTTGTGTCCCTTATATCGGTTATAAAATATCATCGGAATATATCTCATATTAGATATTTTTGTAACTTAATGACACAACAAGTGGACTTTGATTATATCATAACATTCAGTGACATGAAGTTAAAATCTTTTTCAATAAACCACCAGTTTATGTATCACCTGAGAAATAATGATGGGTCAATTTATAAAAATCAAAGACATATTATTAATATTGACATCTCTTGAATTTGAGAATTTAGAATATTTATATCATTGTTAAGATCTTTCTCTATAAACATAAAGAAGGAGAGGGGTTTCAATCATATATTTAACCCATCGTCAATATCGTCAATTGATTCAAATCATCAACGATCATTTAATTCAGAGACCTCCCCTTTTTTTTTTCGATACTAAAAATCACAAACATTTAAAGACACCACATTTATGAGAGTGGTTTGATGACGATTTATGACTTGACCCTTCTCTACACATATGAGTAGAGAGGATTGGGTCATCCTTGATCGAGGTCCTATGGTGAATAACAACCGGTATGGATTCATAAACAAACTTTTACGTTTTTTCTACCGGGTTACTCAGAAACGGCTACATTTAAAAAAAGTGAAATACGTTATAACGAAACTTAAGTTATAAAAAAAATATTGAAAAACAAAATATAACCTTAGTCTCTCTAGAGGACCTCTTCCTTTACCGTTGGACGAGGTCATAAGAACAGATCCTTTAGGGTACCTGTCTCCTCGGACCACCCGATGTCAGGTACCCCAGAGTCTCCTAGCTTGTATTGTATCGTTAATTTGTCGCTGTTGCTTTCTCAACTAATTACCCGAAGGGACTCCACCGAGTCACGATTTCTTAGACGGACTTTACGTCCTCTATACTCAAACTAGGGACCCAACCCTACTAGGGGACCTCTTCCTTTACCGTTGGGTGAGGTCATAAGAACGGACCTCTTAAGGTACCTGTCTCTTCGGACCGACCGATGTCAGGGACCCCAGTGTTTCTTAGTCTGTACTACATCGTTACTTTACTGTTGTTGTTTTATCGACTAATTGTTACAACTCTATGAGAGTCCACCTGTCGTTTCCCTGAGTCGGTATGTATATGTACACAGATAAAAGGGGTTGGAGGGGAGGGTAGGTCTGAGACCGTAACATTCAACAACCATTCACGACCCCAGTGTATTCTTGACACTGTACGAATGGTTTTTGACTCTCAATTTATAACGATTATAAAACGATGAGTTTGTCATTACGTTACGGAAAAAAGAAAATTACGTCTTACACACTTCCTTCAATTTAGTAATTACACCCACATACATAATCATCCTTTATAATATGCACCTTAACCACTTTGAGGGTAGTACGGAAACCCATAAAGGATGTATCTTCTAAAACGGTTTAGACTTTTGAGAGGAAACATATAACCACTCAACCTTTTAGATGGAATCGGAGAAAAGTCATTAAAGGAACTCGTACCTATACTCAATAAATAAATCTACGAATCCGTAAAGGTCTTACAACTTGTCTCACGAAACCACGTTAACCGGTAGTTAATTACAAACAACTTGTCTCGTTAATATCCGATAGAGGTTCATTCGGTGAAACGATTTTAACGAAAAATGATAACTTTTATGGTTATTAGATCAAGGGGACCTCAAGATAAACGGAAGAAGTCAAAGAACCGTGGTTACATATGGGTTAGACACTTCTTTAAATCGTCATAAAAGAGATTTTACAGTAAATAAGTTTTAGAAAGATAAAAGTAATGAAGATAAAAACAAGTCCAGAAACAATCGAAACTATAACCAGTAAACTGGACATCATAAATTTTAGTTAAAGAATATTTTTAAAAACGTTATATTAAAAAGAGTTTATATAATTTACAGAAGAGAGAGTACAACTACTTCATACGACTGAGAAATAATTTATACTCGGGTGGTGAATAAGGATCGAGACGGGAGTTAAATAGATCAAAGGGTATATCAAAGAGAAATAGTGTTAGAGAGATACTATAGTGTTGGAGAGATGTTGTAAAAGGTATTTATAGACAGAAGTCTGGAAACTAATGCAAAGGACTTTAAAGGAAAGGATTTTAGATAGTGATGGAGGGTGTTATCCGTCGAATCGTAGGTGAAAACATACAACGGAATGTTAGAGGATTTTCCAGAATTAAATAATATATATTAAACAAATATAAGGAATCAATAAGGTAGACAACAATCAACATTTTAGTATTGAAACTTATGCCCTGTAAAACGATAATTACAACTTTATCGAAAAAATTTGGTTTTTTTAGCTTGTCCCACTCTCTTCCATCCTTGTCTCGATGTGTATTACTCCTCAATTTTATAAATCCTTGGTAATAAACTTCGTTGAAACCCTCTAAAAACTACTGAATAACTAAAACGTTATTAGAAAAAGTCACAGAAAGATAAGTTAGGAAAATTTAGGGAGATGTATGGATATAACTTTCTTATGTTTTACGAGTGGACGTTATTTAATTGTTTACGGAACAATTTTATACATAAAGAAAGAAGTTGTTTATAATGTCATATATTATGTATCTTTGTTGACTATCAGAGACCTACATAATTCTACTCATTCTGTAACAGGTATATTTTAAATCATATATTTACTGATGTACACGAGTCAACGATTCAACACAGATTGAGAAACACTGGTAGACCTGACATCGGATGACCAGAGGAGACAGGTGTCTAAAAGGTCCGTTCTTTATGACCGTACCCAACGGTATGAGAGGAGTTCCCTTAGAAGGACTGGGTCCCCAACTTGGGAGTAGACGTCAATCTAAGAAGTAGTGACTCGGTGGACCCTTTGGTTTTTGATGTATTAACATTTATTTATTTTAATCTATTTATACATATATTAATTTAAACTTTTTAATGTAATTTGAATCCCCTTTCACTTTATTTATACCGGTCCATATTAAATTGATCGATATGTGGTTCTTTTTTAAAGGTACGTACAGACATCTCAAATCCTCTCTTATATTTTCGATCTGTATTTTAAACTCTTAGTAGTTATGTCTCTGTTTTTATTTTAGTTCTCCCTCTTTATCTAACACTATCCTACTGAATAAGATACATCACTTTCCAGGGTCCTATTATATGATTTCGTTGTTAAGAATAAACAACTCATCTTCCTTCATTCCCTCCTTCACCTTCCTTCCTTCCTTCCTTCATCTTCCTTCTTTTAATTTTCTTCCCCATCAGTACTCCCTTTTTCATCTTGTTATCTACTTACGTGTCTAAAGACTCAGAATTCTCCTTCTCGTAGTCTTCTTTCGACCGGTCCATTCTTCTACTTCTGGTACTTTTCCTGTGGTCTATTCACCGACTCGTTGATTGTATCTGTTCACCGTTTCTCTAGTGACTCTCAAAACACTCATCTTTCACTATCGTAAACTCAGCTCACTCACCACTCCTTCATCTACGTCTCACATTACTGTCCTTTCTTTAGTCACACTTAAACTATATAACATCTCTAGTCACCTACTGCCTCTAATTCACCAACTTGTTCTGTAGTCTCTTCTGTCTTTCCCAATCGTAGTTCTTCAGTCCACACACGTCCTACCTGCTTGGGTATCTTGATACCTCTTCCGTGTCCGTTATTTACTTCCAGATAAAACTTCATTGCTTCTTCTTTCAACTTCTTCGAGTACGGAACTAAAAATTGCCTTCGTCCCTTCCTAGTGATATCTGAGTCTTAATATCTGTTCAGTACTCTATCGACTACTATTGTTAGGTCTGCTCATTTTTCAGTACATTCCTACTTCCCCTTACACCTCCTATTCTTTCCTATACTGTCATTCTACCTTCTCTTCATAGTAATTTTTACTCCTATCTTTATCTTTTTCAAGTTCATAAGATTGAACTCTCATAAGGGATTTAACTAGATGTATAAGTCACGTTACGGATCCTTTTAATATTATGGTCAACGAAAATAAAAACCTCTTTACCTGTTCGACTAGAACTTTACGTTTACCTTTACGTTCCCCGTGACCCGTCGGTTTTGTAGGAATTTTTTATTCTTGTTACCTGAAGGGGCCACCAGATCACCAACCCTTAAGTAGACGGTTACTTCCCCTGTGTCTAAACTGGAGACCAGGTCCTTCTAGGGTGTACGGACACCGTTGATTTAGGTACATCGTATCGATGACTCGGACACACGGGATCTGGGACACGAGACGTTACTCTCATCGGACGTAAGTGGTGTCGATCTCTTTTCGTGGCCATCGTTGCTTCTGGGTCGTGTCAGTTTTTATTTACTTATTTATTTTAATTTTTTTTTTGTATTGTCTGAGTGTGAAGACTAAAGTTCTAAATGATGTTTTAATATTATTATTGTAACACTAAGACGGTGTTCCCATCTATATATCCGGTTATCTTATCTTCACGATCAGATCTTTATTTGGGTATGGAGATACCAATTAACTGAAATTCTATCTACAATTTTAGTAAGTTACTCTTTTCTAATAAAAGTCGTTTACCAATTTCCCGTTGACCGATAGGTCCACGGTTTCATACTTCAACCTAAGGATGGACCATGGTATATGTTTTTAAATTGAGTTCTACCTATTTTCTGGATTTACATTCTCCATTTGACACTTTGAGAATCTACCTTTGTATCCACATTTAGAAGTACTGAAACTTAATCTGTTGTCAAAAATTCATACTTTGGTTTTCGTGTTCGTTGCTCTCCTTTTTTTATCTATTAATCTAAAATAATTTTATATCTTCAAAACGTAAATTCCTGTAATAGTTCAACAACTAAACCCTTACTTTAAAAAGACTTTTATACGGTGTTCTTTAAATAGTATTTGACTATAACGAAATTTTAAGTAAGTTTTTATGCTGACACCTTTTGTAGTTTTCCCAAAACGAGACATTACACTGAAAAAGTTATCATTCTAGAGTCGACATTAGTTTTATAGGTGGGCACTATGTCATAACTTTTAAGATAAGGTTTTACCCTGTGTCATTACCAAATGAGTGTTTTACGTTGTCTTAAGCGGTATTTTCCGTCAGTGAGATTGGTTGGATATTATGGTGTTCTCTTTTACCAAAACTTAGTATTATATCTGTCAGATAATTAGATTAGAAACAGAATAGTTAAATGGTCCAGTTAAACTCTAACACCTTATACTACGGTATCTTAAATTTCTAAGCGTAAAGGAATCAAAGTAAAGTTTTAATAATAATTCCTTACCTCAGTATGTTTGTGACACTAGTAAAATTCAATCAGAAAGTATTCACTTTTCCCTATAAAAGTAGAACCTCTTCCCTCAAACGTGTGTTATAAGAGTAGGACGACGTCGGTTAGTGAAGATTAGTGTTCGGAAACGAACATTGGACCACACTTTCTCTTAAACCTCCGGATCTCTTTCACCGCAGTTTAATACTCTAAGGAAAAAGTTGTAAATTTCTTTGTTGGTACAATGAATAACGTTTGGTTCATTCAAAGGTTGTCTAACTTATGTATTCCGTTTTTATAGAGTCCATTTTTGTTAAGCTAGGAGTCTGAGAAGTACCCTAATCTTGAGAAATACACCCACATCATGAAATGGTATTGAAATACAAATGGAAGTAAAAATCCCAATTAGCTTTGTCCTCGATAGTAACCAGGAAACTAACCAGAAAGTAATCGCAGTAAGACACGTTTACAAATACAACTGTGACTTAGCCACTTGTGTCCATTAAGGTATTTTAGATATGTTACAGATATCGTGTGTTTTGTAGTAGTTCATACAATAGTGTAAATTCAAAACGAATGAACTGGGAGTCTATCTTAGAGATGAAAAGTCCACTGGTTCAACTCCAACTCTTCAAACTTTTTAAAAAGTTCATAAAGTTTGGTCACTTGTCCTCTCGTACTATTTTACGACTACAAGATTGTGTCTTAGGTTATGAGTAAGATAACGTGTTTAGTATAAAAAAAAAGTCCTCTAAATTCGTGTAGTCAAACTTAAAAAAATTTAGTTCGTTAGTAAACACCTATTGTTCATCTTTCACTTTCACTTTCAGTGAGTCAACACTGGCTGAGAAACACTGGGGTACCTGATATGTCAGGTATCTTAAGAGGTCCGGTCTTATGGCCTCACCCATCGAAAAGGGAAGAGGTCCCCTAGAAGGGTTGGGTCGCTAGTTTGGGTCCAGAGGGTGTAACGTCCGCCTAAGAAATGGTCGACTCGGTGTTCCCTTCGGGTTCATATGACCTCACCCATTAGATAGGGAAGAGGTCACCTAGAAAGACTGGGTCCTTAGTTTGGTCTAACGTCCGTCTAAGAAATGGTTGACTCGAGATTCCCTTCAGAGGAATATCGATTAATTATATATGGATAAATATATAAAAAAACACACGAGTCAACACAGACTGAGAGACGTTTGACATCGGGTGGTCAGAAGACAGGTACCCTAAAGAGTCCGTTCATATACCCTCACCCAACGGCAAAGGATGAGGTCCCTTAAAGGACTAGGTCCCTAGTTTGGGCTCAGAGACCGTAGAGGACGTAACCGTCCCCCAAGAAACGGTGAACTCTTCGGGAACATGGATAAATAATTAAGGAATGGACCATCCTGTCTATCAGTTCGATCAAATGACGATCCGTTATAACATTATGGTATACAAAAGTCCGTTCAAAATAGTTACAGACTTAAAATACGTTTAAGATATGAACCGATCTTGAACTGTCAACATTACCATTATTAAAAGATAAAGATAAAGAACATGCCCTTTATTACTGAATTCGATTATTTTTTACACATATAGAGAAATGTCTACTAGACTGGTATTGAGGGTGACTATGAGCAACCCAACCACGTACCACCTAACCGAAAAACTAAACACGTCCTCACTTACACGAGTGACGGTAAGGAAAAAAGAAAAACGGGTTTTGCGAAGGTTTCCTTCCTGATCTTGTATTACGACTCTAGTAATTTTTACTGTTTCTCTTTGTTCTTCTACAGTTCTTCTTTTCCCTACCTTAGTGATTTCCGTTTATATTTGTAAAGTTCAGATATATTAAATGAAATATAAAAGATATTAATACAGACATAAAATCAGATTGTAATGTTACACGATCCGATGTACTTCTGTCTTAAACTATAATCGTCTGTCGTCAGTTAAAGATCGATCGGACTAAGAAGTGTACGATAATGTACTTTTATTCACTATAATAAATCTTCGACTTAATAGAGTCTAGTCGTAAAGATATTTTAAAATACAGTTGGACCCGTAAGTTTATTCATTCATTTATTTAAACAGGGGTAAACGAATTTTTTTGATAAAATATATCTCGTACGACGACGACGATTCAACGAAGTCAGCACAGACTGAAACACGTTGGGGTATCTGCCGTCGGGTGGTCCGAGGGGACAGGGACCCTAAGGAGTCCGTTCTTGTGACCTCACCCAACGGTAAAGGAAAAGGTTACGTACTTTCACTTTTCACTTTCACTTTAGCGAGTCAGTACAGACTGAGAAACGTTGGGGTACCTGACGTCGGATGGTCCGAGGAGACAGGTACTCTAAAAGGTCCGTTCTCATGACCTCAGTCAATGGTAACGGAAGAGGATATCTTTCGTATCTAGATTAATTTTTTCTTTAAGTTTGGTTCCTTTTTTTCTCCTTTCTATGGGCGATTAGTTTTATTCATGATATATCAAGACTTTGTTTTTATGATCGAACAGACACTCGAAGAACCTTCGATTCCGTCTTTCTCTTTTCACTGTCCAGTACATTAAGAGACATAAACTATCTCCTTTCCTATTGTTCGCGAATTGAGTCATATTCTTTAGATCTTTTACTTATCTTTAATCTACTATCTCTGAGTAGATAATCTTGTCTTACAGTTGTTTGTGCCCATTGAATTCTTCGAAGTTTCTCGAGACTGTGTTCAAAGAGGGCCGTTACTGAAATAAGTATTTATACTTAGGATGTTGATCTCAGAAAGGAAGAGAAGGTCAAATAAATAACTATGAAACAAGATCTTACTAATAATCCGTCAGATACTTCGTTTGATTCTATCATATACTATTCATTCCTTTAATTCTACTTCTTACACTTCTGTCTTCATTTTTCTTTGGTACTCACTGTGAAACTGGGGTTTACGTCCGTCGTACTGGGTCTTAGAAACGGTCTCGATCCAGCGTTTAAACTGATATACGAAAGAATCAGGTATGTTTGTCCTTTTACGAAACCAATTTCGTAAATGTGTCATACATGTTACATAGAATTTACATATATGGTTTACTAAACGTACCATATAAGAATCATATATGGTTTACTTAGTCCCAGAGTCCGTACTCTGGATAAAATTCTCTAATACACACTTGGTATTCGTCTTGGTGGTTTTAACATAACGTCTTCGTCTCTTGGATCATGAACTCTTTTAAAAATACGACACTTAAAGGTGTACATAGAAGTAACATTTATGAGTCCTTACTATTATAGTTAACACTATGGAGCGATAGCTTAATTAAAGGAAGGACTGAAGTCTCTTGTCTTGTTCTCTTGATCATAGAGAGTACGATCTACTATAGATCTCTTCTCTCCTATCATCATCTCCTTTTTTCTTCCTATTTTTTCCTTTACCACACTTGAGCTCGTTATAAAATGAGTATAACGAAAAAGGACTTCCGTGCTATCATTGAATCACTTCCATTTACCAACACAAGACTAGGAACAGGTCAGTCGTCCGAGTGACTGAACGTCTTCGATGGTTTTGTTACTATGTTGAAATGGAAAGTTTCCCATTCTTCTTATTTTAGTTAGGAAAACATATTTACACGTAATGTTTTGTCCTTTTGTCTTAAATCTCCCCTCCAACTATAAAGTCTTTTTCAGTCAGCATTTTACGTTTGGTTCAATCAAACTGTGGAAACAGCAAGAAAGGAAAGTCTAAAAGATGGGAAGTACTTTTCAGAAAATACGTTGGGTTAAATGTACGAAAAGTATGACTATTCACACGACGTCAAGTTACGTAAACAGTCATACTAAAGGAAGTACGGATTTATATACCTTGTCGTGATACCTTTTAGTCGAAGTCTCCGTTAGAAAGAGGAACCATACAAACAAGAAGAGACATAAACATCGGGTGAAAGAAGGGGTACTTTACGACTTGTCACACTACTACTTAGATCCTTTGAGGAGTTAACTTTACAATCCTATAAAAACGGAGACCATGAGAGGCGGAAGACGAAGGTCCCTTTAGTACTCTCCCATCCCTTCCCTTCATCCGTATCTTAGGACAAAAGAAAAAGAGAAACCCAGAAAGAGACCCGAAGGGACCGATGAGTCTTCCATTTCTTAGACGGGTGTTACGTCCTCTGGGTCCAACTCAGAGACCCAACTTTTCTAGGGGACCTTTTCTTTTGTCGTTGGGTGAGGTCATAAGAACGGACCTCTTAAGATACCTGTCACCTCGGACCACCCGATGTCAGGTACTCTAGCGTCTCAACCTGTATTGACTCACTGATTGTGTGAACCCAAAAAGGGATCAGTCTTACGTTTAAACTTTACAAACATCTTTAGAACCCCTTACATGCCCCTATTTTCAAAGTGGGACCAATTAAACAAGTACATTTTTCATTCTGTCAATTGACTAGTCCTCAACATAAAGTGAGGGTCTAAAACGAAAAGACCGAGATTAGGTAATTAAGGTACCAAAGATTGAATCGAGGAGTCGAGGAGACTAAAATAAATAAATAAATTCGTAAAAACGGACACGACCTAGAAACACCGATACAGGATCGAAAAAGATCAACACCACTCATCCCCGATGAAAGATCAACTCCTCGTCCCCGAATCTCACACACCCGAAGTAAATCAACTTTTCGTGCACCCGAGTCATCAACGTCGAGGGTACGAGATCTCGTGTCCGAGTCATAAACACCGTGGTCCCAAATCAACGGAATACAACACACCCTAGGAGGTCCTATATTGGGTACAGGGGACGTAGTCGTCCGTCTAAGAAATGGTGACTCGGTGGTCCCTTTGGGGGAAGACGTTAAAACTCTATAGAGACGTCGTGTATATAAAACTAAAAGGACGATGGTGTGATTAGAGACACCTAAATTTTTTATAAGTGTTAGATTTTCGACTTTTAATACCAAATAAGTCCTCTTTAAAAATCCTGAAAATCGGACCCTTTATCGTAAAGTTCATTGGGGGACTCTCTTGACGAGGATTCTCTATTCCCCCACTCCTCGATACGATATTTCAAAATGTTGTTTCCCGTCCATCAGTCTTGTAGTTTTCTACCAACGATTAATTTCCTTTGGTCTATACCGTTCAATTCCTTAAATCGTGAAAAGATAGATACCTTTCTATGTTCTCAGACCCGAGTGACTTTAGTAAGGAAACTTTACGTAGAGTCGATAGACCCCGGTCATAACCCACAAAATTGTACGACTCAAAGTGTAGGAGGCCCGAGTGGTGTCCCTCACCGACGTCAGACTACCGACGATCTATAGTACATAAAAAAGAAAGGACTCAAGGAAGTCCCGAATGGGCGAGCGACAGACACCACCGACGTTAACGACTACTGACACGACAGGAAATAAATGACTATGCCGTCCTACGTCAGATAAAGAGTTGAGGTGTCAAGATGAGGTGGAACTCATAAAGGACTCTAACAAAAAAATGACAAAACTTTCCTTTTAAAGGTCTAATGTACATAGGTGTAGTGAATCCCACAATTTTCAGGTACATAGATCCTGGGTAGAGTCAATATGATTTAACCTGAGAGACCATACCCTGAGTTCTTACCTATAATTCGAGAAGGTCCTTACACTAAGTCATCTGTCTGGGACCATAATATACCTACGTTGGATCCCGACAGAAAGGGGGGGAAAAAGAAAGGAAATAATCCCCTAATCCCCTTCCTCTCACGATCAGTCATCGTCATTCCGTACCTTACATTTCTGTGAACTGTTAATGTCCGAGTCGTTTTATGGAAACTTTATGGAACTCGACTCAGTTCAAGAGTTCTTAGTCTCACCCTTATTTGTCGACATCTTAGTATATTTAGTATGATAAACACTAAATGATAATGATAAATACTAAATTGTGATATGTAATGTATGTTTAGTAATATATATATTAGGGTGGGTTCTTTGTCTTTCATTATTTACCGACCAACTCAAACTGAACAGTGAAGATGGACGTAGGATTCTTTTCTCTATATCTTGTATTGAGTCTGTTCTTTAAATGTATGAAGACGATAATTAATTTATGTACTATTACTATTGTCAGAAGGTTTTAATGAAACTACAACACTCCGTAAATTTTTAGAGAGACATACATTATACATTGATTCTCCCCTATTCAAATTTAATTTGAAGAAGTGATACTCAACCTGGATTTACTGAAAAATACATTCTGTATCATCTAGTCACACAATATTATAAACAAGGAAGCGATACAGTGAAACATATATTATAAAATTAACGTAAATATCCATAAATATTGAAGGGAGGTTATACGTAACCTATATATCAACCGCCAAATAAATACTTCTTCAAGTTCTAATGACAGCATGTTCGACGGGTGTATCCTACAACCAATAGAAAATGACTCATAGAAGAGGTAAAAAACACAAAAAAGTACTAGACACTATCAAGAAGTCAACGACCGTATTGGTGCAGAATACTTCCCATACAATAAAAGATTACTTATAATATGAGAAAGTTGACAATTATAAAAGGTGTTACTAATAGGTACTGGTCTAATCAACGGATAACCTCAATTAAACACCAGAAAGAGGTAGAATAAATTTTTCAAACCCTTATATAGTGTCTCAATCACTCACATACTAACACAAATACACAGAAACACTACAGGATCATCTATCATTTTACTCCTTTGATGGACACCAAAATCCAACATAATCCTACACAATACGTATGTAAAGTATGTTGGTATTTATCCATTTTAATTCTCAACTGATATATATATATATATATATATATATATATATTAGAGTCAGTGGAAATATAGAAAGGAACTACCCGAATTTAAATCGAATTGACTTAGGATTGTATACATATCGATACGAAAGTATTTAAATATATAAAATAAAATTATATATAGATATAGTAACTTACCAAAATCTAAGTGTAAAACTCCCTATGTACCCAAGTGTCCTTCTAAAACGTATAACTACACTTAAAATTTTTAAGTAAACATCCTGCATAGATCCTATTTCCTCATTAATCAATTCTACTTTAATCCTCGTAGTATTTTACCGAGGAAATTTTAATAGTTCCTGATATATTAATCTTAGTATAGTTTATATATTATACTCATAAATAGTCTAATACAGTACGTTGATATTAGTCTCATATAGTACGTTTTACGGTCCCACCTACTTTGTGTTCGACCTTAGTTCTAACATGCCTCTTTATAGTTATTGGAGTCTATGCGTCTACTGTGGTGAGAATACCGTATTTCACTTTTTCTTGATTTCTCGGAAGACTACTTGCACTTTCTCCTCTCACGTTTAACCGAATTTTGAGTTATAAGTTTTTTGATTCTAGTACCGTAGGTCAGGGTAGTGAAGTATCGTTTATCTACCCCTTTGTCACCTGTGTCACTGTGTCAAATAAAAACCCCCGAGGTTTTAGTGACTTCTACTACCCACTAACGTAATTAAAGCACCCACGTCGGTACTTTAATTTTCTACGAACAAGGAACCTTCTTTTCGATACTGGTTGAATCTGTCGCATAACTTTTCGTCTCTGTAATGAAACCGTTGTTTCCGGGTAGATCAGTTTCGATACCAAAAAGATCATCAGTACATACCTTCACTCTCAACCTGATATTTCTTTCGACTCACGGTTTCTTGACTACGAAAATTTGACACCACAACTTCTGAGAACTCTTAGGGAACCTGTCGTACCTCTAGGTTGGTCAGGTAAGATTTCCTTTAGTGAGGTTTATAAGTAACCTTTCTGACTACGACTTCGACTTTGAGACTATGAAACCGGTGGACTACACTTCTTGACTGAGTCACCTTTTCTGGTACTACGATCCTTTCTAACTTTCGTCCTCCTCTTCCCTACTGTCTCCTACTCTACCAACGTACCGTAGTGGCTGAGTTACCTGTACTCGAACTCATTTGAGACCCTCAGCCACAACCTGTCTCCCCCGACTACACGACGTCAGGTACCCCAGTGTCTCTCAGTCTGTGCTGACTCGTTGACTTTATTTGACTTGACTTGACTTTTAGAGTTAGATACATGTTCATAATGTTTAGATACATTAGATACATGTTAATAGGACTAAGGGTCTCGTTTACATGTTTTTCCGTATGAGATCGGCATTCGGTCCTGAAATTAAGTCAAAGATCTGAGGGTACGATCCCAAGAAAAATAGTAAAATGCAATTCGTGTTCTTTTGATAACATTAATCTGAAAATCTAGAAAAAAATTTAAATTTCTTTCACGTTCAGCAAGTCAACCCAGGTTGCGAAACACTGGTGTACCTGATATATCAGGTTCCTGAAGAGGTCCGGTCTTATAACTTCACCCATCAACAAGGGAAGAGGTCCCCCAGAAGTGTTGGGCCTCTAAACTGGCTCAAGAGGGTGTAACGTCTATCTAAGATATGGTCGACTCAGTGACCCCTTCGAGTTCTTATGACCTCACCCATCGGATAGGGAAGAGGTCATCTAGAAGGACTGGGTTCTTGACTTGACCCAAGAGGACGTAACGTCCGTCTAAGAAATGGTTGACTCGATGGTCCCTTCGGGAGAAAAATTTAACTTTATATCAACTACATGTTACACAATTAAAGTCCACATGTCGTTTCACTAAGTCAATGTGTGTGCGTGTGTGTGTGTGTGTATAAAAAGTCTAAGAAAAGGTAATATTCAATAATGTTCTATAACTTATATCAAGGGTTACTATATATCATACAAGAATAAACAAAATGTATTTGATAAAAAATACATTAAGGTAAATAAAAGTATCATATATGGTCAATTTGGGTTTGAAGATTAAAATAGGGAGGAGAGGAAGGTGAAACCATTGGTATTTAAACAAAGGATACAGACACTCAGACAAAGACAAAAATATTTATTCAAGTAAACATAGTAAAAAATTTTTTAAGGTGTATATTCAATATAGTATATTATAAACAGAAAGAGACACAATACTGGAAAGGGGGGACTAAAATAATTCTGTATTTGTTATTTTTGGTAGTCCATACTAGACTACTAAACTATGTAATATATAAGAGTCCCAGTCTGAGACATCTAAGGGGGTCACTAGGGACTCACCCGGAGGACCCTTCGAAAGGTGTTAGACCCCCGTAACCCGAGAGAAAAGCGTGATCTCTTTGGTATTCGTCTCCCCTCGAGAGAACTGCACCACACGATTGGACCCCCTCCTCGGTAGGTCAGTCTCAAAATGACGAGGACAATAGGAAGACTCCAGTAGTAAGAACCAGAGACACCAAGTCTCCCACGAAACCAGAGTGACGACCCAAGACCCTAAATGTGTCATCACAGACAAATTCCCATCGACGCTTAACTAGAAGAACTACTAGTGACTTGTCAAAAAAAATCATCTTCTGACATAAACAAATGAGTTTATCAATGTAAAGACCTCGATTTACATAATAGACGTAATATTTAACGTGAATGTCTAAAACGCGGGAACTCTAACGAAAATATTTCGTTATTAGAGAGAACAATAAAACGGTGGTATACCTCCACCGAGGTCACCATTTCTTGGGTGGACGGTTACGTCCTCTACAATCTCTGTGCCCAAACTAGGCACCTCCTCCCATACCGTTGGGTGAAGTCATAAGGACGGACCTCTTAGGGTGCCTGTCTCTCCTCGGAACACTCGATATCAGATATCTCAGTGTGTCTAAGTTTGTACTGACTTCGTTGAATCGTACATACGTTCCTGGTTTGTGTCCCTAAATAAATAGAAGTAAAAACTCAAGACTAATTATGGACCTTTTTATAAAAGACATATCATTCAAAAGTTAATTACGAACAAATGACCGAAAATAAATGAACTTTCTTTATTAGCTTTTTCATCGATACCAGTGGTTTCGTTCCATAGACAATCCGGGCTCAATACTATAGGTCCGGTATATAACTGTCAACTTTCTAAAGACAAAGATAAAACCCCTCGTCTTCTTTATATGAACACTTGACTCCATTTTTCTTTTTCGAGATTATAAGAAAGTTATAGATACCGTAATAAAATTTAGTAAAGTCTTATGTAGTTTTAAATGTACACTTTTTAAAAGAACGACTGACGTTGTACCATAAAATTTAGTAAAGTCTTATGTAGTTTTAAATGTACACTTTTTAAAAGAACGACTGACGTTGTACCTAACATTGACAGGCTGATTTCATACCCTGGGACATACACCTCTGTTACCGAACAGTATGTACAGTCGAACAGAACGACCAACACTCTATAGGAGACCGTGTCCTTCTTTTTACCATTTTATAGGATAACCGGAAAAAAAATTTATCTTGAAAACAGAATACGTGACGTAACCATGTAAGGTCGATACTTGAGCCAGGTATAAACTGTTTTCATTTTAATTTCAGAAAGGAGTTTTGGTTTAATCTTTGAAAACACTTTTTTTTACAATGAAAGATATCATTCAGACGATGTATGTTTACACAAGGTAAGACTCTCGTACAAACCTTTAGGTTAAACAAACATTTAGGTTGTCTAAATCGGATCTATGGGTTGATTGTGTTAGCCGAGACATTATGACATGACATTATCCAAATATTACGTAAGTGTCTTTATTATTTTTTTTTTGTCGACGTGTTTTATTTGTAAAAATTAGAACGTCATGTTATGGAACTTTTCATGTCATCATGCCGTGTTCTCGACCGTGAGTCCCCGACCGTAACTCACTAGTTCTTCTCGATGACTACCCTCCTCCCCCTCCTCCACCCTCTACCCTCTGACTTCCAAGCAGTCGTTGTCCTCTGCCTCCCGTTCGACGCGGAAGTGAGTGTGGACTACAACCACCGTGTCCAGGAACAAAGAACGACCTAAGTTGCATTAGATGGGAGAACTTTTTGACTAGGTCGCTGAAGACCTATCATCGTGAAAGAAAGAGTAGTATCTACTGCGTCATCGTGATCTAACACGGGACAAGATGTAAACGCAAGGTACGGAGTTTTTGATTGTCACGGAGGAGTTTAATTCTTTTACGGGAACGGGAAAGGACACAACACTTAGAAAAGTCAAGGAGTCAATAAAGAAGGAGAACAGAGACAGGAAGGAGACCCGGAGGTCAAGATAGTCCAGACATAATCATTCGAGGAACACAACGTGTCGTTCCTCAAGTTATAATATTCTCGTTCACTGAAGATGGTAGAAATTTGGAGTGAGGTGAGAGAGTTAATAAAAGTGAAAACAAAGGTGGAAATAACGAACCACGAAGAATCGTCACGTTCGATGTAGTAGCGACGAGAATTGTAGGAAACGAAGGTTTGTAGGAAACGAACTTTATTTCTATGACGTGATAACATGAGACATGACATGACATAACATAACTCGAAGGGAACACCGAGTCGACCATTTCTTAGGCGGACGTTACGCCCTCTGTACCCAAGCTAAGGGCCCAACCCTTCTAGGGGACCTCTTCCCTTTCCGATGGGTGAGGTCATAAGACCGGACCTCTTAAGGTACGTGGCATATCAGGTACCTCAACGGTTCTCAACCTGTGTTAACTCACTGAAAGTGAAAGTGAAAGTGTCATTTCATGTGTTTTTGTGTTGGTGAACATCTACTGTGTGTGTACACTGTCACATACGGTCTGTGTACTTGATTGAATGTACTAACCTATACACTTGCGTATGACTGTAGAAACTTTCAAGTTTTGAACTTCCAAGCGCACATCCCCTGACTGACACATACGAGTGAACCAAATGTAAAATGAAGGATCTAGAATAAACTTACGAAATCGTACGGACTCGTAACTAGAAATCGAAGTATCGTTGACTGTACTAATGAATTGAAGTAAATTTTGATACTGCACTCAGACTCACTTGAGGCCCTCAACCACTACCTGTCCCTCCGGACCGCCCGACGCTAAGTACCCTAGCGTTTCTCAGTCTGTGCTGACTCGCTGACTTGACTTGACTTGACTCTGACTTTTTATTATGATAGCTGACTCTATTTCAACCGTCAAAACTAGAGTTAATAGGTCAGTTAACAAAACGATAAAAAAAGAAAGAAAGACACATGTATGTGTACACGAAAGCCTCAAAAAAATGTAGGACTGTCTAAAAATTCTTCTACCTTAACCCGTACAAAATAACGAATTTTTTACAGTGAATTTTAGAACCAACCACTAGTTTTATTTTATATTTTAAACTAAGAATAATTTTGGACCCTTGCATTCTTAAGTTTTTCCCAACTGAAATAAGACAAACACTTTATTTGAAATAAAATTTGTTTCGAAAAAAATAATCATTCATAGATTTATAAAGTTAACCCGTAAGACTTCGTTTAAAATAAACAGTATAAATCGCATACAATTTTATCACACACAAACATTTTTCGTACTAAAATCCTGTCGACTCAATGACATTTAAATGAATTATTTAATCTTTCTTCATGGTAAAAAACCTTTGGTGGGAAGATACAGAACAGTGTACGATATTAGGACTCTCTCTAGTATTTCCTATACTCTTATTTCCCTCATTTGTTACAGATAAAACTAGATTGACCCTTTTCTTTTATAAATTCTAAACACAAGTTCTCAAAGGAAGGAATGTATTCCATTATATAATAAAAACCGTCCACAAGGTTTTAACATCGACGTAAGCTTGTGGTCCTTTAAGTAGACGTCAAGAACCCGATACACTATTTCCTTTCCTGACAAGGTACTACGATGTCATGAAAAATTAGAACAGGCACAAGTCATCAAAGTATAAAAGGAATAGACGGTATGGACCTATATACCAAGAGGACTCCATATTCTTAATAAAAGAAATAAACCTAAATAAAGACTAATGAATCATACCTTCGAAAAAGATTCTTTCAGTGCACTTCGAGTGTCATAGATTCTTGAACCACGAGATTATATAGTATGGTAAATAATTCTAAAAGGTTTATTCGTAACAACTTAAAATGTTTTTTAAAATTCGATCGTTTAAATTTACAAGTAGACGACCATAAAGGGAGGGATAGAAAGGATGGAATAATGAATCTCAATTTAATCGTCTGTAAGTACCAAATTGTGTTCTTCTCTGTGTAAATATAAAATCCCATTTGGCATACTTTACCAGTAAAAGGATCCATTCTCACCAACGGATATCAAGTAAAGGACATCAGACTACATAATCCTGTCACCTTGATTTTCGACAACCTTCAGGGTCAAAGTGGTCAATCATAGTTGTCCCGTTTCCGTCCACTTAACTAGAAAGACTCGAGAAAAAAAGGAAATTAAAATAAAAAAATGAAATGTTATAACATAACCAAAACGGTATGTAACTGTACTTAGGTGATGTTCACATGCACTCAAGGGTTGGGACTTGGGGAGAGAGTGGTGGGAGGGGTATAGTAGAGAGACCCAGTAGGGTCACGTGGTCGGGGTTCGTAGGACATAGGACATAACTTGGATCTGATCGCTAAGTAAAGAATGTACTGTCATATGTACAAAGTTACGGTAAGAGGGTTTAGTAGGGTGGGAGAGGGAGAGAGTGTCTCAGGTTTTCAGACAAGTAATGTAGACACAGAGAAAACGACAGAGTGTATGTCCCAATAGTAATGGTAGAAAGATTTAAGGTATATATACAGAATCATATGACGTAACCACAAAAAGAAAGACCGAATGAAAACAAATTATTTTTTACCTATATTATTACTTACGAGTTGACAGAATTCTCCGAGAACACTATGTATTTACAACTTCCCGAATGATTTTGATCCTTTGACCTCTCGATCTAACATTTGAATCCAAATAGTGTGTTCGAAAAAGTTACTGTCGTAGAAGCACAGAGTATTCGTTAAAATTTGTATTGATCATTTGTTTCAGGTATCAAAAAAAAAAAGTAGAACTTCTTCTCAATTTAACTAACATTAAGAGTCAAGTATCAAGTAGGATCCACCCCATTCCAAAAAGAGAATAAAATAAAATGAAATAAAAATAAAAAAAGTAAGGCAAAGGGTGAAGGATAGTGGTATCCGTAGGTGTAATTATACTATCTGTATGTCAGAATTTATGTACGAAAGGAAACATTTTATGACAAACAACACATAACACAAAATATACGTGTCTTTGTTATGACACGATGTTTAAACAAAACCAAGTTTTACGTGTACGTTTGTATTTAAGTGGTTTATGACGAAAATAAATACTCAATAAGAGTATGGTAGTTAAGTACGGAGAAGTAACCCAAAAGGAGTATCGAGTCATCCATTTCTTAGACGAACGTTACGTCCTCTAGAGCCAAGTTAAAGACCCAACCCTTCTAGGGGACCTCTTACCTATCCGATGGGTGAGGTCATAAGAACTCGAAGGGAACACCGGGTCGACCATTTCTTAGGCGGTCGTTAGGCCCTCTGAACCCAAGCTAGGGACCCAACCCTTCTAGGGAGCCTCTTCCCTTTCCGATGGGTGAGGTCATAAGACCGGACCTCTTAAGGTACTTGATCTCAGAGTTTCTCAACCGGTACTGACTCGTTGAAAGTAAAAGTGAAAGTATCGTAGTGATTATAAATCTTAATGACTTGAAAGACTGAAAATGATAAGGTTACCCATAATCTACCATCGAGTGACCACAAAATTATGCACTAAAGGATTTAGTTACTCAAATTCTTAAAGGAATTTGAAAAAAAGATCGATGATCATGAAAATGAAGTTCTACGAATAAGTAATAAAAACAGGTAAAAGTACTATTAAGGATATCAAAAGACCACTTAATATCTGCAATTAGATTATAACAAATGAACTATGTTAATAGAAGAGGACTAGAGAGTAGAAAGGAAGTTTTAAAAAGTATCGAAAAAGACACTTTAAGTTAGGATTGAAAACAACATGACTTTAGACTGTTAAATGAACGGAATCCCAAATACATAACCCCTCAGTGTAAAGTTTTCCCAAAAATATAATGATTAAATATTTTTATAAGGGGATTTAAAATAGAATGGTCAATGTATCGAAAATGCATCAAGAAATTTAGTAGTACTCAAATAGAAATACACACCACTTTCCCTCTCTCTATAAGATACAATAAAAATAGGTTTGCAAAAGGGTTGTAGTATCGTGTTTATTCTTCAGGACAGAGGTAACTAAGTACCACGGTAGAAATAGTATCAATTTCCAAAATATATTGTGTCCTACGAAGGTGTGAAGGTCTCAAAATAAACAGACAAGAGTTTCATCACTGTGACGTATACGAATACAGAGTATGCCATCGAGAAGGAATAGGCAAGTAGTGAAAGTGGAAGTGAGAAGGAAAAAGAGGGGGGTTTGACTGAATCGATAACTACGTACTTAGAAATATGAATGTATACTTAAAACTGACATACCTAATATATATAATTAATTTCTTTGAGACTGTTGTTTATAAACACTGGTACTTTATAAAAAGGTAAATAAATTTTAAAGGACATATCTATGATGTGTATGTGTGCATATATATCTGTGTGTGTCTTTTACCGTGGTACATGTCAATATGTATATATATATATACCTATACCCAAATAAACATTAAATTATACCATGATAAAAGAGAATATAAAAGATCAACCAATAACAACCAAATCTCTTTACGACACCTAATAAATTGTAAATAATAAATAGGTCGCTAAAAAGAATAAACAAGACTATTGAACGACTGAAACAATCCACAAGAAATATCTTTATACACGTGAGTTCCTCTCAAAATAGAGAAACGAAGATTTCGAATATGTAGAATCTAAATTTTTTTAAAAGAATATCGTAGTTGAACCTGGAGGTTTTGACACAATTTTACATTACCACTATTGTTCATAGGAAAATTATCTTTGGTATATTTTAAAAAGGTAATTTATACTACGAACGATATCTAAAAATCATATATATAAAAGTAGATCGAAGACTCAAAAATTAGTATTTGAGTCATAGTTTGATGATAAAAAGGAGAAGATCCTTTTTTAAATGTATATCAGAAGGTTAAGTCATGAAAATCACATCACTTTTTCACTATCTAAAAAGATACAACTCGACAAACCTGTAGATTCTTTTTGGTATCAGTGTAAATTTATAAATAAATTTTAATAACATAGATACAACTAACCATTTTGTATTTACAATAAAAGATAAGAAAAACAAACAAACAAAACCTTAGTAAGATCCGGGTGTTTTACTTAACTATTTAAAAGATAAAAAGTTAAAGACCTTGATGAATACAATTTATAGATAAACAACTTTCAAAATACTTGAGTGAGTATTTTGATGAACATGAAACCCGAATGAACCAGTCACTATGAACCAATAATAAAAGTAATAAAAGTACTTACAAAGTAATATTGTAAAGTTAAATTACAATCACAGATAAATGTAAAAGGTAAATGTGAATATGGTCTACAATGACGTATTGAGAAATATTACAAGAAACTAGTAAACCTATAAGACACTATATAGACTTCATAAAAGGTAAAAAAGACATAAAACAAATAACGTAAAAATAAAGAACTAGTAACAACGGTCTCCAACGAAAATTAAACAAAAAATTTCTTCGTTAAAAATCAAAACAACGAGAAATAAAGTAGATAAAGACGAAAAATAAAATAAATAATTTTAAAAAACCCCAGAAAAAAGACAACAAGATATATATTGATAAACTCAAATTATGAATGTATTAAACGAATAAAACTAATTATATATATTTTACTACTTAAAAGAAGGTTCATAACGAAATCGATATGGAGTCGATTATAAAAGATACTTCAAAATAAAGATTGACAAAACATTGAAGAATCGATATTCCTAAAGTACAAAAACACTCTAGTATTCCACCATACAATCTCCGTCTCCTCTTTCTTTTTGAGAAGTCATTTTAAATTTATGGTATGAAAGATATAATTTACCATTGGTACCCTCGTTCCCCTAGTACACTCCAGAGGACTGAAAATAATGAAGGAAGACTCATTTTAGTAACTACAACGGATTTATTAGACACAATCTATCATTTGACCAGTTGATATAGAGTGAGATAACACGACTTCTCAAAAAGTTTCATCATTTTTTGAATACGGTTCTTTTACGGGTAGTCAAGTCAAGTCAAGTCAGTGAGTCAGCACAGGTTGAGAAACACTAGGGTACCTGACGTCGTGCGGTCCGGAGGGACAGGTAATGGTTAAGGGTCTCAAGTGAGTTTGAGTACAGGTAACTCAGTCACGACGGTAGGCTGGTAGATTAAGAGACAGCAGTGGAAGAGGAGGACGGAAGTTAGAAAGGGTCGTAGTCTCAGAAAAGGTTACTCAGTCGAGAAACGCAGTCGATGGTTTCATAACCTCAAAGTCTAAGTCGTAGTCAGGAAGGTTACTTGTGAGTCCTGACTAGAGGAAATCTTACCTGACCAACCTAGAGGAACGACAGGTTCCCTGAGAGTTCTCAGAAGAGATTGTGCTGTCAAGTTTTCGTAGTTAAGAAACCGTGAGTCGAATTCTCAGGTTGAGAGTACAGGTATGTACTGATGACCTTTTTGGTATCGGAACTGATCTACCTGGAAACGACCTTTTCATTGCAGAGACGAAAACTTATACGACAGATCCAACCAGTATCGAAAAGAAGGTTCCTCTTTCACAGAAACTAAAGTACCGACGTCAGTGGTAGACATCACTAAAACCTCGGGTTCTTTTATTTCAGACGGTGACGAAGGTGACAAAGGGGTAGATAAACGGTACTTCACTACCCTGATCTACGGTACTAGAATCAAAAGACTTACAACTCAAAATTCGGTTGAAGAAGTGAGAGGAGAAAGTGAAAGTAGTTCTCCGAGAAATCAAGAAGAGATGAAAGACGGCATTTCTACCACAGTAGACGTATATACTCCAATAACTATAAAGAAGGACGTCAGAACTAAGGTCGAACACAAAGTAGGTCGGGTCGCAAAGAGTACTACATGAGACGTATATTCAATTTATGTCCCACTGTCACATATCGGAACTACATGAGGAAAGGGATAAACTTTGGTCAGATAAAAAGATACAGGTCAAGATTTACAACGAAGGACTAGACGTATGTCTAAAGAGTTCTCCGTCCAGTCCACCAGACCATAAGGGTAGAGAACTTCTTAAAAGGTGTCAAACAACACTAGGTGTGTAAGTTTCCGAAACCGTATCAGTTATTCGTCTCTATTTCATCTCTATGTCTCAAAAAGACATTAAGAAATGCAAAAAAGCTACTAGGTCGTCTAAAACCGTTAAACTAGAGACCAAGGAAACGGAAAAGATTTTGGTCGAACTTGTAGACCTTCAAGTACCAAGTGTGACAACTTCAGACTGAACCTCTTAAAACTCGTAATGAAAAGATCGGACACTCTACTCACGTTAACACACCACCAAACTGGTAAGAAACCGTAACGGAAAGAAACCCTAGCCTTACTTTTGACTGGAAAAGGTCAGGACACCGGTGACGACTCAAATGGTTTAAACGACGGTGTAACTCACGTCGTGAAAGTGTCGTAGTAGAAAATCCTAAACTTTATCGAGTTGACTTTAAGGTAGTGAAGGTGATCGAAACAAACATGACTACATGACTACGAAGGATTCCGGGTGGACTGAAGTGTAAGGTCCTACAGACCGAGATCCACTCACTAGTGTGGTAACACTAATAGACCCAGTACTTCTAGAAAAAACATGTCAAGAAGACACGTAAGAACGGTGGAGAAGAGTTATAGAAGACGAAGAGAATCCAGGTATTGTAGAGACAGGAAATGCTCGGGTAGAAACGTACTTTACAAGGGAACCATAGAGATTAAAAGAACTTCTCTAGAGATGAGAAAGGGTAAGATAACAAAAGGAGATAAAGAAACGTAATTAGAGACTCCTTCCGAAAGAATAGAGAGGAACGATAAGAAACCTTGAGACGTAAGTCTACGAATATAGAAAGGAAAAGAGGACACGTAAAGTGAAGAGAAGGAAAGTGTCGATAGACATTTCGGAGGAGTCTGTCGGTAAAAAGAAAAAACGTAAAGAAAAGGTACCACTACCAGAACTAGGGACAGAGGACATGTTACAGTGTTTGGAGGCAGGTATCAAGTAGTCCGTAAGACAGATAGTCTAGATCATGGAATTTAGATAAAGAGTGAAGGTGACATATTAGTATTCCCTAAACTAAATCCAGTATAGACTTACCAGACCACCAAAAGGGGTGAAAGAAGTTAAATTCAGACTTAAACCGTTATTCATCAAGTACTAGACTCGGTGTCAGTTGAGTCTAGTACTTGATATGTAGTAGAGATGAATCTTTCGTTTAAAATTTTTAATGATAGAATTGTATAAGGCGGTCGACCACCTTAGTATATAGGACGTACGGGGACTGAGTGGTGTGAAGTTTCAAGGGATAACATTTGTACACCACAGGTGATTTCGAGGTTTTATAAATCCACGTCCTTAAGGTCGATGTGAATTTTCCCTGTTTCTTCTTAGGTAATCGTTCAATTCTTCTATTATACTATTAACCATTCTTGGTTATTACACTACAAAAACGAATTTACACAACACAGGAAAACAAATTTTTAAACGAAAGTAAAAGAGTCGAAACCAATCAGTTTCTTCCCTTCCCTTATGTCTCCTTTAGAGATTCACTTAAGTAACTCGTCTATCGGTACGATTACGATTTCACTCACCTCGTGTCTTTTACGGTGGTCTTTACTATCAGAAATAAAGATGTATATTCCCGAAGGGTCCACCGCGTCACCATTTCTTAGACGGACGTTACGTCCTCTGGACCTAAACTAGGAACCCAACCATAAGAACGGACCGTTTAAGGTACCTGTCTCTACGGACCGTCCGATGTCAGGTTCCCCAAGGTTTCTCAACTTGTACTGACTCACTGAATAATGTGTGTGTGTGTGTGTGTGTGTGTGTGTGTGTGTAAAGATGGATTTCTTAAAGTCCGTTACCACTTTTCCACCCCCTTAAAAACCTTTCTTACCTACTTTGACACGTCGAAAATTTATCTATGGTTTAGTGAATTTTATACAAACGAAACCTAAAAATTTTTAGTGAAAGGAACCTTTTGAAAATAAGAACAAAGGAAAAGACAAATGTAAATGAATACATTTAGGAACCGAAAAGACATAAAATAATAATGTTTATTAAATTTATGTGAATCCCAACGTAAGAAGAAACCGAACTCCGATTTCCATATTGGTAATCTTAGTGTTTGATGAAACTCTTCTCCTATGACCCCATCTTTAGTTAACTATACTTTACAAAAGAAGAAACTATTGAAATACTATCTTTACTCACTCGTTTTTTCACTACCTATCTTACGGTTTCTGGTCTCCACCCCAAAGATACTTTGAATACTTGACTTATTATTCCGGAACTTATCGGTTCTGAACTCATACGTTATTTTAAACGATTACGAGTTACGCAATGATCGTATGTTTATCAACAAAATTCTGTGATACCATCAAAAATTTAAATACTGAAGTAATTAAAAAATCCAAACAGTTCGGACTTCTCTTTAGAGAACCACACCCTAATGTACGTAAAACGTGTGCTCATAAACCATTTTTATTAATAAAAAGGGTTATAGTATAGTCTGGTGATAACTTATGACTCATTTACTTCAGTGAGGGAGTCTCATTATTAAATCGTTATAGAGAAGACGAACATTTATCGTGAAACATTAATCATACTCTTATTTCTTGTTCTTTTTTACTTTTTGAACAAGGAAAATGAACTTTTTCTGGATGGACTGTAAGATGAAAAGTAGTTATTTGAACTTTTCGTTTCTCCGTTACAAAACAATTTTATTTTACACAAACACGAAACGGGTTTTATAACGTCTTTTTTCATATTTATTAGTAATTAAGTCACAAAAAGAGATGACTATTAAAAAATAAAACGGAAATAGGTAGATTAATGAATGGAAAAATTTAGATCTTTGAATTGAGATTTTCATTGAAGATCAAAGATTTTCATTTTAAATTTTGACATCTAAATATAAGACAATTTGACAAGATGTTTATCTCTTTTAAAATTATGAAAGTTTGTTTTGTTGTATAGAAGAATGGAACAATTACCTAAGAAGAAAGAGGGAAACTTAACATCGACCTTAAGGACGTGGATATATAAAGCCTCGAAATCACCTGATGTGTACAAATGTGACCCCTTGAAACTTCACACCACTCAGTCCCCGTACGTCCTATATACTAAGGTTGTCGAAGTCCATTTCTATCATTAAATTTTTTTAACGAAAGATTCGTCTCTACTACATATTTTACCATGTACCATGGTGTCATGTACAGATTGTGAAAGAAACAGTTCTCTGATCTGATGAAAACCAAAATAAATGTTTTATCCATGACTATGATATAGAAATAAAGAATAAATGTATAAGTAGAATAAAGAAGTTATAAAAGTTTCGTGAACTATTTATATTCTTGTCCACCGAAAGTTTTCCAACAAGGAATTTAACCAACGTTAGTCACATAATAACTTCCGGTACAGACACCTCATTGATGGATAGATTTAATATAATGAGAGTTCATAAGAGTAAATTAGGATGTAATAAGGTCGTAAAATGATCGAATTTAGGAATGAAGGAAACCGGTAGGTAAAGACTAGAGATTTTATAAAAAAGAGGGAATCATTTAAAGTGACTGTCATAAGAAGTACAAAGAAGTTCGGAATAAAAAACATTTATATCTAGACTAAAACTTGTTTGAAGTAGATTATAGTTGGACAAAAACTTGTTTTGAGAAGGTAAAAAGAGAAATAAAAGTCTAAGAAAAGGTAAACCTCTGGACTTAAGACAGATCTAAACAGAATTAACGAGTGATACCCGTCATTCTGTTGAGAAAGTTAATGACTTTTTACTAAACCATAACAAATTTTCTCAGATTCCAGAAGAGAACTAGTCATTTTCCTATATATACAGTTCTTGACACTTCTCTCGTCTGTCTTACTCTAAGTACAAAAGTAGTCAAGGGAAAAGGAGTCAATATAACTGATATTCTCTTTGTCTTAAATTTTATTCTTTTTTAGTATCTCATTTTTTTCCCATAATGAATTATTATTTTCTTTATGAAGTGGTATTTATATATTGTTAGTACCTAGGTATATTTAGATAGTCATATTGAAGTTTATATATTTTGTTTTTAAGTGTTTTAATGTTCGTCTGCAGATGTCTCATCTTTAAACGTTGTGTAAAAACGTTCTTCACTTATATTTTATGTCCACTTTTTGAGTACTCCTATATCTTCTAAACTTGGTAGACTGATACGTTCGTAATAGATTATCTATATCTCACTAAAAAAATTTGGGTTGATAGTCGTTGGTATCCTTTTATTATCTTTAGAGTAACATTTTATCTAATTTTTATAAAACGTATAATAACGATACTATGATCCCTCCCTTATCTATGTCTATGTGAATTCCTGATCTAGACGAGGGAGACACTAATAAATATCTTAGTGATACTTTTTGTGATCCTTTCCGGATTCTTGGGTCCCTCACCCTTTTTGTTTCCCTTTTCTCGTCTAAACCTTCTCATTTATGTCTCTTTGTTTCGTTCGTTTCTTTTGGTTTCATTTGTTTGTTGTTTTATGAGTTTTTCTCGAACATTTGATTTTGTAATTTTATGTACTTATTTAGGTTATCATTTTTACTGTTCGTGTATTTAATGGTCAACTTTGTACTGAAGTAAGGTGTAATTTAAATGAGATTACATTCTCAGACTGTTTGAAATTTTATTCTACAAATTGGTCGAGTTATCCTAATTTTTATTATTTTACTATCGTATTATAGGTAATTTTACTTATTCTTTATTGTTTTTTTTACGATCGTCTTTATTCTTATACTTATTCTTGAGAACCTTTATAATCTCTAATTTACCTATCGTAACTTTATTTTCCTTAAGATTTATCTATTATTTAAAGTTCAGGTGTATTCAATTTTACTCTTAACCACTTGACTTTTACCCATAACATCTTTAATAGACCTTACTTTTAATTACTAAACTAGAGTATTTGTGTCTTCTTGGTGCAATCATTAAAATTTCTAGTTAATCTTTAATTTTCTATATAGAGTCTTTTAAAGTCTTGTCTCTCGTCTTCTTTGTCATCTTTATTTGATTACTTAATTACCGAATCTTAAAGGATCTTAAATTATTTCTGTATGTAAAAGTCTAGTTTTCACGAGAAATTTACGGATCATCCTACTTAATTTATCTGTATAGTTTCACTTTAATGTTTACAAGTTTCATTCTTTTTTTGTATTCATGTTGGGTCTCTTTATTTGTATACCGAATATTTCTTTATACTAATCTGGTTATCACTATCTAATAGTTGTTGGTATCTAAGATTATAGAAATACTAGGAACAACGGAACCCAAACCCAACTTTGTTTTTGTGTTTGATCTCTTGTTCTTTACCCGTTTACACTGACTGACGTATATTTTGATTTTTGAACAAACATTAATTTCTGTGATATCTGTTACTTCTTAGACTTGTATTTAGTACTCGTAGTCCCTGAGAGTATGTCACGACCACCACTTATTTTTGATGACTTTTATTGAAAACCCTTTATAAATGATTCAACGTCTATAGTTTTACATAGGTGAAGGGAACACCGAGTCTGTCATTTCTCAGACAGATGTTACTCCCTCTGGACCCAAGTTAGGGACCCAACCCTTCTAAGGGATTTCTTCCTTTGCCTTTGGTTGAGGTCATGAGAGCAGATCTTTTAGGGTACCTACCTCCTCGGACCACGTCCGATGACAGGTACCCGAGTGTTTCTCAGCCTGTGCTGACTCTCTGAAGTGAAAAAGAAAAGAGTGAAAGATGATTCAACTTTCACTTTCACTTCAGCGAGTCAGCACAGGTTGAGAAACACTGGGGTACCTGACATCTGGTGGTCCGAGGAGGCAGGTACCCTAAGAGGTCCGTTCTTATGACCTCACCCAACGGTAAAGGAAGAGGTCCCCTAGAAGGGCTGGGTCCCTAGTTTGGGTCCAGAGGGCGTAACGCTCGTCTACGAAATAGGAGACTCGATAGTCCCTTCGGGTTAACGTAGGAGATTTTAGGAATGTGTATAAAATCTCTTTGACAACGAGTGTACGCGTTCCTCTGTACAGTTGGTTCCAAATAACGTCAAAACAATTATAATCTTTTTTAGACTTGCTTTCACAGGTTATCCTTTTACCTATCATTCGACACCACACAGATAATGGCTTGAGTCCAAACCAAGCCTCTTCCGTTACCGTGGGGTGAGGTCATGAGAACGGACCTTTTAGGGTACCCGCCTCCTCGGACCATCCGACGTTAGGTACCCCAACGCTTATCAGCCTGTGTTGGCTCGCTGAAGTGAAAGTGAAAAGTGAAAGTACGTAACCTCTTCCTTTACCGTTGGGTGAGGTCAAAAGAACGGACCTCTTAGGGTCCCTGACCCCTCGGACCACCCGACGGCAGATACCCCAGCGTGTCTCAGCCTGTGCTGGCTTCGCTGAATCGTCGTCGTCGTCGTCGTCCAAACCAACGATCTCCGTCACAACCATCTCTCCTTTACGCGAACTCAGTCTTTTCGACGGTTAGAACCCTCTTCCACTTGAGTACAGGTCTCTGGTTGAGGTTCCTAAGACGAGTCAGGACTGACAAAAATTTCCTTTTTATAACTCCCCTTCCTAGAGTCGCTTAGTAGCTCCGTCTTCTCAACCAAGACAAAAGAAGAGGAAACTCACGTCTGACCGACTGAGAGAAGTCCACAATAGAACGGACTTACTAGAAGGACGTCCTAACGATTTTCCCGACAACCTCCCGTCTCTCGAATAGTAAAAAGTTGATAAATCAAGAAGTAAGAATGAAGAAAAATAGATCCTTTTCTTAGTTGTCCAATCCGTTGTGTACCACATGTAAGTTCTTTCGTATTTAGTCCTTAATCAAACTTAACAAATCGCTAAAGAAATGATATTAATCCAAAAATTTCAATCTCCCCTGTCTTTACCCATTTGTCTTTTCCCCGTTTTGTTAACGAAAATACAAGTATACAACGTTACATCAAGTTATCAATTTTTATTTGTTACATCTTGATGTACGTATTCGGCTCAAATTTTACCACCTGACTATCTTTTTTTAAAGTCTTATTTTTGTATTATAATACGGTTAATAAATTTTACATTTTTATATACGTTATTAACATATTTCATACTCACCTAAGTACACATTAAACATTTCGATATCTTTACCTCGTTTTAGGTATTTTAAGTTGTATCACAATATAGACCTCACCCAATCTTATATTATCCTAGTATCCTTATGTGTCTCCTTAATTTACATAATTATAGAAAATTTAACCAGACTTTGTTTTTACCGTTTTAAATTAGTAAATTTTTTGGACCCACTACTCATATTTATTTATACAAATTGAGAAAAAAAGAAATTAAGACCTATACAAAGGATTATTCTCTTTTAAAATCTTGATCCTTTTACTTATGTTCTTCGTCTTTAAGTATTTATCTGATATTCGGTATCTCTATTGTTTTTTCGACACGAAAACTTTTATAATTTTATATTATTGTTGTTAGACCTTTCCGTTTTTTTCTCTTCTCCGTGTTTATTCGTGATAATTTTTACCTTTTTTATATTTATGTCTATGAATCCTTAAAATTTGTAACATTAAACCTTCGTATAGTTCATCTTCAAAAATTCTATTTATACATAATGATTCAAGTCAAGTCAAGCCAAGTCAAGTCAAGTCAACGAGTCAGCACAGGCTGAGAAACGTTGGGGTACTTAGCGTCGTACGGTCCGGAGGGACAGGTAGTGGTTGAGGGTCTCAAGTGAGTCTAAGTACAGGTAGCTCAGGCACTACGGTAGGTCGGTAGAGTAGGAACCAGTAGGGGAAGAGGAGGACGGGGGCTAGGGAGGTTCGTAGTTTCATAAAAGGTTACTCAGTTGAGAAGCGTACTCCACCGGTTTCATGACCTCAAAGTCGAAATCGTAGTAAGGAAGGTTTCTTTAGGGTCCCGACTAGAGGAAGTCTTACCTGACCAACCTAGAGGAACGTCAGGTTCCCTGAGAGTTCTCAGAAGAGGTTGTGGTGTCAAGTTTTCGTAGTTTAGAAGTCACGAGTCGGAAGAAGTGTCAGGTTGAGAGTGTAGGTATGTACTGGTGTCCTTTTTGGTATCGGAACTGATCTGCCTGGAATCAGCCGTTTCATCACAGAGACGAAATTTTATATGATAGATTCAACCAGTGTTGAAAAGAAGGTTCCTCATTCACAGAAAATTAAAGTACCGACGTCAGTAGTAGACGTCACTAAAACCTCGGGGGGTTTTATTTCAGACTGTGATAAAGATGACAAAGGGGTAGATAAAGGGTACTTCACTACCCTGGTCTACGGTACTAGAAGTAAAAAAATGATATTTATATATATTTTGTACTTATAAAATTATCAGTAATTTTTTACACTTACTCGGTATTTAAGAGTAGAAGGTTTCCGTAGTTCAGGTCTTCGAAACTTCCGTTCAAAATGTTTAGAAGTTACTTGACTACTAGGAACGTATTATGTTCAATAAGAATCTGCACCTTTTTCCTCCTTTCAAAGGGACAAGTAAAATATTTCGATTACGTCAGAACTATAACTGTAATCTGTTCAAGTTATGTTCCGTTTTTCATGTTCGACTAAAATCAATATGTACGTTTTTCAATTGTTTAACTTAGATAATTACACATTTTTGATTGTTTATCTCAAACAAGTCTTATTATCATTATCAGAACCGATAAGACGATTGATGTATGTCTTTTTACTAAACCACTATAAAATGTTTAAGTTTTGATTTTGAAACTCGTTTGAGTCTTCTCTTTCGTTAAAGGAATTGGATTACTTCTAGTATATTCCTTTGTGTCCTCATTTATAATATTAATCACCACTAAGAAACCTTCGTAAGAACGATTTGTGACTTTTTTTGACGATAGTGACAATCATAATTTAAATTAAATCTTTCATATAAATTACATTTTTCTATTTTATTTTTGTCATTGTCTTTTAATTTTTCTCCTTTTATTTAAAAATAAAAGGACCTATTTTATAAGGGGTTTAGTAAAATTGTTTTCAATCTTAAGTAGTCGATTACTTACTTTCGAGTACTCCAAGTAAGGATTATAAGTACCCTAAGTAAGGATTCCGACTGTACGTTTTGTTAATCGACGACAACAGGAATACCCCATTTTATAATTATTAATTTTTATACATTTCGATCAACATAGAAGTATTCAAAATTATGTAAAATTGAAAAAAAATTTATCTATGTAGATAGAACCTAATGGCCGTCGTTATTCTCCTAGTTCGATATAAGGTCGGAAAAACTAAGAGAAATAAAACTCCTTCATAGCTGATGGACTCCTTTTACGGAGAAGTCTTTGATACGAACACCGTTTCACATTTCCCTTCCTTTTACTCCCGTTTCTTCACCTAGTTTTACGGTTTCAAAACTTACTGCTACTTAACTTTTGTTTCGATATTATGAGAAAATATAGTACGAAAGGTCTTAACCTCTTGTGTTATGTTGAATTAGTAAAAATTTTAGTTATCTCCATGATGTCTATTGAAAAGGAATAAAAATTCTTGGAGTTGTAAAAAAAAAATTGAGTACCTCTTTTTTATAAGTACTATCATAAAGACTCCGTTGTTACCGTAAACTCTAAAAGGAGTCTCTCTGTAAATATTTGTTTTGTCCTATAATCTTGGTCGAAATAAAAGTACAATTTAACAATTTTGTTAAAGAGAAAATTGAGTACGTTTTATAAAGGGTGTAGGGAAGGTTAAAAATTTTTAAAGGATAATACTTTTAGATAAATTAAGATAACTTTAGGACGAAACTATACTACTAATAATCCTCTGACTTTAAGAAAAACAGTATACACTTATAAATTCCTAAAACGAGTTTAAATTCACTTGTTTCACTTTCTCCACTTGTTTCAGTTTCTGAAATTCACTTTCTTCGGATTTATAAAAATAAGATAAAACCTTAAAAAGAAATTGAGAAGGATAAGAAAAGTCTTTACTAAGAAATTTTTATCTAATATTTTAAGACAGGAAATATTTTATTTCCTGTCTTTATCATACCTGGATTGTCTTCGTCTTCTGTAACTCTTCTCCACCGTTCTTATGTATCTTCTTGATATGTTTTTTCTAGAAGTACTGGGTCTATTAGTACTACCACACTAGTGAGTGGATCTCGGTCTGTAAAACCTTACGCTTCAGTTCACCCGGAATCCTTCGTAGTCATGTTTGTTTCGATCACCTTCACTACCTTAAGGTCAACTCGATGATGTTTAGGATTTTCTACTACGACGTTTTCACGACGTGAGTTATACAGTCGTTTAAACCTTTTGAGTCGTTACCGGTGTCCTGACCTTTTCCAGTCAAAAGTAAGGTTAGGGTTTCTTTCCGTTACCGTTTCTTACGAGTTTGATTGTGTGTTAACGTGAGTAGAGTGTGAGATCATTTCATTACGAGTTTTAAGAGGTTCAGTCCAAAGTTGTCATACACTTGGCACTTGAAGGTCTACAAGTTCGACCAAAATCTTTTCCGTCTCCTTGGTCTCTAGTTTAACGGTTGTAAGCAACCTAATAACTTTTTCGTTCTCTCAAGGTCTTTTTATAGATCAGGAAGAAATAACTGATACGGTTTCGGAAACTAACACACCTGTTGTTTGACCTTTTAAGACTTCCTTTACCCTTATGGTCTGGTAGACTGGACGGAGAATTCTTTAAACATACGTCCAGTCCTTCATTGTCAATCTTGGTTGTACCTTGTTGTCTGACCAAGGTTTATCCTTTTCCTCATACAGTTCCAACATGTAACAGTGGGACGAATAAATTGAAAATACGTCTCATGTAGTACTCTTTGCGACCCGACCTTCTTCGTGTTCGACCTTAGTCCTAACGGCCCTCTTTATAGTTATTGAAGTCTATACGTCTACTATGGTGGGAATACCGTCTTTCGTTTCTTGATTTCTCGGAGAAACTTTCTCCTCTCACTTTTTCAACCGAATTTTGAGTTGTAAGTCTTTTGATTCTAGCCCGTAGACCAGGGTAGTGAAGTACCGTTTATCTATCCCTTTGTCACCGTCTGAAATAAAAAACACCGAGGTTTTAGTGACGTCTACCACTACCGTCGGTACTTTAATTTTCTGTGAACGAGGAACCTTCTTTTCAACACTGGTTGGATCTGTTGTATAATTTTTCATCTCTGTAATGAAACGGTTGTTTGCAGGTAGATCAGTCCGACACGAAAAAGGTCATCAGTACATACCTACACTCTCAACCTGATATATCTTTCGACTTGCGGCTTCTTAACTACGAAAACTTGATACCACAACCTCTTCTGAGAACTCTCAGGGAACCTGACGTTACTCTAGGTTGGTCAGACAGGATTTCCTCTAGTCAGGACTTACAAGTAACGTTCCTAACTACGACTTCGACTTTGAGGTTATGAAACCGGTCGACTACGTTTCTTGACTGAGTAACCTTTTCTGGGACTACGACCCTTTCTAACTTCTCCCCTACCCTTCCCCTGATGTCGTCTACTCTACCAACCTACCGTAGTGACTGAGTTACCTGTACTCAAACTCATTTGAGGTCCTCAACCACTACCTGTCCCTTCGGACTGTACGACGTCAGGTACCCCAGCGTTTCGCAACCTGTGTTCACTTACTGACTTGACTTGACTTGACTGAGTGATTATACGATAGTGAACGAAAGGCAAGTAAGGGAGGAAACACTAAGTGTAGTATATAAAAGAGTAAAAAGGTCTCATGACTGTTTGAATTAGTTCATTAATTTTTAGTACATCGTTTCTAACAACCTAAAAAAAAAAGAAGTCGATAAGTTGGAATCGTTGATCTGAAACGTCTGGTTATGTTAGGGGACTTTTAACCAACGTAGTAAATTCTTCTTTCGTTGTCTCTCCTGACTCACCTTGTCCAAACTCACCTCCTAATTTTCAATTTAAGACACGAACACTTTAAACTCTAAAGTAGAGACTGACAGAATCTTTCTTGGTACTAAGTTCCGTCCTTATCATAAATGTGACCTCTCACCTCGATTTTAGTAACGTTGACTCCTCAAGGTTGAGTCCTCTCCACACCGTTGACACTACTCCCTGGTGACCCATAATCCCACTTTACTTTGAACCTAGACGACATAAACCCTTCCCTCCTTTACCCCTCTCACCAGACCTTCCATTTTCTCCTCGTTCCTGAGTGGAACATAGGTCTCTCAACACTCTTTTTGTCGATGGTATACTCTTCGAAAACCCCCTTCGTCTCAGGAGTCCTCTTTGGGTCTAAAACCACTCCGACTTCGACACTTTTCTTACGACCAAATACTCAAAATCTTATACTTGTCAAAACCTCTACTCCCTGAGTCTTAAGGTTTCCTGAGTGACTTTCACCCTTCTAAAGTTTTAAATTCAGACTCTATTTTTCAACTATTAACTTTCACACCTTTAATCTGTTACTTTTAATCTTATTTCCCTTACTCTCTAGTAGACCTTAAGACCCTTAAAAATCCATTAACTGTATCCCTCTACTCAGGACTACCTAAAGCCCCGTCTACCACAACCGTTCTGGTACTCACAGTTTTAGTCCGCCACAGTACTGACCCAAGGGAGTACTGAGGAACAGTGCCTCCGTTTGACCTTTTCGTCTTAGAACTCATGGACACCGAGAAAGAACTGATGATAACTACCCAAATTTCACTAGTCCCTTTCGACTCAGACTTGACATACGTGCCAAGTGGGTGAACTTATGGGATTTACCTCGTTTCATCCAGTTCTCTCTCTACTAAAACCTGGGGCACAGAACTCGAGTGGGAATAAGGAACGACCCTTTCTACCGTAAAACGACATCCCAAGAGAAAACTACGAAGAACTCACAACCTTAAGAAACACTGGTGAGGACTGGAGACAACAAGTTCAAGTTCTTCGGACCCTTTCAGTTAATAAAAAGACCCGTAAACCGGAGAGAGTCCTATCCCATCTTCATTTTCATATCGTCTACTTTCATCTCCTCTCTTTGTCGTCCTTTGTCCATTATCCTTCGAATCTCAGTAAGTACCAGAATAAATTATAACGCTCCTCGGATTCAAGAACCTTATTCTTTACTAAATTATATAATAAATATTAACATTTATATTGATTATAAATACCCTTGAAATGTTTATTCATGAATCTTTTTGGTACTTTCAACCCCTTTTCGTATTTCCCTTCCTCTCCTTAAAAAGTATAAAATATCGTGTCTCAATTTACACAAAATTAGTACTATTTAAGTCTATTTTAACCGTTTGTGTAGAATAGTCTTGGTGTCTCTTCACCAACGGAGACGACGTAATCTGGGTCCTTCTCTACGTTTCTCGTTACGTAAAAGCAGAGAGAAAAATTAAATTAACAAAAGAAGAAAAAATTTTTTTAAAATAATAAATAATAATAATAATAATAAAATGAAATGTTATAACATAACCAAAACGGTATGTAGTTGTACTTAGACGGTACCCACATGTGTACAAGGGTTAGGACTTGGGGGGAGGGTGGAGGGAGGGAGACCCAGTAGGGTCACGTGGTCGGGGTTCGTAGGACATAGGACGTAGTTTGGATTTGACCACTAAGTAAAGAATGTACTACAATATGTACAAAGTTACGGTAAGAGGGTTTAGTAGGGTGGGAGAAGGAGAGGGTGTCTCAGGTTTTCTGACAAGATATGTAGACACAGAGAAAACGACTGAGCGTATGTCCCAATAGTAATAGTAGAAAGATTTAAGGTATATATACACAATCATATGACATAACCACAAAAAGAAAGACCGAACGAAGTGAGACATATAAGTCGAGGTCAAAGTAGGTGGAGTAATCTTGATTAAGTTTACATAAGAAAAATTACCGACTCATTATGAGGTAACACATATACATGGTGTCGAAAGAATAGGTATGTAGACGACTACCTGTAGATCCAACGAAGGTCCAGGACCGATAAAATTTGTCACGACGCTACTTGTAACCCCATGTGCACAGAGAAAGTCAAGACCAAAGGAGCCACACATACGGATCGTTACCCTAACGACCCAGTATTCCGTCAAGATAAAGGTAAAAAAATTCCTTAGAGGTGTGACAAGAGGTATCACCGACACGATCAAACGTAAGGGTGGTTATCATATTCTCCCAAGGGAAAAGAGGTGTGGGAGAGGTCGTAAATAACGAACATCTTGTATCCGTTTTGTGAGAGACTGTATTTAATGTCGTCCTAGGAGATACTGGGTGGAGGGTCTTATGACCTTTATTTTCGTTTTTATTTGTTTACCCTGGATTAATTTTAATTTTCGACGTGTTGTTTCCTCTGATATTCGTTCCACTTTTCTGTCGGAAACCTTACCCTCTTTTATTATCGTTTATTTCGTTGACTGTTTGTTGATTAGAGTTTTTATATGTTCGTTGAGGACGTCGAGTTAAGGTCTTTTTATTTGCTGGGTTAGTTTTTTACCCGGTTTCTTGATTTATCTGTAAAGAGGTTTCTTCTGTATGTCTACCGATTGTTTGTGTACTTTTCTACGAGTTGTAACGAGTAATAGTCTCTTTACGTTTAGTTTTGGTGTTACTCCATGGTAAAGTACGGTCAGTCTTACCGACACTAGGTTTTCAGATGTTCGTAAAAGTAGAGAAAATATAAGACTAAAGAAAAGACACGCTAGGCGAAGGGAGTCACCGAGTCTACCGTTTCACAGACAGATGTTACGTCCTCTGGACCCAAACTAGGGACCCAGTCCTTCCTAAGGGACCCCTTCCTTTACCGTTGGGCGAGGTCATGAGAACGGATCTTTTAGGGTACCTGCCTCCTCGGACCACGTCCGATGACAGGTACCCCTGCGTTTCTCAGCCTGTACTGACTCGTTGAAGTGAAAGGGACGCGTACATTTTATGTTACTTTTACATTACAAAGTGTCTCTTGTGTAGTCGTTTTCGTTATACTTTCCTTCATTCCGTAAAATGTCTTTCCCTCCTTTGACTCAGGAGGCTAACACTCTCGAAGTTTCCAAGAGGTCACCGACAAATAACTTGTTAAATAAAAGATATAAACCAAGATCTCCTATACGCACAACCACGTACATACATTCCTGTACCATTATTTGACTCAACATCCGACATTTTAAGTTCAACCACGGTAAAATAGTCCACTTATGTATATGTGTCTCTTGTTACTGTCTTACTGTTTGTCGTGTTTCATTAAAGTTTGGGATACCTGTACTCTACTCAGTGTCTCATTAGTCTCCAAACAAAAACAAAACAAAACAAAACAAAAAAGGTTTTCGAAGAGTAGGTCAGAACTCCCATTACTACTGAGACCCAACTATTTTCTTCCTAATTGTGACAAAAAACTAAATGTCTTCCCATCTTTATTAACATTCTTGTAGAGAAAACGACGACCGATGTCAATGTCTCTGAGGTTCGAAACTAGTTACTCTATGACCGTCTCCGTATCTACCCTTCCCTAAAGAAAGGTTTTATTCTTCTGTTTCGAAAGACCCTTCCGGAAAACGGGAAAAAGGAAGAAGGAAACCCTTCACTCCTACGATATGAGTTCCTCACTGTTCTTCGTGATCCTACTTTCTACTACTGTGTACCACACCGGCCCTCTGTCCTTCTCGGACCGGTGATCGTCTCCGTCCCGACTCAAAATACCTAAAAATTCGAATGGTTTAAACTCTCTTTCCGGATATTTTTTTAAGTTTTACCCCTGAAAGGACACTGGGTCACCGATTCTGAGGTACGATAGTTACGTTCCCCGAGTCCTAAATAGGGACCAGTCCTTTGATCTAGGACGTCAATTCTGGACCACGTCGGTTTATTTATTTATTTATAAAATTGATTTAAGTTCTACTACTGATGTTTTATTTCAATTTTCACTTATAAATAAATCTTATCCTTAGTTTTTTCAGTATTGTTTAAGGTACACGATATGAAATTCTCCTAGTACTGAAATTCTTTTTTAGGGTTACGTTTGTAATCTCAATTTACCCTTTAAATTAAAATTATTTCCAAAGGACGACTCAGGGAACTCGTCGTTCCTCTAGTTTGGTTAGTTACGATTTCATTTAGTTGGGACTTATAAGTAACCTTCCTGACTATAACTTCGAGGTTATAAAACCGGTGGACTACACTTCTCGACTCAGTAACCTTTTCTGGGACTATGACCCTTTCTAACGTCCGTCCTCCTCTTCCCCTACTATCTCCTATTCTTCCAACCTACCGTAGTGACTGAGTTACCTGTACTTAAACGAGTTTGAGACCCTCTACCACTTCTTGTTTCTTCAGACCACACGACGTCAGGTACCCTAGTGATTCTCAGTCTGTGTTGACTCGTTGACTTGTTGTTGAAGATTCCTTCTCTTTAAAAAGAGAAGGTACTACTACCCGTTGTTTTTGACATCGAACACCACGACCACTTTTGAGGACACCGACCCTTCCCGTCGTCCTTCTTTTCAAGGTGATAGATCCCTTCCTGTCCAGTGGGGGTTCTAGGACCAAGTGGTTCGGAAGGACAGAGGTATCGGTATAGGTGTCCTCTGTTCTCTATTCGAGGTCCGATTCTTCCACCTTAACCACGGGACACCTATCAATGAGGTTTTATCGTCCTCACTCTCTCCTCGGCTCAAGGCCAGTCTATTCTCTAGTTTCTGGAGTATAAGGAGTAAGAGTTTCAGTTCCTCTGGAAGGACTGATGTTTGTATGTCTTTCCGAGGAACCTTCAGTTTCCTCTCCCCCGTAGTGGAGTATCACTATAGTCGGATGGGTATCCGGAGAGGCGATCTTAAGTAGAACCGATTCTCTACGCATACGTGTGTACCCTCCTAGGATAACAACAACTGAAGGAAATCCTAACTGATCAAACTAGAGGAACCACAGGTTCCCTGAGAGTTTTCAGAAGAGGTCGTGGTGTCAAGTTTTGTAGTAAAGAAACCACGAGTCGAAAGAAATATCAGGTTGAGAGTGAAAATATGCACTGATGACCTTTTCGGTATCGAAACTGGGATACCTGGGACTCTAGTTGGTTTATGTCTAAGTCTTGGTTCGTTTCGTTCTACTAAACGACTTCTTTTTTGGTCTTCTTTGCGGGGTATTTTCCCTGAGTTAGATGGTACTCCCGAACTGAGAGAGACTCGGACGGATACACGGACGATAGGCGTACCGGAGAAAAAGGAGGATTATTTGTTTGTGAAATGAACAAAATGAAGAAAGGTAGAGATACACCTTTAAGTAAAGATACGTCAACTACCCGGTCTCGGAAGAGAGACCAGTGACCAGGGACTACAAGATCACCAACCCTAAGTCACGAGAGTGACTGAACCGGACTGGAGTCAGAGTCCGACCCTTGGTTTTGGAACGAAGTTCGACGACGTCTGACTCCGGTGGGCTCCGGGTACTCCGGTACCATTGTTCCTAGGTCATTTTTCTTCTCACCCTATATAAACCCACTCACCGTTCTCTGTCTAAAAAGTACCCATCGTACCGTTTAGGTGTTTCCATTATCTAGGATTTATTTCAAAAGGGTCTCCTTAAACTTCGAGAACCACGTGACTCCCATTGGTGCGCAGACACGCCCGTACGAGTGAGTGAGACACCTCAGGTTGAGAAAACGCTGAGGTACGTGAGATCGGACGGTCCGAGGAGACAGATACCTCAAAAGGTCCGTTCTTATGACCTCACCCAACGGTAAAAGATGAGGCCCCCTTAGAAGGGCTAGGTCCCTAGTTTGGACACAGAGGACGTAACCGTCCACCTAAGAAATGGTGACTCGGTGGACCCTTCAAAGACTCCCATTCGTCACGTTGTTGTGTGGAGTTTGGGTCGGAGTGAGAACTATGTCTCGGGTGTGATTTCCAGATCATCTTCCTTTCTACACGAGTAGAGGTTCAAACTTTTTATGAATGGAGGTACAGTTGACAGTCGATGATGTAAATATCGGAAGTTGTTTCTTAATCTTCTGTGTTTTTCCATTATTTTTTTGTGTCTTATCTGTTCTGTTAGTAGTTGGGGTTTGGGCCTATATTTTGTCCAATCAGTTTAATTATCTTAATAATTTTTTTATTGAATTTTTTTCACTTACACTGAGTTTTCCTGTAAAAATGTCTCCCAAATTTACATATCTTAGTAATACCCTCCTAGTCAGAATTTGCATTGTCACTTATCTTTTTTCAACAAATCACGAATACTAGAGTGAAAAGACAATGAAAACGAGAACGAAGGACTTATAGAAGCACAATAGATGAAGGTGAGGAAAGTTTTTATATAACGAATTTTTACTAAACTTAAAGTACGGGTGACACTAACCTTAGAGTGAGACCTATTTATATGCTAGAGAAGGTTGACTTGATCTCTACTTCAGAATTAAGTTTCCCTATTACCAGATTCCTATGTTCAACTTTGTCGGAGTCCAAATTGTCACCTCTAACCAACTCTGAGTTCCACATAGACCCCAAAAAAAAAATCACTATTAAAATTTTAAAATAACAACTGAATTTTTACGTGTTACACTCTCGATATTCAATTCAAAAGAAACCCCATTTTACTCCTGATAGTGGGTCCTCTGTCTAAAGTCTATCGAGACTCTTTGATGAAGATCCTCCGTCTCCCGTTCCGGTTATACATACACCAAAACCACTTTCCCCTTATGTACGTTAGTTCGAGTATTAAAAACGTCTTCTAAAGACGATCAGTACTCCTCATCCGTAGTGGTACTTCCTAAAATCTTGAAAAGATCTATTCTTCTCCATGTCCATGTTCTTGACCCAAGTATTTTAACCGAGGACTTTTATAGACTGATAGACTTCGAGATAATACGGTAAAAAGGGTCTCGTGTCTCACGGAGTAAAGACGAGAGGTGGTAACTTTCGTCGACGTCGTCGCATGCCAAATTAGGAACATCTCCGTCTACCGTTCACGGTTACACATCAACTGTGGTGAAAAGTAGATGAAGACTCCTGTAAGGGAAATGTTTTCGAACATCAGAATATCTGATGTCCAAATCTCAACCACAACGACTTTGGTGTGACAAATAGATTAGTAGAGTAGTCCAACCAAGAACCAAAGGTACACCACTCGTTCGGATAAATCCCAAAGGGTCCACCACGATTACCATTCCTTGGACGGACGGTCACTTCTCTGTACCCAAGCTGGGAACCCAGCCCTTCTAGGGGACCTCCTCCCATACCGTTAGGTGAGGTCATAAGAACGGATCTCTTAGGGTCTGTCCCCTCGGACCACCAGAAGTAAGGTATCCCAACGTTTCTCAGTCTGTGCTGACTTCGCTGAATCGTGTCACGTGTTCACGTGAATCGCTTCCACACGTTCTCCTTTCACTGTTACTAGTGACGGTTTAGACAACACTAATTAAGAGTCATGAAAAAAGTCCCCCATGTCAGAGGTGTTTCTACTTATAACTTTAACTCTGTTCTGATCGTACCAGGGATACTTACTCTGTGTACTTGTAGAAATAAGATTATAAATAATGTAACATATAATAGTATGTAAACATAAAAATTCAGAAATTATGTAAACGATCTTATGACGAAGACGAAACACAAAAAAAAAAAAAAAAAAAAAGTCGGTCTTCAGTACACCCTAGAATCGAGGGGTTAGTCCCTAACTTGAGTGTGGAGGGTGGGAGATCAAACCTTCGACTTCAGAATTGGTGAACTGGTGTTCTCTTATATAATATTATGTAAACACACGGATAAGAGGTGGAGTAAACACCCGAAGGTTTCCCGGTTCTAAGACAAAGTATTTACAAAATTTAGAGAACACGAATCGTAGTCTACCGTCAGTTTTTTATGAAAAAACTGTAAATCTTAAAATAGAGAAGTAAATTTTTATAATTTCTTTTAGAAGTTTTATAGTCTTTGGTAGTAATGAATAGGTTACTGAATTACTTCTATAAAAACGTACAACAAAAATCAAGAATAAATATTGTAAGTATAAAGTACACTGACCGTGAAAACCTCAAGTAAGTGAGTAAGTAAGAAAGTTCTTATTAACTATTTCGTGGATAAACAGTCTGTGGCTGATCTATAACCCCCGAAGGGATCACCGAGTCTACTATTTCTCAGACAGACGTTATGTCCTCTGGACCCAAGCTAGGGACCCACCACTTCTAGGGAACGTCTTCCTTTACCGTTGGGTGGGGATACACCCCAGTGTTTCTTAACCTGTACTGACTCATCTCTGTAATGAAACGGTTGTTTTACAGACAGATCAGTTCCCATATCAAAAAGGACACCAGTACATATCTACACTCTTAACCTGACTTCTTTCGACTCACGGTTTCTTAACTAAGAAAACTTGACACCACAACCTCTTCTGAGAACTCTCAGGGAACCTGACGTTCCTCTAGGTTAGTCAGGTAAGACTTCCTCTAGTCGGGACCCACAAGAAACCTTCCTGACTATGATTTCGACTTTGAGGTCATGAAACCGGTGGAGTACACTTCTCAACTGAGTAACCTTTTCTGAGACTACGACCCTCCCTAACCCCCGTCCTCCTTTTCCCCGACTGTCTCCTACTCTACCGACCTTCCGTAGTGACTAAGCTACCTACACTCAAACTCACTTGAGACCCTAAACCACTACCTGTCCCTCCGGACCGCACGACGCTAAGTACCCCAGTGTTTCTCAGCCTGTGCTGACTCGCTGACTTGACTAGACTTGACTTGACTCGTTGAAAGTGAAAGTTGATCTATCTTCCTTATTTTATTCATCCATTTTACTCAAGTCAAAGATGGGAGGATCTCGAACACTGATCACCCCATGTGTCTGTCAATAGTTTATTGGTATTACTCATATTTTAATGATAAAACTAATTACGCTATGACGATGTTTATATAACCTTTCCAAAAAAAAAAAAATTTGTTTACTCCTTCAGTCTCTGTAACTTCCTTATCACTGACTTGAATCTAAACTTCCGACTCTTCGTCAATGTACCATTTTTCTCGTAAAGTTCTTTTTTGTAGTATTAGTTTCTGGGGTAAAGTAATTCCACTTTCTCTCACACTTCTGTGTCACATTTGTTCTGGAGTCAGACCTATGAGTTCAGAAAGAAGTCTCGTCCTTCAGTAAGATGGTGATTTAAAGACTAATTATAAAGAAAGGGTTGAGGTAAAGAAGGAGTTTTTATCTAAGGAATCCAACCACGAAACAAACAGGAGATTTATTGAATAGAAATAAAGTGTTTAACGAAGAAATAGAAAAATAAGATGTAAAAGTGACTAAAAATTTTATAGATGAGAAGAAATCTAAGATAAAGGTGTACTTCACTTCACTTCAACGAGTCAGTAAAGACTGAGACGCTGGGGCACCTGACATCGGATGATACGAGGAGGCAGGTACCCTAAAAGGTCCACTCTCATGACCTCACCCAACAGTAAATATCCAGTAATGTGTATAACTCTTCTCAAGGGACATGATACGTTATCCAAGAATAATCAATAGATAAAATATATTTCATCCACACGTAAACAGTTAGGTACAGAAGTCCGGTAGGGAGTGGGAGGGTAAGGGGAAATGGGGAACCATTGGTATTCAACAAAGATACGATACTGAGATAAAGACAGAATATTTTTCCAAGTAAACATGAAAAAAAAAAATTCTAAGGTGTATATTCACCATAGTATACTATAAACAGAAAGAGACAGACGAAATGAAGTGAGTCACACTTAGAGATCCAGGTAGGTATAACGACGTTCACCGTAATATATAAAAAAAGGTTTACATAGAAGAAGTAGTACCTAAATCCAAACCCCCGTAACTGAAGAAAGTCAAAATAGGTTACATATCAAATTGATATCAGAATGTAATAAAACGAAGGAACTTCTGAATAGAATATAAGAATAGAGGTAACTAAAAAGGGGGATCTTAGACATAAATACAAATTATTTACTTTAACTTAATTTCCAATTATAAATAAGACCTAAGAACCTAGGACTTCATCTGGTTCATTAGACAACATATAGACAATTACAAGGAAAGGAAGTGACATGTACAGTGTATATTTATGTTTTAATAGAAAATTAAATACATTAAAATATTTTAAAATATTAAATTAGAACAATTACAAGAAGAAGGGGAAATTTCACATTGGAGGCACTCCATCACAGGAAGAAACAAATAAAATGTCAATATAGAGTAAAATCGATAGTCAAAGAACTGTAAGTTATTAACAACTTCTTGATTTATAAGTTCTATGACGGAAATAAAAGTACGTTACAAAATTTTTCGTCGAGACATTAAAAGAGAGAAATAAAAAATTACTCTGTTCCAGGGTAATCTGGACAGTATATCATTGGAACGGACACCCACTAAAAAGGTTTAAAGACGAAAAAACTAATTACTTAGAAAGAATCCAGATGTCAAACTGTTGTCCAATTATAGATATTGAAGGTTACATTAGGAGTCTAAGATCGTTCGTAAGTGAAGCACACAGAAACCATATGAGTCCCTATAGTAGAGGATAGTAAACCAAACAAAAAACACACAGAGAAATAGTTCTCAAGATACATTTAAAAATTTTTATTAAACAAATAAATAAAAACCAACACGAACCAGAAGCAACGACGTGTCCGAAAAGAGACCAATACCTCTCACCCCCGATGAGAGACCCACGCCACACGTCCGAAGAGCAACGGTACCGAAGAGAACAATACCTCGCACCCAAGTCCCACGTGTCCGAAGTCATCAACACCGTGCACCCGAGTCATCAACGTCGAGGACCCGAGATCTCGTGTCCGGGTCAATCAACACCGTGTCCGCGAAGCAACGAGGTGACGTACAATTTAGAAGGACTTAGTCCCCATCTTGGACACAGAGGACGTAATCGTCCGTCTAAGAAATGGTGACTCGGTGCTCCCCTCGGGATACACCTGAAAAGTTTTCCCCTCCAGGTCCGAATATGGTGTTACAAATCTTAGTCTTAGAACCCACCCACATACTAACACTAAAGGAATGAAATAAAATGAAATGTTATGACATAACCAAAACGGTATGTAACTGTACTTAGGTGGTGACCACATGTACGCAAGGGTTTGTACTTGGGGGGAGGGTGAAGGGAGGGGTATTGTAGAGAGACCCAGTAGGGGCACGTGGTCGGGGTTCGATTTTTGTACAAAGTGTCCACTAAAATTACTGGAGAAAAAAAGTAAAATCGGACTCTTATTTTTGATGTCAAAAATCGAAAGTAATATTTTTCGACAGTAGTGATCGTTTACGTCACAAGTCTATAAACAAGAGTAAGTGAGGTGAAGAACAGGTTGGACACCTCCACACTTTCTACAGAGAAATACGCGATTTGTGTTTGTGTTTTTCGGTCCGTTAAAACCCTGTCAACCATTTACTAAGTCACGTCTGAGGTAAAGAATATCTCTCGTCTGTTTGTTTCACTTCTGTGTGGAAATTTACCCGAAACGAAAGAGTTCAATTACAGTCACAAAGAATTAGATGAAGGTACCTGGACTTCTTTTGAATTATGTCGGACATTATACGACTGTTGACGTTGAACGTTTAAAAACTAATCGAAGTCATCATAAAATTATTCTCTAACCTTCTTATACGTAGTCCCCAACACACTATCAGTTTGTGTTAAAGTTTATTATTTTATTATTCCAGACTCTTCATATACTGAATTAAGTGTTTACTGTCTACAGTACTATCGTATTCGGGAGGTAATATTATCTGAAATCCAAACTTATTCTACCAGGTTTGACCAAATAAACATTCCATAGTCCGAAAAGAGGTATAAATCTGATAATTAAAGAGAGAAGGAAAAAGTGGATATGGATAAAAGATCAGTAACCAAAATAACATGATGTTAGTAGACTTGTTTATAAAAAAAAAGACAATGTATAATTAACATTGAAAGTGAAATTTAAACATACCTAGTACGTAAGATTAGAATTGGTGTTTACGTATTAGTATACAATTGTTGCTCATGAGAGTAAAAAAGGGGAAACCAAAATCGAGGTAGTAATAATGTCTTACACCTTTAACAGTCCCTTTTCTGGTCCTTGATGAGTTTTTATTGTAGGATGAGTTAATTATGTTACAATCAACTTTTGTGTCGTCGTCATTTTCTTAAAAAAGAGGGGATTTATACACAAAGTACCAGGTGAAACCGTAGTAATTAATTACCAGGACTCAAACGAAGTAAGTGCCGAAAACAAAGTAAAAGACTACGGAATTATAGAAAGGGAACCATAAAAAAGAAGTATCGTTTTTAGTTATGTTGTTTGTTTTGTTCCCGACCCTTAAAATTCGGACATCAGTTCGGTTTCTTTCATACAGACGTTTTTCTCTTTTTTCTTAGGTACATATTTTGTGAAATGTAACAACGAGAGTCATACGTCTTCTGGAATTTTTTACTGCGAACTTTAGAATCCATCTTTATGACTTCATCGCTAAGGTCACTAAGAAAACTGTCCTTGTCTTCTTCGGACACTAATAAAAATTTCCTACAATTGGTGTCTTTGGTTCCAACCAAGTTCTAGACGGGTTCACGATAGGTATTTCATTTCCACACAAACCTTACAAATTGAAAGAGTTTCTGACGAATCGAGTACACATTACTCTTGTCTAAAATTTCCTTTACTTCACTGACACTCTATTAGTTTAACTTAGGTAAATCTGACTTGGTCCTCGGATACAAATGGAATACCCGAATACCAGGTGTTCTAGGAACATCAGATGACTTGTAAGAAATGTTGTTGGTGTATTTTAATGGATCGCATGTACTAGATGACGACACTAAAAGTTGACCAACTGGTAATCTTAGTGGACTCCTCTAAAATTTTGAGAGTAAGGGGTCCGGTATGGGGGGTCTGGTTAATTTAATTTTAACGACTTCTATCCTGTGTATGTAATCGTAAAACTTCCCTAAGGGACCACCAGGTCACCAACCCTAAGACATGAAAGTGACGACTCCCACACCCAAGTTAGGGACAAACCCCTCGATTCTGGGATCGTTCGACACACCATGTCGGTCTTTTTCTTCTTTTTTCTTTCTTTAATCATGAAAATTTTCGAGGAGTCCACTAATATTACTCGTTCTTTTTAATTACTGGTGACTGGACCATCCAATCCTTCGAGAACAGAGTATTTAAACAATTGATTTACAACTGTTTGAAATACGTTTTCTATGAAACTTGTCAATAATCCAAATTGACTTTCACTTACCTTAGTCAAGATATTGAAACTTGATAAGTATTTCAAATAATTTACCACCGATATCAATAATTATGACAATGATGTGACTTTTACTATAGAGTAAGAAATCCTTAATTGTCTCAGTTTGCTTTTTATTAATTACTTCGTATAAATACTGTTGAATGGGTATATTGTTCCTTAACATATAGGACGTTCTGGGAACGAAGGGTATCAACAACTACCTGGTGAAGTATGTTCGAGATAGTTAGTCTCGAGGCTTTATATATCCTCGACCTTAAGGAGGACATTGTAGTCTACTCTTCTACAGTTACCTCCTCTTACAAAGTTTCCTTTGTCACTGTAAGGTGTAACTATGTAAAACTTAATACATCTTCAACTTTTAAAACCTCCTAAGTTTTCTGCGAATGAGGAACCTTCTTTTCAATACTGGTTGGATCTATCGTATAAGTTTTCGTCTCTGTAATGAAACGGCTGATTCCAGGCAGAGCAGTTCCGATACCAAAAAGGACACCAGTACATACCTACACTCTCAACCTGACACTTCTTCCGACTCGTGACTTCTTAACTTGACACCACAACTTTTTGTGAGAACTCTCAGGGAACCTGACGTTCCTCTAGGTTGGTTAGGTAAGACTTCCTCTAGTCGGGACCCTAAAGAAACCTTCCTTACTACGACTCCGACTTTGAGGTCATGAAACCGGTGGAGTACACTTCTCAACTGAGTAACCTTTTCTGAGACTACGACCCTCCCTAACCCCCGTCCTCCTCTTCCCCTACTGTCTCCTACTTTACCGACCTACCATAGTGACTGAGTTACCTGCACTCAGACTCACTTGAGGCCCTCAACCACTACCTGTCCCTCCGGACCGCTCGACACTAAGTACCCAAACGTTTCTCAGCCTGTGCTGACTCACTGACTTGACTTGACTTGACTTGACTAGGTAACTAAACCAGATTGAGATGAATTCTTAGTTCTAATGCCCCTGAAAGGACCACGAGGTCACCAATCCTGAAACGGAAGGTTACGTTCCACACTCCCAAACTAGGGATTAGTCCCTCGATTTTAAAGTGTACGTAACACCAGTTTTTAATTTTGTATTTCATCCTCTCTATAACATTGTTTAAGTTATTTTTGAATGTTTTTAGTGTCAATAAAAAATTTTTTCTAAGTTTTAATAATCCTTAGAGGTTTCGAGTTTAGTGTATGTTATCGTTTCCGTAGAAAATAGATGGAAATGGTACGGTTGTGTGTATCCCTTTTTTGCTCTAATGTACAGAAATGTAACAAGAAGAATATTATGGTTAATTGAATTGGGACCAACCGTTTTTCGTCTTTTGACAGTCATTTTGTGTCTTCAATACAACCAGTATACATTAAAAAAAAGAATCCGTTCCTGTCGACTCTATCTTTCTCATCTCTATATTGAAGTGTTCCTTTCATTTTTTGAGACGAGTTTACGTTTCTGTCTAAAAAGTTGAGTTAAAAATTCGTTTTCAATTCCACTTACGGTCCAAAATGGTCACCCAGTTACCATTTCTTACGTGGACGGTTACGTCCTCTACGTCAAAGTTAGGGACCCAGATCTTCTAGGGGACCTCTTCCTGTACCGTTGGGTAGGATCATAAGAACGGACCCTTTAGGGTACCTGTCTCCTCGGACGGTCCGATGTCAGGTTACCCCAGTGTTTTTCTCAACCTATACTGAATCGTTAATTTATCATTTGTTGTTGTTCCGAGGACCAACACGAATCGAGAACGGAATCCCGAGGTGAGGGTAGTAGAACCTCAGTAATCTCGGGTGTTAGTACGTAAAAAGGGAGATAATTAACACAAGTAACAATTATGGAGAACTTCGTCGGACCCGACAGGTTTAATATCTGAGACCACGACTTAAAACAAAGACAATTAAAAGACTAGTATTACTACAGTTTCAGAAGTCACCAGACAGTGGATTGGATCAAAAATGGACATCACATACCAGAACATCAAAAGTTCCGAAAAGTCCTTGTGAAAACAACAGAATATTGTTTCACGGGTAGACGAGAACAACAATAACAAATCAGTGATTTGTACAGACTGAGAAAACGTTGGGGTACCTGACATGACACGGTCCGAGGAGACAGGTCCCTAAAGGGTCCGTTCTTATGACCTCACCCAACGGTAAAGGAAGAGGTCCCCTAGAAAGGTTGGCTCCCTGACTTAGGTACAGAGGACGAACCGTCCGTCTAGAAATGGTGACTCGGTGAACACTTCAGGTAGATGAGAATGACGATAAAATTATTTGAGACTCTAACTGGGGATCAAGATTCGTAACCATTACCCTGGTTTTAAAATCTCTATACGACTAAAAGTTGAAGATATAATAATGTATTTTTACTATCACTAAGTATCAAATGTGAAAACCTTTAAGGTAAATGAATACTTCACTTCACTTTACTTACAGTGAGTCAGCACAGACTGAGAGACGTTGGAGTACCTGATATCTCAGGTGCCTTAAGAGGTCCGGTCTTACGACCTCACCCCTCGGAGAGGGAAGAGGTCCCGTAGAAGGGTTAGGTCCTAGTTTGGGTCCAGAGGGCGTAACGTCCGTCTAAGAAATAGTTGACTCGGTGTTCCCTTCGTGTAAATGAATATCAGTCAGCGTTAAACTCTGAATTTTACTCTTTGGAGTCTTACAGTTCTTTGACCACAGGCTCTGTTTATATGGACTACTTTTGACCATCTCTCTTTGGTCCTAATCCTTAAGAGTCCAAAAGTGTTTAGTTTCGGTGGGAAATTATTTCATTTTTATTTTTAATTTTTGTTTGTTTGTTTGTTTTGGTGGGAAACATTTTACTTTTTAGTCAAGTCAAGTCAGCGAGTCAGTACAGGCTAAGAAACACTAGGATACCTGACGTCGTACGGTCCGGACGGACAGGTAGCGGTCGAGGGTCTCAAATGAGTTTGATTACAGGTAACTCAGTCACTACGGTAGGTTAGTAGAGTAGGAGACAGCAGGGGAAGAGGAGGACGGAAGTTAGAAAGGGTCGTAGTGCCAGAAAAGGTTACTCGGTTAAGAAGTGTAGTCCACCGGTTTCATAACCTTAAAGTCGAAGTAGTAGTCAGGAAGGTTACTTATAAGTCCTGACTAAAGGAAATCCTACCTGACCAACCTAGAGGAACGTCAGGTTCCCTGAGAGTTCTCCGAAGAGATTGTGGTGTCAAGTTTTCGTAGTTAAGAAGTCGTGAGTCGAAAGAAATATCATGTTGAGAGTGTAGGTATGTATTGATGACCTTTTTGGTACCGGAACTGATTTACCTTTAAACAACCGTTTGATTATAGAGACGAAAATTTGTACGACAGATCCAACCAGTATTGAAAAGGAGGTTCCTCGTTCACAGAAAATTAAAGTACCGACGTCAGTGGTAGACGTCATTAAAACCTCGGGTTCTTTTATTTCAGACAGTGACAAAGGTGATAAAGGGGTAGATAAACGGTACTTCACTACCCTGGTCTAGGGTACTAGAATCAAAAGACTTACAACTCAAAATTCGGTCGAAAAAGTGAGAGGAGAAACTAGAAGTAGTTCTCGAAGAAATCAAGAAGAAGCGAAAGACGGTATTTCCACCACAGTAGACGTATAGACTCCAATAACTATAAAGGGGGACGTCAGAACTAAGGTCGAAGACAAAGTAGGTCGGGTCACAAAGAGTACTACATGAGATGTATATTCAATTTATTCGTCCCACTGCTATATGTCGAAACTATATCAAGTAAGGGATAAACCTTGGTCAGACAACAAGGTACAGGTTAAGATTGACAACGAAGGACTGGACGTATGTCCAAAGAGTTCTCCGTCGATTCCACCAGACCATAAGGGTAGAGAAATTCTTTTTATATACGGTTGTTAAATAAAGGGGCTAAATTATTTCAGTGTCTTAGAAAGTCACAGACTACATGTGGGACCTCGACAAAATGTCTATAGTATGGACGAAGGTTTTCCTTTTCGTTTTAGAACCTCAACCAAAACCCTGTACTCAGACGGAAGAGGGGTCTAACGACCAAAAAAAACTAATTTCGTTGAAAGGAAAGATAGTTGTGAACAGAGACCTCAAAACTGACCTCATAACTGAAAACTCGTCCGTCGTCGGTTTGGACTCAAGTTAATTGTAGGTAAGGGAAAACGTAAAATTTAAAGATTATTTCCAATCGACGAAGACCAAATGTCTTGATCAGTCACCCTGACACTTCAAGACGTAAACAACAAACCGTACTAGACACCCGGAAACCTCGACAAAACTCGTAATTTGGGGAGTCACATATCCCTGTCGGGAGGTGAGACGTATACCCTTCTTTATAGGGATGTAGAATTCAATTTTTAGAAACCTCTGGTGACTAAGAACAAAATCTTTCCTATATTATGTTCACGTTACTACGGAATAAGAATGTCTAACTAAAATGTGTCTTAACTGTTAGTCTAAAAGAAAATCCAGTAAATCAAAAGGAAATAGAGTAATAAAAAGTAAATGGTGTTTCTATGTTTATTAAAAATGAATATGGAATTTTTTTGAAAGAGTGTTAATCTTTAGTTAATGTAAAATCAGAAAATGTACTTTTTAACATAGACCTTAAATAGTAGATGTATAAATAGTATGGATCACAAGCTTATCAATCACTTACCTTTGGGTACCGTTCACTAAAGTCAAGTCCAAGTTGTAAAGACTTTATTCTATTTCCGTTTCTTTGTAATTTGTAGGGATTTTATGGTTTGACTCAATTATAATTTCGTAAAAAGTCACAGAAAGAAATACTAACTTATTTTTGGAACTCCGCTTCGTAACTGTAATAAATATAAAAGTCAACAGAATCTTCCGTTTGTAGACTTACTATAATTATCAATAATAATGAAATGAATAAGTAACACAATGTTCAAGTTCTGTCAAAATGTTTGTAAAAGTACAAAATAGAAATCCTTTAAGACTCTCTCATCAACTTTATCTTAATACTATAGATACTTCTGTTATTAAAGTACATTAGATAAATCAACTGTATCCGGTATACTCTTTCGTTTATACAAGTACGTCCAAAAATCTGACTCATCTTAAGAAAAAACATGGAAGAAATATAGTAACGACAATTGTCTTTTCAATTGATCATACAAAGTATCTGTTGTTTTATATTGGTCCTTCTAGTTTTTTCAATAGATATAAGATCACAGATCACATAAATTTACAGTAAAATTTCCATCATTTATGTACAAATAGGAGAGAATTTTTAATTGAGTCAGATCGTAAATCTTTCAAGAAAGGTGTTAAGGTAAAAAGATACAAGTCAATTGATTACTGTACTGGTAGAGACTATACCACTCGTTAATTCCGAGTTTTTAAGACAAAAATGGTTTTATAACTAAATTGACTATGTTTCCGAATAAAAAAGAGAACCAAACTTACTGACATAAGTAAGTCTCTATTCGAAACAGTAAGTTGTTTGGAAACAGTTCACGGAGGATACTCTAAGATACGATCAGAAACAAGAACTATTATTTCTCTATTTAGTACAAAGTATCATTTATCTATTGAAACAATAACAAATCGGTTATTCAGTACAGGCTGTGAAACGTTGAGGGAACTGATATCGGGTGGTCTGAAGAGACTGAACTCTAAAGGGTCCGTTCTTATGACCTCACCCAATGGTAAAGGAAGTGGTCCCCTAAAAGGCCTGGGTCCCTGACTTGGGTATAGAGAACGTAACCGTCCATCCAAGAAATGGTGACTCGGTGGTCACTTCAGGTTGATCTACGGAAACCATTCAGTAAATCGGAGAGAATCGGGATCAAAGGAATAAAAAAATCATCTGAATAGAACATACAATACTCCTAGGTTATATCACTCGATCGGGAGGTTAGAAGGTAAAAGAAATGTGTTTTAACAGACAATTCAGAAAATCCTCACGATGACAACTCACTCTAAGAGTTTTTATAGGTTCTTTCGAATATTTTTATTTGTTATATTTTTAATTTAATTCGTGTCGTATTATTTTTAATTTGTGTCGTCTCAATAAATAATTTTCTCTTTTACTTAACTTTCCCCAAAAACAGACGAAAAAGTTCTGACCCTGTGAAGGTTGATCGACTTGACTCCTGGGTGTTGTTATATGAACTCCCGTCACTTCGGTACGATCGTGTATCTCCTAGATTACAATAAGTTCCTCCACCAAAGAAGGGACTCCTGTGTCCGTACTCCCTTGGTCGTCACTGTCAATTGATCACGTAAATCGACAGAGAGAACTTATGGTCTTAAAAATTTTTCCCGAAAACCTTTCTCTCTCTTACGTCAAACAAGAACCAACTTGAGAGACATTGTTCGCGGACTTCACAATGAAAAGTAACGACAATCAAAGAATTTCCCACGAAAACCGTACGTACGGTCTACGTTACCTCCGTTTTGACTGTATAAACAATAGTTGAACATAAAAATGGGTTCCTCACCCTATCACCCGTCCTCTTAACTCCCCTGAACCTCTGACTCTATCAAAGAAGGACGTTCCCCCGTACTTTAGAATCTGTCGAGACACCTTTACTATCGAAATGCACAATATCACTGTGTGTGTGTGTGTTATTACTAGTGTCTGTGAGGATGTAAGAGTACGTATGTGTGAGTATCTGGGGGTACGAGTGTGAATGTACGTACAAGAGTACGTATTTGTGTAGTAACAGTACATTTTATAACAAGTGACGTCACACGCAGGATGTAGTTAGACATACCCTTGTCCATGAAATACATAAAATAAGTGGTACCTAATAAGGAGTAGTTTACACCAAATTTATAAACGGACTAGTTACTTCTTTCCTTATTTAAGACGAGTATATACAAAGAAAAGAGATACTCCCATAACCTCTCTGATCCAGTTTTCGGTAAGAAAACCGACCCTAATTTTTGACCTTAGAGTATCTTACAAATATAATCAAACAGACGGACCAAGGGTGTAAAAATTTTTACTTTATTTATCCACTAAGTGAGACTATTCGTAGAATTTTAATCTTCAAGAAAATCTTAGTGTTGTCCTAAGAAGGTGTAACTCCGTCAACAGTTAGTCAGAGACAGAATGTTAAGAATAATTCTCTTCTTTAAAACATCACCTCTAGTTTAAAACATCTAAAACATCACCTTCTTAGGTTCCGTTTTAATAATTATTGGTACCGTCACTTCATCGTGTCATTAAGATTCTTTTATGTGAGTCTTTTATATTTACATTGTTTTAGACTTAAACTAAAGGTTTATATAATACCTTTTTATAAATGTAATAATCCATACAAATAACCGATTATATGTATTCACTTCAACGAGTCAGTAGAGGTTGAGAAACGCTGGGGCACCTGACATCGGGTGGTCCGAGAAGACAGGTTCCCTAAGAGGTCCGTTCTTGTGACCTCACCCAACGGTAAAGGAAGAGGTCCCCTAGGAGGGCTGGGTCCCTAGCTTGGGCCCAGAGGACGTAACGTCTGTCTTCAAAATGGGAGACTCGGTGGTCCCTTCGGTTTGGGGGAAATTCTTCAATATGAGTGAATTTTTAGTCGTACTATAAACTCCACGAAGGATTACGTCGTCTTTTTTCCCATTCATAAACGTGATGATACATTTATATTTTAAAAGAAGATGTCAGTAGTGAAAAGCCCGTAAGTGGGTTGAAGTAGCTCAATAAAAACGAGACCTTTGGTAAGAGAAGGTGTGTTGATGTCAATACTTTGTGGATTTTTTATCAAAAACTTTATAATGTCTTATATAAACGTTTTATACTGACCCGATATTTATATAAGGAAATATAAATTTCTGTAGAGTGAGTAAATTCGATTGTATAAATGTCAAAATTTCTTTTGTAAGATTGTTACAATTCATAACTTTCCGTATTATCAAAAGACCTAAGGAAATATCTACTTTTTTATAAAATAATTAAAAGTTAGTAGGAATTTAATTTTTAATCCTTTCTCATATTTTTTTTCATTACAGATCTTGAGACATTTATTAAAAGAATAATTATACTTTCAAATCTTATAAAGAGATGATGAGTGAAAATAAAAGATATCGTGTGAATTGAATGAGAGAAATCGTTAAAGATACTACACCCTGCTAGGGACCCATCCTTGACAGATCCCTTAGGTCTTTTATACCATCAAACCCTCCTCGGTTTGGGTCCTGATTCAGGTGGGTGGTCTTGCATCGTCTCCAGTTCCGTTTTCCTTGGTCCGTCTCTGCGATCTTAATACGAAACCGGTCGTTTGTGTGGCAAGCTAACGTATCACTGTCTAATATCCTATTTATTACGGTAATGGGTTCTCCAAGTCGTGTCGTTTTATGGGATTTTCAATCCCGAGTCGTCCTCTTTTAAATCCTTGTTTACTAAAATCTCTGAATGAAATCGTCCGTTAAATACACCGATCTACCGAAATTATTTAAGAAAAGACTCAGATTCGATTTGGTCGTAAATTCCCTTCAAACTTGGGCAATTACGGTTTCTGTTTTATGACTCCCTCCTTGACTCCTTCTTAAACTTAGGTATGAATAAACTACTGGCTCAAAATGGAAAAATGATTCATATCATACCTCTTCGAGAAATATATCGTTCGGGTAACCAGTTATTTTGGTTTGAATCCATGTTTCTTATAACAAAACTTACTAATTCTTCCCTACTTCATAATGATTCTTAAACCGTTTTCTGGGAGGGGTCACCAGGGGCTTACTATTTTAGTAACGATCAAAATTCTACAAAAGTATCATCTGTCTCGAGAGAAATCCTAAGATTATAGTACAGTGAAGGTCGGGAAGTGCGTACCTGTACCACCTTGTTATATGATTTTCCCCCGTGAGAATCACTTTCCGTGATATCGGTATTTATACTCTACACCAAAAAAAAAATTTACATGTCAGAAACCCCTTAAAGACACGTTTAAATACAAAGTCGAAGTTCCTTGGATCCAAGAAGTTTCAGGAACAACGGTAAGTAAATACGTTAATCGTACTGATAATCGTTCTTTTTACTACCTTTTTCAAACTTTTCGTTTCTGTTTTCCTACGCTATCTCTCGTTACCAGTATAACCTACTATAACGTTTGTGACCACTATCCTTTTTTCCGGGTCCTTTACTCTATAAGTCACCTAACCTTCACCTTACCTATTGTGGTACCTACTCCGGGTCGACAACCTTCAATGGATCTCCTGACCCTTCTTGAGTATTAAACGTACCTTCCCCTATAAAAATCACTTCTTCCGTCACCGTAAGGATACCCTCTACAATCGTTATCCATTCGTCTTATAACAATGGAACCTATCCTCTCTTCACGGTCAAAACTTTTTTTCAGTTTTAATCTTCACTTTTAACCTGTCAGTTCACTCAACGACAACGACGATTCAGCGAAGTCAACACAGACTGAGACACGTTGGGGTATGTACCGTCGGGTGGTCCGAGGGGACAGGGACCCAAAGAGGTTCGTTCTTGTGACCTCACCCAACGGTAAAGGAAGAGGTTACGTACTTTCATTTTTCACTTTCACTTCAGCGAGTCAGCACAGGCTGAGAATCGCTGGGGTACCTGACGTCGGGTGGTCCGAGGAGGCAGGTACCCTAAAAGGTCCGTTCTCATGACCTCACCCTACGGTAGCGGAAGAGGTGGGTCCCTTTGATCATCTCCCTGTTGTGGTGGAGTGGTGGGAAGTTAAAGAACCCTTCAGTTTCCTATAACTCGAATCTGTATTCGAGAGATCTTAGGTATACGTTCTGTCGTGTATTTACCGACAAGTAGATCGAACTGTTCCCTAACCGAGTTCTGAAGGCGAATCGTAGACTTCCCAGCTCATGGAGGTTGGATTACCTTTAGTATAGCAAATCAGTTTACTTCACGAAGAATTTCTAGATTCACAAGAATTTAAAGTTTTCCGGTATCAGAATATTTGTATTCTTCTTTTTCACCCTCATAAGCGGACTCTTAAGTTCGGTTCTTTTTGGACAACACAGAGTCCGTCCTAAAATACACTCCGAAACAAATGTATGATGTCGGTAGTGTTACTGTTCGTTATTCCCCTTAGAAAAAGATAGAGAAATGACCCCTGGAATCAACATTTTTGTAGACCGTGCAGTAATAGTTTCAAATCATTCAATGTAGTTTAGACGTCGAAACTAATTCCTCCTCTTTCATTTTTGATTATGAGTGTTATCTGAAAAACGACGGTCAACTTCTACACGTGGGACGATTTGTTCCACTATACATTCAATAAGGTAACGAGGGTGTCTCACCAAGGGTAACTCAACCCAGTGTTAACGTCAGACTCAACGTTATTCTTTCACCATGTAAATGTACGCTACGGTGACCTCATAAAGACCTTTATATACTATCTGTAATAATCTCCCTCTTCTCTCTTTCTTCTCCTTTCTTTCTACTCCTCTTTTTCTCCTCCTTTCCGTTTCCTACTCTCTCCTTCTCCTCTCCTCCTCATTACCTTTCACAACAGAAATTTAGTCTCTTTAAAACGAAAACGAAAAGGTTTTACTGTTTCAAATAAAAACCACGAATAATTGAAAGAGTGGAAAATAACGATGGGTCTGTGATAAATAATACATCTTTTTCATTTTGTATTTTTTCTCTGGTTTCTCCCATCCAGAAATGTTCCGATTATTTTTAAATGAAATTTTTTAGTGAAGCAAAAAGACTTTTACTAAGACAAGTCATCACAGTGCCGTAATCCGATTCCAAGAAGCGTCGAGTGACATTTCAGGGTACTTAGACACTTACAATGAGTTGATGAGACTTAAAGTTTTAGATATGAAATTGATGTCTTCTTTTATTAAGTTGTACCTGTTTCCTCTTATGAATTCCTAGTTAAAAAATTTTAGTTCTCGTTATATTAGTTAACTCTCTCTGATCTTTTCGAAGTATTCTTTGATGTCGTTTAAAATATTATTAAAGGACATTTTGTATCAACACAAATACTTTATATTAGAATACCGATATAAATATTTTGTTTGATAAACGTGTCGATTAAAAGACTGATGTCTAAAAAAATTTTTTTAGAACAAAAACCATTTTTAGAACCATTTAATGAAAACTTACTCTTTTATGAAAAGTGTTTCCTTCTTTTTCCATCTGAGTCTTTAAGACATTAGTTATTAAAATGATTTTCGTAGATTACAGATTAGGACGAACCTCTGTATATTGTCTACCCCTCATTAAATCGTATTACTAATTATTGGGTCAGGTCTGTAAAGTTAATCTGTCAGGACGTAGGGGTAATCCAGACGGTGGAGTATTGTTACACTGAAGTGAAAGATTTTAGTCAAAACAGTAAACATTCAGTATTTAACAATAACTTTAAACAAAACCTTTTCATAATCAAATCGACAAGAGTTTGAAAGACAAGAGTCGTCACAAAAGTGAGAACTTTTCATAACTCCTAGGATTTCCAAAAAAGAAGTTCGCCCAAGATAAATCACTATATATATATATATATATATATAGTGTATATATATGTGATGATCTCTAATTATCGTCATTTTTCAATTATGTGCTCTTACGTACTTACGTATGTAGGAATCGGTAGTCTGACTATAATAACAACGTATAGAACATCGGAATCTTTTATAGTGATATGTAAGCGACCTTTGAGAAAAGTCGTGAAACATTATAGGATTTACCCTTTTCTTAAAACGTTTCTTATTTATGTACATATACATATCGACTTAGTGAAACGACATGTGGACTTTGATTGTGTTGTAACAACTAGTTCATATGAGGTAATATTCTAATTTTTTTTTTCTTTTATAGTGATCTATGAGTACTCCTTTTTACTTTTTCCTTTTGTGATAGAACATAATCATATTTTTATCAAATCTTAAACAACCGGGAGACTATTTCAGATATCCAAGAGTCTGGTGTAAGACTCTTGGAGACGTGATTCAGTATGAAATTTTTAAATGGGGTTACTGATTGTAAAGTATTTACGACGTATACATGTAAGACAATTATGAGTAGTGATCTCCTACTCAAAGTACTCCCGTGACTATATAGGACATTTAGAACTAGAAATTCCTCCGTGAATCACGTTAAAATGACTTAATTTTCAGTGTATCTTCAGACCGACGGAAGAAACTGATCTGTCGTGACAATAACATGACAAAAGTCCCTTGACTGAAATCCAATTTTGGATATATGAACACTATACACTTCATCGTAGTAGACCTCAGTGACTAACAAAAGTTTGTTCAGTTTCAAAGAGGTCCAGAGTTGATCTTTTCCTTCTCCTATGTTCTCCCAATTCCACTCCACTTCAGCGAGTCAGCACAGACTGAGAAACGCTAGGGCACCTGACATTGGATGATCCGAAGAGGTAGGTACCCTAAGAGGTCCGTTCTTATAACCTCACCTAACGGTAAAGGAAGAGGTCCCCTAGAAGAGCTGGGTCCCTAACTTGGGCCCAGAGGGCGTAACCTCCGTCTACGAAATTGGAGACTCTCCCAACCCAACACATTAGAGGTCCCAAGAAAAGGGGGATTTCAAGTTACAAGATCCATGAGACATAAAACTAAATGGTCTCACTCACTATTAACTATCCTTATAAAGTTGTTGTTTCTCCTACTCCTGTCTCACCCCTCTATTAAGTTCTAATTCAACCGCTCGGAGATTCTTATTCTACTACAATTCACTTACATCCTTCTAACTTGTCCAAGTTTACCTGTGGAATATTCTAGGTCTCAAATTTTTGAGTTTCGGTTGTTATTCGTCACGATTCTTGGTACCAATGATTTGATACTAGGTCCCTAGAAATGAACAATAAACTACACTTGAAAGGATTTGGTTTTAACAACCAATATAAGTACTCTACTGTTATGTAGAAGTATCTTAGTCTTTTATGTAACCATCTCCGGTCTCCAAACCCCACCTCCCGTACCCCTTTCCGTTACCCCTTGATCACAAATTACCCCTGTCGCAAAGTCAAATCCTTCCAATTTTTAAGTCCTCTACCTAAACCCACTCTAAACATGTCGTTCTACTTACATGAATCATCCGTGACTTGACATGTCGATTCATACCAATTTTATTACACAAAATGTGATACACTACAAATGGTGTTATTTGTTTGGTTCTTTCGACGTATCCTTCGAACGGGAACTAAGCCCCATCTCTAGTATCAGGACCACCGAGTCTACCATTTCTTAGATGGAAGTTCAGTCCTCTGGGTCCAAACTAGGGACCCAACCCTACTCGGGAACCTCTTACCTTACCGTTAGGTGAGGTCATAAGAACGGACCTCTTAAGGTACCTCTCTCCTCGAACCACCCAATCTCAAGTACCCCAGCGTTTGTCAACCTGTGTTGATTGTAAAAGTGAAAAGTGACATCATGATCGATATGATGTGTTACACACTATTATTACTTTTAATCTTCAAAAGATCCGGATTATATGATAATATACATATCTTATAGTTAAGATCACGATTATTTCTATTATGGTCTTTTGTATTACCCAAACGTCTTCTCCTCTTGAACCTTGTTATATTCTCAAAAGAATATTTCTATTAACAATTTGTAGTGTTAATTGACGTCTATTTCTAACAAGTCAGTGAAAACCTTTTACAGTAAATACAAAGAGAGTACTCAGTAGGTTCTGGCATCACCAATCCTGTTTCTCAAAACCTCAGTTTTAAAAGTCTAAACTCAGTCTTAGTATATTAGACACAGAGAGAGAATTCAAAACGAGAAGAATAGATATTTTATAACTGTTTTCATGGATAGTAAGTAACATTTGTGGGGTATTCATTATTGTTAAAGATAATGTCTGATACATCTAAAAGAAAATACATAGATAAACAAATTTCTTAAAATAAAATATAACCTCATGGCAACTAATTGTTACTAAACGATCAATATTAAAAAGAAATTCCTCCCTTTTTTACCTAGAATTCTTTACTTAGAAAACTCTAGAATTCTCTACAAAATTCTTAAATATTCAACTGCCTGGAGAGTCGAATTTCAAATCATTTCTAACCATAGACGGAACGAAAAGAATGTAAGAGAATGTAATTTATCGGATGTACAACACACTAACTATATAACTATATATGTTTGGGTAGTATCCAGTCTCAATCAGGCCGCTGACTAAACAAAAGTGTCTAATCACGTTTTAAATTATCTACTTTATCCTTCCTGTAGTTTACCCATGTTTCACTTTTAAACCGTTAAGGTTGGTCCCATTTGAATTTGAAAAATTGTTATTTAGGAGGACATTTGTAAGGTCGACGGTTTCTACCATACCAATACTTAGGATCTTCTCTTTTTTTTACATTAATACATTAATATATTTATACCAATAGGACTTACAGAAATACACACTTTACGATAGATAGTTGGTTTAATTAGGTTAGAATAATAAAGAATTTGTCTTCTGACTGTCAGATCCTACTTCCATCTCCTGATCACATGGTACACCTTCTCTGTTTTTATTAAAGAGGGACGGCTACGATTTCCAAATCGAAGGGTCATCGTTTTCAGTCCTTGACTCTTATAGACATATAGACTTGTATAACAAAGATATTCCATGAAAAACAAGAGAGGGACCTTTTGATGTTGTTTCATAGTAGAAGGACTGAGACTCTGAAAAATAGGATAGTGTGTTTAGGATATATAAAGAAATTTTACTCCTAAAGGATAGGAATTTTTGAATGATATTTAAAGGGTCATAAAATCTAAACTTATGAATTAAAGAGAAGAAATAAGTAGATTTGTGTGTATACGGGACTCCACTATTTGTCCGGACATATACCACAGTGCTTATTAACTAAGGGGAATATTGAAAGTAAAGTATCAGGACGTTCTAAACAATTTCTACTTCTAAGAAAATTGTTTTTTTAATCCGACTCTTGGAATAATTCTCAATTTAAATATCAAAATTCAAGAGGTTTTAGTGACGTCTACCACTAACGTCGGTACTTTAATTTTCTGTGAATGAGGAACCTTCCTTTCAATACTGGTTGGATCTGTCGTATAATTTTTCGTCTCTGTAATGAAACGGTTGTTTCCAGGCAGATCAATTCCGATACCAAAAAGATCACCAGTACATACCTACACTCTCAACCTGATACTTCTTTCGACTTACGACTTCTTAACTACGAAAACTTGACACCACAACCTCTTCTGGAAACTCTCAGGGAACCTGACGTTCCTCTAGGTTGGTCAGACAGGATTTCCTCTAGTCAGGACCCACAAGTAACCTTCCTGACTACGACTTCGACTTTGAGGTTATGAAACCGGTCGACTACGTTTCTTGACTGAGTAAACTTTTCTGGGACTACGACCCTTTCTAACTCCCGTCCTCCTCTTCGTCTACTGTCTCCTACTCTACTAACCTACCGTAGTGACTGAGCTACCTGTACTCAGACCCACTTGAGACTCTCAACCACTACCTGTCCCTCTGGACCTCACGACGCCAAGTACCCCAGTGTTTCTCAGCCTGTGCTGACTCACTGACTTGACTTGACTTGACTTAACTTCAAGTTATTCTTGTAGCATGTGTTAATAATAAAAGAACAAATGAATACTGGACAAATATATGGAGAACTATTTATATTGACGACAACGATGATTCAGCGAAGTCAGCACAGGCTGAGACGCGCTAGGGTATCTGTCGTCGGGTGGTCCGAGGGGATAGGGACCCTAAGAAGTCCGTTCTTGTGACCTCATCCAACGGTAATGGAAGAGGCTTTATATCGAAACTGAATATTTTATAAGTCAGAGATGTTTCTAGCCCCGAGAAATGACCCGTAAGATGACGAGAAGTCTTAGAATATAACCCCCACAACGACAAAATCAGTGATTCAGCACAGGATGAGAATGTCGGGGCACTTGACATCGAGTGGTCCGAGGAGACCCTAAAAGGTTCGTTCTTACATCCGCACCTAACGGTAAAGGAAGAGGTCCCCTAGAAGGACTTGGTCCCTAACTTGGACACAGAGGACGTAACCGTTCACCTAAGAAATAACGACTCTGTGGTCGTTTCTGATATAACACCCATCCCTTCCTTATTATACTCCTTTGGAAAGGAAGTATTTGTTCGGAAGTACATAGTAACCTTTATCTATGACATCGAGGGGTAGGGTGTTTTCGGAGAGATTTTATACTATAAAAACAAAACTTAATACATCTATAGTTACTACACAAATGTAACTAAAAAGAAAACCTTTGTTGTGACGGGATAAAAAATATTCATAAACCTAGGATTAAGTTTCAAGTACTTACTACCCTCATATTGTCAGTGTAATCCTTTCCTAAACGGAGTACTAGAGTCGTGATCTAACATTCTAGGTCAATATGTCTATAACATCGATGTACCTATAAGTGTAAGTGTACATTGAAAAGGAAGTCCTTAAGTGAAGGAGGTTTTAATGAACTTCCGGAGGGACCACCGAGTCACCATTTCGTAGGTGGACGGTCACATCCTCTATCTCCGAGTTAGGGACCGGGTCCCTTTAAGGTGTACGGTACCTTGTTGATGCTAACGGTTGTAGACGACCTAGTACCTTTTTCCTTCTCAAAGTCTTTTTGTAGAAGAAGACGAAATAACTGATACGGTTTCGGAAACTGACACACCTAGTGTTATTTGACACCTTTTAAGACTTTCTCTACCCTTATGGTCTGGTGGACTGAACGGAGAACTCTTTGGACATACGTCCAGTCCTTCGTTTTCAATCTTGACTTGTACCTTGTTGTCTGACCAAGGTTTATCCCTTTCCTCATGCAGTTCCGACATATAACAGTGGGACGAATAAATTGAATATACGTCTCATGTAGTACTCTTTCCGACCCGACCTTCTTCATGTTCGACCTTAGTTCTAACGGTCCTCTTTATCGTTATTGGAGTCTATACGTCTACTGTGGTGACAATACCTTCTTTCACTTCTCCTTGATTTTTCGGAGAACTATTTTCACTTTTTCCTCTCACTTTTTCAACCGAATTTCGAGTTGTAAGTCTTTTGCTTCTAGTACCGTAGACCAGGGTAGTGAAGTACCCTTTATCTACCCCTTTGTCACCTTTGTCACAGTCTGAAATAAAAAAACCCGAGGTTTTAGCGACGTCTACCACTAACGTCAGTACTTTAATTTTCTGAGAATGAGGAACCTTCTTTACAATACTAGTTGGATTTTCGTCTCTGTAATGAAACGGTTGTTTCCAGGTAGATCAGTTCCGATGCCAAAAGGGACACCAGTACGTACCTACACTCTCAACCTGACACTTCTTTCGACTCTCGACTTCTTAACTACGAAAACTTGACACCACAACCTCTTCTGAGAAATCTCAGGGAACCTGACGCTCCTCTAGGTTGGTCAGGTAAGATTTCCTCTAGTCAGGACCCACAAGTAACCTTCCTGACTGTGATTTCGACTTTAAGGTTTTGAAACCGGTGGAGTACACTTCTCAACTGAGTAACCTTTTCTGAGACTACGACCCTCACTAACCCCCGTCCTCCTCTTCCCCTGCTGTCTCCTACTCTACCGACCTGCCGTAGTGGTTGGGCTACCTCCGCTCAAACTTGTTTGAGGTCCTCAACCATTAGCTGCCCCTCCGGACTGCACGACGCTAAGTACCCCAGCGTTTCGCAGTCTGTGCTGACTCACTGACCTGACTCGACTGGGGTGTTGTAAACTCGGACACGAGACCTCGGGTCCTTGGTGTCGATGACTCGGACAGACGACGTTGATGACTTCGGACGTGCGGTGTCTTGGACACGAGGTGTTGTTCTCTTCAGTGGCGTTACTCTTCGGGTGTGTGACGTCACTTCTCATCGGGGACGAGTGGCGTTGATCTCTTTCAGGAACGTTGTCACTGGGTCGTGTTGGTCATTTATTTCCTTATTATAATATTTTTTATTGTACTCTACGTTGAAGTTTCCATCTTGTTACCATTATAGTGTTTTACCTACCTAGACTATTTTAAACTTTCTTTCTTTCGATACAAATTATTTTGTCCTTTAACGGAAGTGTTGTTTTATATTGAACCTTGAGTAAATGAGCCATCAAACAGCAAATATGTCGTTTGTATTTGTTACCCAGAATGGTTCGTTTTACGAGCAGAGTCTACGACTTAACGGTATGACGACGAGATGCATAAACTTGTGTATTCATTGTCTTGGTTACACCGACGACCGAACATCGTCACAGTTTTTATTACAATTTTGTATGTTCCCTAACCATTCCTACGAAAAGTTCCTGACCTCCTTTGGATATTTTTGTAGTTTTCTTTCTTTTATATTACGTCGAATTTATATGTATTTATAGAATTAGACCATTTATATTAAATATACTGAATTTTAAGGTATTTATATATCGTGTTTTTCAGTCTTATGAGACGTCAAGATGACGGTCGTCAAAAGAATTTTATATAACGAAGGTAAGAAAGGAATACATGTAAGTATAAAAATACTTATTTGATTTATTTTACTTGATGAATAAAACAAGTAAAATAAGGGTTTATCCTAGTTCGTATGTACGACAAACAACATCGTTCAACGAATAAGTGAAACATAAACTGATTATCGTGAGATGGTATCTTGACGTATGTACAATCAAGTAAATAAGTAAATAAATTGTTTACAAACCCAAAACTAACCCATGGTCCATTATACGATCCGTGACTTCCTTATTTTCGATTACTTTACAGAGAATAAATAATCGTAAATTATTATATTACTAATATAATTATTATATTAACCATTCATCTTTAAATGGAATTTTTATCATACTTGGGTTTCGAGTGTTTTTATCTTATGATTCCAAATTTTACATTCAAATTAAATCATGGTCCTGAGTTTTGAGAAAAAGACCATATATCACAGATGGTATTTTATGACGGAGTTATTAAGACCGTCATAATCGTTAGTGGAAATAATTTCTCTATAACACAGAGTTTACTGTAAAACTGTTGTCATCCGTTTTTGGGGTACGGATATCTGTCCTCACATTGTTTAGGTATTAAAGATATGGATCGTTCTTAATACACTAAAGTCAGACACTAGTGGTCCAATTGGTCGACGTTACCCTCCATTTCACTTTTCTTGATGAATCCTTTTGTCACCCTTCATAGTTTCAGATCGTTCTGACTTGTTCTACAGCAAGACCTCTCTACCTACCATACGTGAAACTTTCTAGAACACGACATCTTGAGATTTCCAAAGGTAGTTCGTACCAGTCTTAGTTTGGAAGATAGGTTACCATTAATTCTTTATCGAAGTAGCCGAATACTATTATTCTTTTTTCTAATCCCGTTTCCTGAATCTTCTCCCTTCTTCTTCTACATACCTTTATATATCGTCCTTATTTATTATAAATTTTAATAATCCAGTTTTACGAATTGAAACGAGTACCCTGAGGGGTCAGTCCTTCTTGGTAACTGAACACTACGTAAGATACACTCAACACTATAAACTAGTTTTCTTCATTCTGTATATCCAAGACGTTTAGTAACTTAAAAACTCCACTGACTCTTGAACCTGTAGTAAACATGAAGACGTATTAGTACTAAGTAATACACTGGAGTTATTGAGTTAGTTATTTGTTACGTTCACTGTAATTCGACTAATAAAGTCTTTCTTTAACGAGGTAAAAACCAACTAAGAGGTACAAATGTTTAACAAAGAAATTACTTGACTTTCGAAATAAAGAAAGATTAGTTAATCAGAATAAAGACAAGTTTAATCTATACATTAAAAAGACTGATTTTGAAGAATCAATAAAGTGGACAAGGATCATCGTGTATACTCCCTGGAGAAACGATAGAGTATAACCAGTGATAGAACGTTTGTGTCAACTATTATGTCTACTACAATTGTCAACAAGATTAAAACATAAAAGTAATAGGAGAGGTAAGAAAGACCCGAACGTCAGTTGGTGCAAGAAATGTCCAAATTTATTAGTTGATGAAAATTACCCAAATTAAACGACGTCATACTTTTATCGTATTTAACCTGCTTTTAGGTTACCCTACGATAAAAATAACACATATAATTAAAGTTTTTGGAGAAGTCACTACACGACCATTTACAAATTGTTGCCTAAGAACCCTCGTGTTACGGACTAAACTCATAAAGGGTTAAAACCATCATTCACCACCATTGAAGAGGGTGAACCGGTTAAAGTTCAATGGTTACATCAGCTTTTTAATTTAGAGAGTACTCGGGTATGTTCATTGTGGTGACGAAAGTCTAGTCTCGCTACCCCTCCTCTTTCATTGTTATTTTCCTCATCCACCTTCTTGATTACTCTCCCTCGTGAACCCGAGGTGGTTGGAGATTCCAGTGAAGTCGAAATTGAACTTTCCAACGGTTCCCGAGTCCACAACGAGACGAAACTGAGAAGGACGAGGTGGTAACGACACACTAGACTTTTGACGTGACAATCGTAGAGTAACAAAGTTAGTAGAACGAGACTGACGACGACCTAGTTATTGTCTAATCACGAGGATTTAACAAGAGATAATCAGAAACCGTCGAATACAACCTTTCCTTTCAGAGATAGAAGATCATACCTCCTAAGAAGAAATATACTGACTGAGGTTAGGAGAAACGATGATGAGCAAAGATGAAGTAAAAACTTATAAATCCATTCGTTACAAAAGATATATTCATGGTTCTTCTGGTAGAATAAGATTAATAGATCTTTCTTTGAACTAGATTAAAGGAAGACGTATGAGGTACAGAGGTGGATTCCTTTCAACGGGTTAAATATCCGTGAGTCTTAAGGAATATATCCGTGATATACCGACGACGGATATAAGAACAATGTTGGAGTGACATAAATTTATGAACTTTTTGTCTCCGTTATAAGATAATAGTCCCGTATTATACTAAGGACCATGGTAAGCGCTTCGTTTTCTTTCCTTCCTTCCCTCCCTTCATTTCTTCCCTTTTTTTCCTTTTCTCTCTTTCCTTCCTTCCTTCGCTCTCTCTTTCGTTCTTTCTTTTTCTCTCTCTCAGGAAAATTGAGTATTAAACATGATATTTTAAACCTTTACTGATGTATGAAAAACCAAATGATTATTATCTATCAAAAAATTTGAAATTGACCGAAGAGGGACGATTTCTGGTGTCGGATTAGGAGAAGAGATGTCTCGACTATGTACAAGTCTTTTATAATACTTCAAAAAATCATCCTTAGAATCTTCTGATTGGGTCGGTTTAAATCATGTCTTCTTGTAAGTGAAATCTACCAAACTCACACTACAATAAAAACTTATCAATGGAGAGAGAAAGTGACCCTAATTGTTGAGGTTTGACTGATATTTACACTTTATGAATGGTCAATATCACAGTCATTGTAAAACGGGTCAGAACCAGTTTGATCGGTAAACTGAGAAAAGAAGTAAAAAGTATCCGTTTCTATAACTCCTACGCCTTCGAAAAAAAAGGAATAAACCAAATAGGTTTCAAAACCCGTTCTTTTTCTTACCATATCTTCTTTATTACCTATAATCAGGTCGGCGTTCCTTTGGTTCGGTGGTTCGTGGTTGGGTTGCTCTCAGGAATCCTCAATAAGACTATCACGGATCTTATCTCTTAATCTTTTTCGGTCAGTTTTGAGTAAAACTTCACATTCTTAAAGACCCTTTATAACCATTATTAACGACATGAAGTATCTACCTCTTTCATTTACTACAAAGTAGGTAAGACTCTGTTACAAAAGAAAAAAAGTGTGTAAAAGTTAAAACTTTATTCCCATTCAGATTACAAATTCCTGTAGAATGTTAACGAGAACAGATCCTTAGTCAGTGCTGTGACAACAGTAACTACCTCTGACACACTTGAACCACCGAAAACACAACTGTACTGACTTGTAGACAGGAATACCTTGCTAATTTCGGACGTTTGATAAATTCCCGGTTGAAACCTTAAGGAACCACCGAGTCACCTTTCTTAGGTTGATGGTCACGTCCTCTGTGTTCTCTACCTTCCAAGGTAAGGACCCAACCCTTCTAGGGGACCTCATCTTTTACCGTCGGGTGAGGTCATAAGGATGGATCTTTTAAAGTACCTGTGTCCTTTAACCACCCGACTTCAAATACCCTAGTGTCGCAACCTGTACTGACTCGTAGTGTTGTTATCGTTATACCTTCCGTACTTAGGAGTGACAGACTTTTGAATATAACCGTAGTAGAAGACTCCAGTTCTTTAGTGGTCGTTACTTTGAATGTCGTCAGACGTTCTTTCAGGGTCTCGATTATCATTCCAAGGACGGGGCGATGATCTTGGACGTAAAGGTTGAGAAACTGTCGTGTCTCCTACTATTACCACTTCTATATATGTATGACTTTGACACTGAAGTTTTAGACTTGAGTTTTAAAATCCCTTTTAAATTGGTAAAATAAAGTTATTATAAAAGGGAATTTCGACACACTCACTATACATACACGATATAAAGACACACAATCGGTGAGTCGACACGGACTGAGAAACGCTAGGGTACCTGACATCGGACGGTCCGACGAGACAGGTACCTTAAAAAGTCCGTTGTTATAGTCTCACCCAACGGAAGAGGTCCCCTAGAAGGACTGGGTTCCTAGTTTGGTTTCTCTGGGTTCCCAGAGAGCGTATCGTCCGTCTAAGAAATGGAAGACTCGTGGTCCCTCCAGGTACACGATATAGATTTGTTCATATTTACTTGACAAAGTCACTCATATTTCATTTTTAAGATTATTCCTTCATGGTGTGTGTGTTTGTGTGGGATCTTTAAACTTCGTGTTCTTACCACAACAATGAGAAACTAGAAATTCTTTTTGAGAAATTGTACTCTTTTGTAACTTAACTACATCTCTTCATTTAATAAGTAAGATAAATAACTTCACCAAAATTTGATACGTATCTAGACTCCAATTTTAACTAAACGTACAAGTATAATAAAGTATTAGTCGTTGAGACCATCTGAAATCTTTACTAACCATTTTAGTCTCTGAGGTAGATATACGGTTCATGAATAAGTAGTAGACAGTCTTTACAGTGAAACCATTGTAAAAAAAAAAACGCGAGATAGGGACCAGATGTGTTTTCTTGATCTCTAGTATTGGACAGATCTGTGTCGGAAGACTTCACAAGAGGAACCGAGTGTGTGATAGTATTTTTAACCTTCTAAGATGTAATTTCAGACCTAAAGATCTAAAAGAATTTTTGGTTAATCATCTAAAACAGTTACGACCTAGGACTAAAGACGTACTTTTCCTATCCAACTCGGACTCATTATTTAAGTAAAAGTTCACACAAGTCTCCCATCAAGTGGTGGTGGTCAAGAATGTTCAAATTGGTAGTCTGCATTGTGAGAAATAAGTGAACAATAGAGCAACCGAGGAAACCGTAGCCTCGAGCGGTAACGCGAAGTATAACACAAATGTAGTGTGGGTACTGACTGATTCTCTTCTGCATTATTTCAGAACTGTACGTCACCATCTTTACCCTAATGGTACACAGATTTTGTGATACGTATCATTAAAGACTGATATCTTTTCTCCAATGTTTTGATATTAAGGTTTCTAAAATTATTGGTAAATAAGGATCCAAGGACCACCATTTTTGTTACTACTTGGACCTTCACTTACTTATCTTTGTATCTTATACTAAGTGTGTAGGTTTTATCTTCTGTATTGTATAAGGTAGTCCAGGTGTAAAATCAAAATATAATTTTATGAACGTTCTGACACCAATAGTAACCTGACAACACTTCAGGTGAGATACATCGGGACCACGTTTAGACTAAACTTTTAGACTAAACGAATAAAGGTTTACGAATAACGAATAATATACAGTTACGTCTGTGATATAACAATACAAGATTTTCTCTACCGTATAGCCACATGCTTATAAACACCGAGTAACACTATTTCTGATGTCATTTCTGGACGAGAACCACTAATTGTCCCCACAAATTGAAAACCACGGTCATCTTGTACCACTTCATTCCGAAGAGACTTCTCCTCGGTGTAAAATCTTCTCTGAAATTTGATACATCTATCTCTCCCAAAAGATTCTTTACGTCCATTCACTGTAGTCTTCCGGATGACTCTCTAGACGTTAATTAAACGTTATAAAACCTACTTCAGTAGAATTCAAAGAATTTAAAAGAATAAAACACGAATCGACATTTTCGGACTAAATCTATCGATACGCACACGAATTGACACAGTCTGAGACACCGGGGTACCTGACATCCAGGGGTCCGAGGAGACAGACACCTCAAAAGGTCCGTTCTTGTGACCTCACCCAACGGTAAAGAATGAGGTTCCCTAGAAGAACTGGGTTCCTAACTTTGTCGTAGAGAATGTAGAGGACGTGACCGTCCGTCTAAGGAATGATGACCGTGGTGAACTACAGCTGTCCTCTACATAAAATAAAAATAATATCTATAATTGTGTAAAGGACAAACATTGAAAACTACTAATCAGACGTTTTTCGGTGACTTTCTTACTTAAGTGAATAAACCTTCTTACGACAGTACATGAAGTTTTCGTAATGGTACAATGGAACAAGACTCTCATGAATGAGTCTAGGTGCATAGGTTATAGGTGTATGTAAAATCTTTTGACTCTATGGTCATGTTTCGGTTACTAACCTGGTTAGTAACAATGACGTTCGTTTAATGGATTTTTGTAATATTTTGTAAAAATAGTTTACGGTTATTATGTACCAAGAATAATTTAAAAATTTTCATTACGATGAATTATATAAAGAGGTTTATTGAAAAAGTAATTTATTTTCTTACTCAACTCCTCGTCACAATAACGTTCAATATGGGTCCTTTTCATTGGTATTTTAGATGACAAAAGACATGTAATGGATTTATGTTTCTTCTTACAGGAAGAAGTCGTTTTAGTAGCTACATTCTTTAGGGGTTCCCCGGTTATCCCCAAAGGGGTTAAGGTGCTTCGTATAATGGGTACTCTTGCATATAGGTGTATATACTGGGTCTTAGGAAAAGGGTTGGATGTATCTATTCTTCTACGAAATAAAATTTGTAATTAGAATCGTAAGGATAATTTTTGAGTTGATTGCATCGAGAAATTAATAAGGTAAATTTCACAAAACAAGAAAAGATTAATATTCTTACTAAATATCAGTGTAATGTCTTAAACTGTTATATCTCTTTGTGTTTCTTTTGTTCATTTTACTAGACATTAGGGTAGTGTGTCTCTCGGTGAAGACTACAAACGAATATAGAAAGTGTAGAAATCACTTGTGTTTTTATACGTATTATAAGAAATACAAGAATATCGTCCTAAAATTACTGACGTAGTATCACACGACTTATTCAAAGTAGTAAAGAAATTAGTTAGAGAAAGGAACAAACAACACAAATCGACGACTCAGTACAGACTCAGAAAACGTTGGGGTACCTGACATCGGGTGATCCGAGATGACAGTACCCTAAAGGGTCCGTTCTCATCACCTCACGGTACCCTACGGTACTAATATTACTATTTATTTAGGAAGACATATAAGGACTAATAAAGGAAATTCTATTTCGTTATTTTCATGTTAGCGACTAAATTCGTCTATACGTATAAAAACGGGAAATGGTAGAATTTTTAATTGGAGGTTCTCTAATTAAATATGTGAGAGATATTATGTATTTTACACCGAAAGGGGAGATGGAGTAAAGAAAAATAAAAATTAGAAAAGGATAGATTATCCATCGTTTTAGAAATTGATCATGAAATTATTTTCGCTAAACACAAAATCATCCATTTATTAGAAATTAAACACATTATTAAACGTAAAAAGTATTTCTCATTTTAATGTAAATTTATATACGTACGGTGTATGAGAAGAAAATGTAATCAACGGATAAAAGAAACGGTTAAAGTATAGTTTTATAAAGAAAAAAGAATAACGAAGATTTTCGAAAAATATATAATTGTTACTTAAAACAGAATGTATGTACTTTTACAAAAGGGACAACAAAAATTTATTTGAAACGATTGTCTATTATATTATCAAAAAATATCTACATTATATTAACAATTTAAAATCTTATAAATAAACACACTCAAGTTAAGAATGGAAAAAGGTGATGGAGGTTACTACAAGATAACCCATTGTTTGAAACCAATTAGCTTGTTCAACCATTTAAACTACAACTTAAGAGACTACCTAATTTTCACCACAGAAATCTTATGGACATTGACATTCTTGTAGTAATATAAATGACTTATCAAAATGAAAAGGGTCTTTACGTCTCCTTAAAGGGGGAAATTGACATGGTAAGAGAAGAGGTTTAATAGTCCTATGAGAAATAGTCAAAGGGTCGGATATACAATCCTCTTTACTATCCATTTTCATTTTATCTTAACAAGCGATTCTGTATAGTACGTTATGAGGGGTCCGTTCCACCTAATAGTGTAATGACAGTAGGATTCTTAAGAATATAAGACCAGTTACGTACTTTATAGAACCAAAGTTCAAAAAATTTATTAACGATTCACGTAAATAAGTAGGGAAACTTAATAGAAGTTTCTACCAATGTTAGATTTGCAAGTTTAAATTAAACGTTAGTATGACTAAGTGGACGTAAAAGATAGTTATTAAATGGACTTAAAGAAAGTACCTGTGTGTGTGTGTGTGTGTGTCTAGTATACGGACTGAGGAGTTTTGAATCAAATTTTTCAAGATCAGATAAAGTTAAACTACTCCTTCTTGAATTAATCTTGTTGTCTCTACCTGGATGAAAACCTGAGACTCCCTCTCCCTCTCCCACCCTACTAAACCCTCTTACCGTAGGTTTGTACATATGATAGTACATCTTTGTTTCGCGGTCAGATACAAGCTATGTCCTATGTCCTACGAACCCCGACCACGTGTCCCTACTACGTCTCTCTACTATACCCCACCCTCCACCCTCCCCCTAAGTCCTAACCCTCGAGCATATGTGGGCACCGTCTAGGTACGGTTACATACCGTTTTGGTTATGTCATAACATTTCATTTTATTTCATTTTATTTAATTTTTTTATGTACTTACCTACATTTCCATAACACGAATCATTTTATTCAGTCCGTCTCTTTCTGTTTCTAACGTACAAAAGTGAATATACACCTTGGATTTTTATATTTCTCTTGTATATATTGTTTCGTCTTTGTCTGAGTTTCTATGTCTCTTGTTTAATTACCAATGGTCACCCTTCTCCTAACCCCCTTCTCTCTCATTTATCCAATTTCCCTAATCTCCATGTTTGTTGATCCATGTTTTCTTTATTCTATAATTCTACACTACATGTCGTTTCCCTTATCTCGGTCGTAAAATATTGATATTCACCTCATATTAGGTATTTTTATTATTTAGAGATACAATACGTGGATAATGATAATATTAAGTAGGTAATATGAAGTTATTTGTTACGTTTAATTTTTATGACTCCATGGGACACTCAAGGTTCCCGTTGGATGACATACGGTCCGTAATACATGTTGAGGTTTAGTGATCTTTATTTTGTGTGTTGAAAACAATATTTTTATAGAATGTAGGAGATTCTATTTGCATATACTACTTTCTATGTTTTTACAATTATACAGTCCAGGACGCAACAACATTTCCTTTCTCTCTACTAGTTGAAACGAACCTATAAGTCTTCCCACACCTAATCTCTTTTGAAGTCTATCTTTCCTCAAATTGTTCATCTGTTTCTTCCTTTTTGTGAGTTTCGACATCTTTGTGATACTTGTTTTCATACTGGATAATACCGTGTACACCTTTTGAGGTCTGGATATTACGCCAGGAGTTGGTACCCTTCGGCACATTTTACTTTGACCCTTCTGTCAGTTCCAGTTTAGTTACTCAATAGACATATACGTTTACTTGGTTCTATAATTAAAAATCCGTTCTCTGAAAGTTATGAAACTGATATGGTTGTCACTCTTTATATAAAACGTAGTGTTAGTATTATGTATGTATAGGTGTGTGTGTGTGTGTGTGTAAATATTTTGGTTTTTCTTTCAAAGTGTCTTATTGACAAAAGAAGATAAGACAAGATAAGATAGTATAATTTTTTTTAACAGCAAGAGTTATTAGATTTAACTAAAGAACTAACTGTTCAAAAAGTCCTAGACTTAAAACTTTTTGTGACAAGATCCTATAACCCTCAAAATTCATCCTCATTTTATTATTCTAAAAACAAAAATTCTACTTGTGGTATCATGAAGGAACGACCAGGTCACCAATTCTGAGGTTCGAGAGTTACGTCCCCCGGACCCGAACTAGAAACCAGTTCCTTGACCTAAAGTGTATAACGTTGATTTCTAAGACGGATGACGTTACTTATAATTTCTAGGGTACACGACGTTATTCTGGGTGACGTCGGTTTATTTGTTAAAAAAATTTTATTTTTAATGTTTTTCATTTTACTTATGACATCATAACTTACACTCAATGTTACTTCAGCCCTACCCTACGTCTTTCAGGTCCGGTCTCTACTACCCTTTCTTTTTTCCCTGTTGAAACTGTACATCCTCCATCTTTTTCGTTCTAAACCACTGGTGACCAGTACACATGACTTTGTTTCTTATTCAGATTCTACTCTAAGAACTGAAACCAAACTTAGAGACACCTATTTACTTAGTGACGACTTTCTCACTTACACTTTTTAGACTCGACCAAAACCGTGTCTCTATTTAAGTCAAGACTTATATACCCACCTTTTACAAACATCCTACAATCCGACCTCTATGGGTACTCCACCAACTAATATATTGAGAACTCATATTCTATTTGAGTGACATGTCACTATCAACGTAAATTCCGTACATGAGCTGTCTTTAGTGCATCTCACATTTCACGTCTTCTAACCATTCCCTTGAATCCGTTCTGACTGGGATACCGTCTTCGTCTTCCTTTCCCACCCATACTACCTTTTCGGTTTTCCTCCTTTATTTAGTTCTCCCTTATTCTACTACCTTTATTCTTCCTTATCATGGTCCTTCTTCTTTCTGGAATACTTTTAGTTATATCATTAATTAATTATTGTTTTTTCGTACCAACAACCGAAACTATTATTCATTCATTGTATAGAAATCGTCTTTGACGAGTAACCGAAAGTCATAGGTAATAAGAGGGGAAAGATACCATTGTCTTAGATCCTAGAAATCGACCCTTTATATACGGACTTTATTTCAGATAAAAAAGGGTTCTTGAAATATAGATCTACACTCGACATTGTTTCAAGACCGGTCGAACTTCGGTCATCTTCACAATACGAAGACTTCTATAAGGAATTCGGAGTCGGACACACTCAAGACAAAGAAGAAGAAGAAGGGAAGAAGACAGGACAACATTCCTTGTTGTAACGGTGTTGAATGTGGTACTTCAGTTCCGGTCAGTTTCGGATCCAACCGATGTAATTGAAAAATACATTTTTTATTCGAGGATAGAATAAATTCGGTAGTGATGAAAACAAAAAAACAGTAGTCATAGACTGAGATTAATTTTGATGTGTCTCTGAATCCATCTTCTGACTCTACCATCACCCTTTTAGGTATGACGTCACTCAACTCACCCCTTCAACACTCTTCGAAAACCGTCCTTTCTCCAGAGACGTCCTCCAGGGAAACAGAGAAGTGAAATCGTTTTGATGTAACATTGATTGAAAATTAGTCCGTGGGGCACACGAGGAGTTAGAGATCGGTTTCGTGTGGAAAGTTTACTAAACTAGTGTGTTATAGAGTGGATTTGACAGATAAGGAAGGCGTCTAGTTTCTTCATTTTTACTTCTTCATTAATTAGTTAGTTAGTTAATTCATTAGTAGATAATTCATTAATTGTCTACTGGTCTAGAGAAAGGATCGAAAGGGAAGTCACTTGTTTGCCACACTTGTTACATCGCAGATTTCTTTCTAGTGTTCTCCAACTGTCGGACGGGTGACACCCCGTACCATTGCTGAAACTGTGAGATAGAGTTACTAATTGTCTAGAGAGGACAAAAGGGAAGTTTTTGAAAATACCGATTTGTCTTAGTACCCTTAACTAAAAACCCCCTATCCTCAGGTAGAAGAGGGGGTCTGACAACTGTAAGACTAATTTTCGTTTCAAAGGAAAGATGGCTGTTAGCAGAGAGTCCATAATTAAAAACTCACCACTCGTCAACCTGGACTCCAGTCATTTATTTCGGAATAATTTATCATAGTTTTAGAACATCCGTTTCTGTATTTTATATGCAATATCATTTTTCAATGTTTTTCGAATAAATAAAAGATACTTTGACGTGGACTAAATAACGATAAGGATAAAGTTATAGTTACTCTCGGTGCCATCTATTTTGACTCAATTAATAATATATCTTTTATATTAGGTAAAAATATGTACGAATCACCTGTAAGAAGGATTCCCCTTATGAATAAATTTGTATTTTTTATTTTAAGATACTAATTAAATGTTCCTGTACTAGTAACTATCGTATCTCGGTGAATGATAGGGTACTTCTTTACACCATTTCGTCAGTTTTATGAAGGTCAAGGGTATTGTTACGTTGGTTAAGGTTAATCGAAGCCAGACACATTAAACCGAGGTTTCATTGAGTGTTTATGTTAGTGTTCGTTTAAAGGATGTTTTTCTTGTTTTAATAAAAAAATACTAAGTAATATCGTTTGTCATTGACTCAGGTGTACACACAGGTTCTCTTATCTTTCGGGTCTTACCTATGTTTATTTCGTATTCTGTATCATACACATACGATTCAACGAAGCCAGCACAACCAGACAAACGCTACGATACTTAACATCGGGTAGTCCGAGAACAGAGTTACCCTAAGAGGTCCGTTCTTATAACCTCACCCAACGGTACGGGAGAAGGTCCCTAGTTTGGACGTAAAGAATCCAGAGGATATAACGGTCCACTTAAGAAATGATGATCGTGGTGGACCCTTCGGGTATTCTACACCATGGAAAGGAGTTTCTAGACCATTAGATTAATCCTATTATGAGTAAATGGAATCCGACGAGTGATATGTCAACGTACCATCATTATTATTTATCTGAACTGAAATCTATCTCACTTTCCTGAACTTAATGAACCACTATACTCACTTCGTTTTAAAATACTTCTTAAACCTCAACTCAGCCAACATAACCTTACCTCTTTTTACCTGTTGGAATGAACTCCTTTCTATAAATGAGTTACGTAAAAAGTAAGTGAAAATCGTAAGGAATTTAAGGATAATTCATGAAAGGTACCAGGATCTTCGGTCTTCATATTCTTTTCTTATTTGTGACATACCATAGACAAGATTTTCTTGTATGTATGGTAACTGTTCTCATCTATTTACTTGTCTCCCAAGTCAGGGACCACTCCTTAACCCTAGAGTGTATCTAGTACCGTACCGGTTTCCTTTTCTCGTATGAACATTTTTTACATACATTGAATATGTTGTCTGTATGTAAAACTCAGGAAAGTTTAGTAATTTTTCACCCCTTTTTTCCTTTTACCCGTTTCCGTAAGTCGTTGGTCAAGTATTTTATTCTCTTTATTAAGTTAAAGACTTATCAAGTTAACGAGTCATTAATATATTTTAGAGTAGTCATAACCTTTTTATTTTTAGTTTTACTTCCGTTGTTTCGTTATATGAGTTACAAGAATTTTTTGTTTGTTTGTTAAAATTGGGGGTCAAGATATAGAACAATTTGTCAGTGGTGAAAAATTACCAAACTTCCCTGAGTTTCAAATACAGACAAAATATCTGATGTATAAAAAAAATGCTCATACGAGAAAAAGAAACCGGTACCGTATGAGACAGTCCCCTGCGAGTTGAAATTCCCTAAGTCATACAACAAAAGAAGGAAACACTCGACAAAGAGTTCCTGAGAGACAAGGAATGGTCAAGGACCTATTGTCCTTACTCGTCTCGACGTGCGTCAAGAGTCCTGACTCTAGTACCCTGTCTCGTGGACGAACCTAAGGGAAGTCACTGAGGGAAGTCACTGGAAAATCCTGATAGGTAAAACAACGTTGACCACCTTAAAGTAAGAAAAATTGTCGACTCATTAGTAAAATAACGTCTATATATTCGTACACAAAGACGTTTATTTCATGGGAACAAAGTGAGCTCTGAACACAGGGGACGTAGGAAGAAGAGAAGCTGAGGTCAGGGGTCCAGGACCAGATGTTTCTGGCACTGTTAACCACGGACTTGTCCCTGGACCACTTGCGGGAACCGTTCGCCTGCCTTACTGACAATCCTGGATGTCTCAAACCATTAACTCCCCAATACCCTGTTTGCCGACCTTTCGGGGTAGTCAAAAGATGAAATGAAGTTGTAAATAAATTCCAAGTTCCTGAAAACCAAAGTGTAGTTGTCTATCTCCGAACAGAGGTTTGTCACCAACATATATTAGGAACCAAGGGACTACTTCTGTCAAAGTTAAATTTTTAAACCTTGACCCAATTTTTTTTTTACAACTTCCTCGGTGTTCTGACCCACTTTTATAAGGTTATCTAAAGACCGGGAACAGCCGGGAGTAATTTTCAGTGCTAGAACGGTAAAGCTCTGTTAAGATCGGGGGGACTATAAGCAGTTGTTCGTCTTGTGAGTAATATGCTTATATTTAATCTACTACTCTACTGTTTTCCGGGTTAATCTTGTTGTATTTTACAAAGTCTTGAAAGGGTGGTAGGGACGAGACTGACAGGGTTCGCGAGGAGGAGAACATTGTCCGTACTTTGTCTTCCAGGGGAGCTGAACTCCTGTTCTACTTAGACTACTACTAAGAAGACTACGAGAGAAACTGTGATTTCAGTTGTTACGAAAAACACTACTGTGATTATTCGGGGATTGTGTGAAAGTATAAATACTTTTGTCTGCTAGGCGAGTAAGAGGAAGTGCTACTTCTGAAAGACTAAATGACCGAAACGTTAGAGCTCAAATGCTCCGACTACTAGAAAAACGGAAAGGACACAATTTTTTACAATTACGAGTTTCTGTTGATTATGGAGTTATGCTTCTGTAACTAAAAAGAGTGTACGTTGTTTACTTTTTCCGACATTGATATATACCGAGAGTAAACGAAAAATGATTTTTTGAAGATTTACGATACTGTAAAAGATAATTTTAAAAATAAGGAATACTAACTGTTTAAAAATATTTTTCGAAAAGAATTTGGATTTTTTATAGAAGTCATCTATTACACCAAAGTACTACACCGGCCTCTAAAACAGTTAAGATTACGAGTTCGACCGTGAGGGGGTTTGGTTTAATGAAATTTTTACAATTGACCATACCCTGTTAAACTAGACCACCTTCGAGTCTATGATACGGGAGGAAACAATGCACTTGTTAGCTTTCTTCAACGGGAATTTCGAACTATAGTTTAATGAGGAGTTTCTCTTGGATTTCCATCGACGTGTTTCTATAATGTTCCCGGATTACTTCGGATACGACTAAAAAATCGATCTGACTCTCAACGATGGAGGGTCTCCACAGCTTCTCCTTCGGTTTCACGTTTATCTTTTCGACGAATGAATGTATACTTTTACGCTTAGTCTTTACAGTCTCTCGGTAGCGAGGTCAAGTACTCTGGTCTTTACAATAACTAATAAATTTCCGAATAACGTTGAATCCTAGTTTTTGAGTTTTTTACGTTTACAATCGACTTTGTTACTGACGATGCAAATTTTTCTTTTTACTTTCCACAAAACGAACACCCCTATTCTCGGTAAATTTTTTCCTAACGGGATTTTGTGTGTGTGTGTGTGTGTGTGTGTGTGTGTCTGTGTTAATTTTGATAATTTTTTGGAGGTCCTCAGACGGGAGCAACAACATTCCTCCATGTGACCCGAATTTTTATTACTAGATTTATGCTATAACTTTTTTTTTTAGGATAAAGTTTTTTGAGTTTCTACCCCTGAAGGGACCAGGGGTAGTTGTTTTTGGTCCCTGTTTGAGTTAAAAAAGGGAGTTTGGGAGTTGTAGACTGTCACGATGGTAACTATATGGTCAGGATTTGCTAAAAGAAGGAAAAGGAGTTCGTCAGGGAACATCTTATGGATGGCCTGAAATACCTAGGGATATGGGTGTTTGGAAGGCGGAATATACCCCGGTTAGATCAGACTGAAGATTTCTTTAATGACAAGTTGGACTTTATCAACTAAGTCTAATATTCCTTTTTTAAATTTAATACTACAGTAGAGTCTATGACACTGTTAAGTTTTTCCCCTTGTTTTAACGGGTTAATGAAGAAAATGGAATGTAAAGATAATTGAGGAGATTACTATATCCCTGCCTACCTAAACCATTATGTCTAGTTTTCGTCAGGAATACCTGTAGTCAAGTCAAGTCAAGTCAAGTCAGCGAGTCAGCACAGGCTGAGAAACACTGGGGTACTTAGCGTCGTGTGGTCCGGAGGGACAGGTAGTGGTTGAGGGCCTCAAGTGAGTCTGAGTGCAGGTAACTCAGTCACTACAGTAGGTCGGTAGAGTAGGAGACAACAGGGGAAGAGGAGGACGGGGCTTAGGGAGGGTCGTAGTCTCAGAAAAGGTTAGTCAGTTGAGAAGCGTACTCCACCGGTTTCATGGCGTCGAAGTCGAAATCGTAGTAAGGAAAGTTTCTTTAGGGTCCGACTAGAGGAAGTCTTACCTGACCAACCTAGAGGAACGTCAGGTTCCCTGGGAGTTCTCAGAAGAGGTTGTGGTGTCAAGTTTTCGTAGTTAAGAAGCCGTGAGTCGGAAGTGTCAGGTTGAGAGTGTAGGTATGTACTGGTTACCTTTTTGGTATCGGAACTGATCTACCTGGAATCAGTCGTTTCATTACAGAGACGAAATTTTATATGATAGATCCAACCAGTATTGAAAGGAAGGTTCCTCATTCGCAGAAAATTAAAGTACCGACGTCAGTGGTAGACGTCACTAAAACCTCGGGTTTTTATATTTCAGACTATGACAAAGGTGACAAAGCGGTAGATAAAGGGTACTTCACTACCTTGGCCTACGGTACTAGAAGTAAAAGACTTACAACTCGAAATTCGACTGAAAAAGTGAGAGGAGAAAGTGAAAGTAGTTCTCCGAAAAGTCAAGGAGAAGTGAAAGACGGTATTCCCACCACAGTAGACGTATAGACTCAAGTAACTATAAAGAGGGTCGTTAGAACTAAGGTCGAACACAAAGAAGGTCAGGTCGCAAAGAGTACTACATGAGACGTATATTCAATTTATTCGTCCCACTGTTATATGTCGGAACTACATGAGGAAAAGGATAAACCTTGGTCAGACAACAAGGTACAGGTCAAGATTGACAACGAAGGACAGGACGTATGTCTAAAGAGTTCTCCGTCCAGTCCACCAGACCATAAGGGTAGAGAAAGTCTTAAAAGGTGTCAAATAACATTAGGTGTGTCAGTTTCCGAAACCGTATTGGTTATTTCGTCTTTATCTACAAAAAGACCTTGAGAGAACGAAAAAGGTACTAGGTCGTCTATAACCGTTAAACTAGAGACAAAGGAGACGGAAAAGATTTTGGTCGAACTTGTAGTCCTTCAAGTACCAAGTGTATAACGACTTCAGACCGAACCTCTTAAAACTCGTAATGTAGTTATCATAGATTTATATGTACTGGTTTATATTTATATTTTTAATTACTGTCTTATAAAAGACCAGAAGAACTACGACCCAGGTTATAATGGTAATAAAGGTTTTGAAGTACCGGGTTTAGAACCGGATATGTCTCTTAAAGAACGGTTTAACGTCCTCAAAGAGTTTGGTTTCATGTTCTCCAAATAGTTTCACAGGTTTATATAGGTACACTCCCTGGTCTTCCGGTCGGATGTTGTAATGTTGGAATACACTATCTACGTGGGGAATTAAATTGTCTTTCTCTAAATGAGTATGTTACTGTTTGAGTTTATATATAAGGTGTAAAAGGGATCCTCGGTGACGAGTAAATTGTTTGTTATGTTAATAATTTTATTGAATCTTTTTACTGCTCGGATAAATCTGTCTCGTTACCAGGAAATGTTTTCTCTTTAATCTCTGTGTCTTCTTGACATGTTTTTTCTGGAAGTGTTGGACCTATTAGTGCTACCACACTAGTGAGTAGATCTTGGTCTGTAGGACCTTACACCTCAGTTCACCCGGAATCTTTCGTAGTGATACTTGTTTCGATCACCTCCACTACCTTAAGGCCAACTCGACAAAGTTTAGAACTTTCTACTACGACACTTTCACGATGTGAGTAATACGGTCGTTTAAACCTTTTGAGTCGTCACCGGTGTCCTGACCTTTTCCAGTCAAAAGTAAGGTTAGGGTTTCTTTCCGTTACGGTTTCTTACGAGTTTGATGGAGTGTTAACGTGAGTAGAGTGTACGATCATTTCATTACGAGTTTTAAGGACTTCGGTCCAAAGTCGTTATGTACTTGGTACTTGAAGGTCTACAAGTACGACCAAAATCTTTTCCGTCTCCTTTGTCTCTAGTTTAACGGTTATAGACGACCTAGTACCTTTTTCGTTCTCTCAAGGTCTTTTTGTAGATAAAGACGAAATAAC
>SJYO01018757.1:73651090-73796730 GCA_006410555.1 Capra ibex
AGTTCCGACATATAACAGTGGGACGAATAAATTGAAGATACGTCTCATGTAGTACTCTTTGTGACCTGACCTTCTTTGTGTTCGACCTTAGTTCTAACGACCCTCTTTATAGTTACTTGAGTCTATACGTCTACTGTGGTGGGAATACCGTCTTTCACTTCTCCTTGATTTTTCGGAGAACTACTTTCACTTTCTCCTCTCACTTTTTCAGTCGAATTTCGAGTTGTAAGTCTTTTACTTCTAGTACCGTAGGCCAAGGTAGTGAAGTACCCTTTATCTACCGCTTTGTCACCTTTGTCATAGTCTGAAATATAAAAACCCGAGGTTTTAGTGACGTCTACCACTGACGTCGGTACTTTAATTTTCTGCGAATGAGGAACCTTCCTTTCAATACTGGTTGGATCTATCATATAAAATTTCGTCTCTGTAATGAAACGACTGATTCCAGGTAGATCAGTTCCGATACCAAATAGGTAACCAGTACATACCTACACTCTCAACCTGACACTTCTTCCGACTCGTGGTTTCTTAACTACGAAAACTTGACACCACAACCTCTTCTGAGAACTCCCAGGGAACCTGACGTTCCTCTAGGTTGGTCAGGTAAGACTTCCTCTAGTCGGGACACTAAAAAAACCTTCCTTACTACGATTTCGACTTTGAGGTCATGAAACCGGTGGAGTATACTTCTCAACTGACTAACTTTTTCTGAGACTACGACCCTCCCTAAGCCCCGTCCTCCTCTTCCCCTGTTGTCTCCTACTCTACCGACCTACCGTAGTGACTGAGCTACCTGCACTCAGACTCACTTGAGGCCCTCAACCACTACCTGTCCCTCCGGACCACACGACGCTAAGTACCCCAGCGTCTCTCAGCCTGTGCTGACTCACTGACTTGACTTGACTTGACTTCTTTGAATATCTATGTGTTAACTTTAGTTTTGTATAACTATTTAGAACAAGAGGAACCTTAAGAGGGTGGTACACAGTTATAATACATTGGTTTCGGGAATTTGAATTATCTTTTGTTAAAGCATTGAAAGAACAATAAGTAATATATCTACTATATAATAAAAGTCCAGGTAGAGAAAATCTTTGAGTTGTCTACAAACTGTATTGAGTTGTTACGAATTTTCGAAGACCTAATTAGTAACGGGGATTTTTCTAAGTTTGTAGATGTAGAATGATAATCAATTCTAAACAACAATTATCTGTTACATAATGAGAGGTTGATTGTGTCTAAGTATAATTATTTAATAGTTGGAACTTACTAAAAGTTTTTGAAAATCCGATATATTTAACCTAATCTGGGGGAAATTTGTAACGTTTAATAGTTGACTGATTAAATAAATTGTGAAATTTTTCTCTAGGGTTAAATTTATCGGGATTAAGTGAAAGTGTTCTCTATGTTCTTCTTGAGATAAATTATATTTTATTTAACGTTTTCGTTAAAGAATGAGCATAATCTGAACTAAATGGAGATCTCAATAAATATGAGGGGAGAGAGGTAAGAGGGTGTCCTGAAGAATGGGTTGTTTTTATGGGTTATCTTACCTAAATATGGGTAAAATCTCCCTGTTCCAGTGAATATGGGATAGAACTAAACTAGTGAGATTAGTAATAGTTACTTTTTTTAATCTCGATCCTGAGATTAACCGAGGTTAGGAGTATTTTAAAAACATGGATAATTATTTAGAGTTAACCTCTTGTGTAATGTTTGAAGATAGTTAAAGGTTTATCGGAAAGACTTTATAAAACCTTTCAAAAGTAAAGTAATAGGAAGATTGTTCGAAATTTTAAAGAAGTTTTTATGACTTAAATAATAGAGAGTATAACAGTGTAGTGTTGGACATGGAGTTTGACTACAAAAGATATATCTACCCTGATTTGTGTGGTTTCGGAGTAAGACCAGAGAGTTTTTTATATTTCAGAAAACATGATTTAAAGTGAGACGAGTTGTTTTGCTTAATATACGAGAGTAAGTCCAACAAGTGGATGTAAGAATTGGATAATTATATCAAAGATTGAGGAATATAAGTCAAAAACATAATTTTTTTTTGAAGATGGTATTTAAGATTAGTTAGATAATAGGTTGTTGTAAAAGAATTAGATGTTAGATAACAATTTTTGGCGTGAAGGGGGTAAATATAATGGGTATAAGCTTGTGTAAGAACAGAAGGACCGGGCTACCGAGTACTGTTATTTATTTGACTATTCGAACAGAGAAAACGATGAGGACTTCTCGTTGTACGAGACAATGTGTTATTACGACCAAGTAAAGTAGTTTAAACCTGTTAAGGTATGACTATTCGATTTTTTTAGTAATTATTAACGAGATGAACATCCGGGGATGTAGAAACTGGGTAACGTGTTCTATAGTTAGGAACTCCTAATGTTGGGTTATTGGATACTGTTTACCTACATTGAGTAACGGGACTTGAAAGAGGGAGAAGGAAGAATGTACAGAGTGAGCTATGTTTAAGAAGGAAATATACCCGGTGTGAAGAGGTTCCACTTTGATGTACTGTACAATGTTGGGTGGAAAATCGAGCCAAATGTCATCACTCTTGTGGATCAAGATATTTTTGTCTGTGACCGGGACGGACATAAAGATCTGTTAAGTTTGTTAAAAAATGTAAGTAAGAGATAATTTGTATAATGTCTGTAAGGAATATTAAGTGTTTGTGTCCTGTATTAATTTACTCGTGTAGTATGTGACTTTGATGTCTATTTTTTTAAATTTTCCCCCCTTATGTGTCCTTGTGAAGATAGAAGGAATAGGTCTCGTCTGAAATGATCTAAGGTTGCGTTATATAAAAAATTAGGATATTGATAACAACTATGTCGAAATAAACAAAATTTAAAAAATTTGAATGACGTTCCTCTATAAAACTGTTTTCGTCTTTTCATAAAACTCCGTAACTTCCTATGGAGGGAAGGAGACGGGTAAACCATAGTTCTGTTCAACTGATGTGTTACTTTTAGACCTTTTAATTGTAGTGTCCCCTTTCCCATACGAACATAAAGAGGTCTACATAGGTTGCTTTAGTCAACCGAGGGAGAAACCTTCTAGACGGAATCCCCTCGGTGGCCACAAGTTCTATCTCTTCTTTACCGTTTTAGGGGTCCTCCTCCTCTAAGGTCATGTTCGATACCACCGAAATTTTTAAAAGGTTCTTTGCGACGTGAGCTGCAGTAGTTGGAATACTAGAGGTATGAACCCCTGTCTATTTTTGGGAAGTTAGTTCTACTTTTAGACCAAAGAGTTGTCCCTTACGGAACCTTAGGACTTTTATAAAAACAACGATACGAACGAAACGAACGAAAACGTAGGGGGTGAGTCCGACTGAACTAATTAGTGTGAATAACCCGAATATATGGATTGGGGGGAAATAATGTCCAACATTTTACCTGTCTATATCCTGACTAGTATAGGTGATTACTGAGTCATGTATACGGAGGAGGAACCTCGAACCTACCCGGGAGAGTAGGACTCCTTCTTCCTTCTGATTAATTGCAAAGAGATCCGATACTTTAGGAAGGAAATACGTACCCGGGTCGTCTTAATACATAATTACAATTAGCTGTTTGCACCAGAAAGGAGGACGGAGGTTTTTTCTTGAAGGTGTGTAACGAACCTGACAAGTGACGGGACAGGAAAATACTCTTGGTACAGTTATGATGGTTTTGAGATCCTTTTCCTATTCCTGAAATTTATATGAGGACAAATAACCCTATCTACAATTCGATTTAGTCCCTTTAATTACAAATAACGGTTAATGTGGTAACAACTAACCCCTGGGGTACCATACACCGATAGATTGACGAGTCTACTATAATTGTCATGATACACACTAATACAATGAGTTCATTGTACCTTCTAATGGTTGTCAAGTTACCTTGTGAAGGTACTGTTTCTTGAGAAACCGACCGAACTACCACCTTACCGTGGAGGAACAGGAGTTCAGTAGGAGTTGTTTGCCTAACCCGGACTTGTTACCCTGTAGCCCTTTGAACGACGTTCATGACTTTTTGAACCTTGAACCTGACCTATAAAGTGTCCCTGGTTAGTATCAGTATCATTGATAAGGAAGGTAATATTAGTAAGTATAAAATATGTTCGAACACAAGGGAAAGGAAAACAATATTGGTATCCTTTGAATGTTAAATTATTCTGAAATACAAGACACTGAACATATCTAATATTGAACATACGAACAGAATTAAGGAGATAAAAAGATTTTTTGCTTAGGGAAAACTAAGAAACTAGAGCTGCATCAGACACCAACGGTCATCTAGAGGTTGCTGGGACCTTTCTCCCAGGGTACCGTCCTGAACGGAGGACCAATAAGTGATTTAATGAGACTACTAGATTCGTTAAGTGACCTACCATTTAAGAACCGTAAAACCCCAATAATCGGTAAACGTGGTGACGACGACAACGTCTATAACGAAATGTTTGAAGTTAAGTTTGTGTTTTGAAGTAAGTTTTAAACTTATTTCTACGAGTATGATATACCCAGTGAGTCCAAGTCTATCTACTTTTTCAAGTTCTATTTATAGTCCTTAATCTTTGTCGGTAGGTGACCCAACCTCTAGTTAATTATCTAAATGTTTTTGTTCATAATAATTTAACACTAACATTAAGATGAGTTAAAACATAGTGAGGACAAACCAAGTTGCTATCACGAATGTTAACCCTTGTTTAGTTTAAAGTAAATGTTCTATATGTATTATTACGAAGGAATTTACATGTTAATAACGTTTTCATTTAGAAACTTTGGAAGAGATTCTCAGATGAGAGAAGGTTGTTAAACTTTTGGAATCGATTTGTCGATCGACTAGTTAATAGACCCGATCTGGGAGTTTCTACCAAAGTTTTGTAATGTGTATCATAACCTAGACCTTGATATGACGACTATTAATAGGACCACTAATATAAACATCATATGACTACGAAAAGTTGATTTTAACAAGTTTGATTTGTTTGAGTTAACCAGTCCCGGCAAAAGTGTCTTCATAGATCTCAGTGGGGGTCAATACTTTTTTATTTTTTCCCCCTTAACAGTCCCCTGTAAGTCGAAATTCCCTAGGTTATACAACAAAAGAAGGAAACACACGACAAAGAATTCCTGAGAGACAAGGAATAGTCAAGGACCTATTGTCCTTGTTCGTCTCTACGTGCGTCGTCAAGAGTCCTGTCTCTAGTACCATTTCTCGTAGACGAACCTAAGGGAAGTCACTGAGGGAAGTCACTAGAAAACAGTGTTGACCACCTTAAATTAAGTAAAATTACCGACTCATTAGTAAAATAACGTCTATATATTCGTACGCAAAGACGTTTATGTCATGGGAACAAAGTGAACTCTGAACACAGGGGACGCAGGAAGAAGAAAAGTTGAGGTCAGGGGTCCAGGAGAAGATGTTTCTGGCACTGTTACGAGGTACACCCTGGGGTTAAGGAGTTGGTCCCTAACTTGGGAGACAAGTAAATAGAGAAAACAGTCACCATACATGCAAGAAAATCTCGTCTATGGTATGTCACAAATAAGAAAAGAATATGAAGACCGAAGATCCTGGTACTTTCCATGAATTATCCTTAAATTTCTTACGACGAAGTACCCTTTATCTACCTCTTTGTCACCTTTGTCGCAGTCTGAAATAAAAAAACCCCGAGATTTTAGTGACATCTACCACTAACGTCGGTACTTTAATTTCCTACGAATGAGGAACCTTCCTTTCAATACTGGTTGGATCTATCATATAAGTTTTCGTCTCTGTAATGAAACGGTTGATTCCAGGCAGATCAGTTCCGATACCAAAAGGGTCATCAGTACATACCTACACTCTCAACCTGACACTTCTTTCGACTCACGACTTCTTAACTACGAAAACTTGACACCACAACCTCTTCTGAGAACTCTCAGGGAACCTGACGTTCCTCCAGGTTGGTCAGGTAGGATTTCCTCTAATCAGGACCCACAAGTAACCTTCCTGACTACGACTTTGAGGTTATGAAACCGGTGGAGTACACCTCTCAACTGAGTGACTTTTTCTGAGACTACGACCCTCCCTAACCCCCGTCCTCCTCTTCCCCGCTGTCTCCTACTCTACCGACCTACCGTAGTGGCTGAGCTACCTGTACTCAAACTCACTTGAAACCCTCAACCACTACCTGTCCCTCCGGACCGTACGACACTAAATACCCCAGCGTTTCTCAGCCTGTGCTGACTCCCTGACTTGACTTGACTTGACTTTCCACTTACTTTTTACGTAACTCATTTATAGAAAGGACTTGTCGATTTCTACAGTTGTAAGCGTCTATCATGCAACACAGGATCCTTACGAAAATTTGTCGAAACTTTGACGTCCCCCTGCACACAAACACTTGGACCTTAACCCTATACTACCGAGTATATCATTTCTTAGTCAGACGTTACGTTCTGTGGACCCAAACTAGGGACCCAACGTTTCTAGGGGGACCTCTTCCCTTACTGATGGGTGAGGTCATTAGAACCTCTTGAGGTCCCTGTCTCCGTGGATCACCCGATGTCAGGTACCTCAGTGTTTCTCAGTCTGTGTTGACTGATTGTATAAAAAAAAAAAGTTCGTCATCTTGGATTGTTTGTAACGAAGTTTTGACAAGGAAGGAGGGATTTAGTAGTCTTAGTATCAGGAGAGAGGTTGGAAAAAAACGTGATCACTTAGAACTCTTTTCCTTCCAATTTTGGGACGTTTTATAATCAAGTGTCTGGCACTCGCACACATTTAGTCTCGACAAATTGGAGATACGAAAACTGTAAAACCTGATCCATTAAGAAACAAAACCCTACAAACTTCCGTAGAGACAGGAGGTGGTGATCTACGGTCATGGTAAGGGATTGGGAGCCACTACTGTTGGTTTTACAGACGTCTATGATGGTTTAACGGTACCGTCCCCTCACCCCTAGGAATGGAGACCAATTCCTAGTCACCACCTCTCGTATATACTTGTCAAAAGTGAGGACGTTAAGACTAATGATTTATTAGTTTTACGTATATTTTGAATGGTTAAAGTTTCGAAGGTAGTTAATTCGGTTGTCATCTTCTACTATACAGTTTAGAGGAAAGATAAACTCACTACCTTGAAAAGTATTACTAACGTGGGTCACGGAATCTTTATTTCGACTCACTGTCCCGACGGTTTTTGTAGATTCCTTTTCGTCCTTTCCCTTTTTACTAATTAGTGTTCTAGGGTATCACGAATGTATATACATGTCTTAAACTTTTTGAAAGAAGAAATGAATCATAACATACACACACGTACACACACAATTTTCTTATGAGGAAAAGAAGATAAAGTGAACCATGAAGAATCAGGAAAATTGTAATTGTATTGATATAGGTATTTCGTAGTAAAAGATTGAACTAATGTCTAATAATCTAATAATCTAATAGTCTAATAATCTCATCCTGTCTCAACTTAAAAAGAAATTCAATTACAGTAATCAACTATAGAGACAAGTCAAGTCAGCGAGTCAGCACAAGCTGAGAAACGCTGGGGTACTTGGCGTCATGTGGTCCGGAGGGACAGGTAGTGGTTGACGACCTCAGATGGGTTTCGGTACAGGTAACTCAACCACTACGGTAGGTTGGTAGAGTAGGAGACAGTAGGGGAAGAGGAGGACGGGAGTTGGAAAGGGACGTAGTTCTAGAAAAGTTCACTCAGTCGAGAAGTGTAGTCCACCGGTTTCATAATCTCAAAGTCGAATTTGTAGGCAGGAAAGTTACTTATAAGTCCTGACTAAAGTAAATCCTATCTGACAAACCTAGTGGAACGTCAGGTTCCCTGAGAGTTCTCAGAAGAGGTTGTGGTGTCAAGTTTTCGTAGTTAAGAAGCCACGAGTCGAAAGAAATATCAGGTTGAGAGTGTAGGTATGTACTGATGACCTTTTTGGTATCGGAACTGATCCACCTGGAAACAACTGTTTCATTACAGAGACGAAAAATTTTACGATAGATCCAACCAGTATTGAAAGGAAGGTTCCTCATTCGTAGAAAATTAAAGTACCGACGTTAGTGCTAGACGTCACTAAAACCTCAAGGGGGTTTTATTTCAGTGGGTGACAAAGGGGTAGATAAACGGTAATTCACTACCCTAATCTACGGTACTAGAATCAAAAGACTTACAACTTGAAATCCGGTTGAAAAAGTGAGAGAAGAAAGTGAAAGCAGTTCTTCGAGAAATCAAAAAGAAGTGAAAGACGGTATTCCCACCATAGTAGACGTATAGACTCCAATAACTATAAAGAGGACCGTCAGAACTAAGGTCGAACACGAAGAAGGTCAGGTCGCAAAGAGTACTACATGAAACGTATCTTCAATTTATTCGTCCCACTGTTGTATGTCGGAACTGCCTGAGGAAGAAGATAAACCTTGGTCAGACAACAAGGTACAGGTCAAGATTGACAACGAAGGACTGGACGTATGTCTAAAGAGTTCTCCGTCCAGTCCACCAGCCCATAAGGGTAGAGTCTTAAAAGGTGTCAAATAACACTAGGTGTGTCAGTTTCCGAAACCGTATCAGTTATTTCGTCTTTATCTACAAAAAGACCTTGAGAGAACGAAAAAGGTACTAGGTCGCCTACAACCGTTAAACTAGAGACCAAGGAGACGGAAAAGATTTTGGTCGAACTTGTAGACCTTCAAGTACCAAGTACATAACGACTTCGCACCGAACCTCTTAAAACTCGTAATGAAATGATCGTACACTCTACCGACGTTAACACTCCATCAAACTCGTAAGAAACCATAACGGAAAGAAACTCTAACCTTACTTTTGACTGGAAAGACTCAGAATACCGGTGGTGACTCCAAAAGGTTCAAACGACCGTATAACTCGCGTTGTGAAAGTGTCGTAGTAGAAAATCCTAAACTTTATCGAGTTGACCTTAAAGTAGTGGAGGTGATCGAAACAAACGTCACTACGAAGGATTCCGGGTGAACTGAAGTGTAAGGTCCTAAGACCGAGATTCACTTACTAGTGTAGTGGTACTAATAGACCCAGTACTTCTAGAAAAAACATATCAAGAAGTCACATAAGAACGATGGAGAAAAATTACAGAAGACGAAGACAATCCAGGTATAATAAAGACAGAAAATAACTCGGGTAGAAACGTACTTTACAGGGGAACCATAGAGATTAAAAGAACCTCTCTAGAGATCAGAAAGGACAACAAAATAAAGGAGATAAAGACACGTGACTAGTGAATCCTTCCGAAAGAATAGAGAAGAACGATAAGAAACCTTGAGGTGTAAGTATACCCATATAGAAAGGAAAAGAGTAAACGAAAAGCAAAGAGAAAAAAAGTGTCGATGTTCCTTCCTTTAGTATAGTGTACAATGTCGTACCGACTCGGAGTTTCTGTACGATTCGTTTCATTCGGTCAGTATTTCCCTGTTTATGACATACTAAGGTGAGTACACTTCATAAATTTCATCGGTTTTAGTATTTGCGTCTTTCATTTTTATACCCAGGGGTTTTGGTCCGCTTCTGTTGTCTCTTATAATCACAAATCATTCGTAAAGTCACAACGTTCTACTTTTTCAGATCTCTGAACAACATTTGTTGTGTTTCTATGAATTGTGGTGACTCGACATGGAAATTTTTAACCAATTCTGTTATTTAAATTGTAGTATATAAAAATTTTGATATTTTTCACATAAAAGGGTAAATTTTATACACCCATCGAAAGACGACTCTCTTCATTGTACAGGATGACCTATACTAGTTTGACAGTGACACCGACTGTCTATTCCGTACAATGATGTATCCCAGTAAAAAAGGGGGGCATTGAAGAGAAGTGAAAACAGTAGGGGACTATATACTTTAAAATATGTCTACATCTTGAAGGACCACTCGTAAAGGAGGAGGTAAGGAGAGGGGATGGGAAATGATTAAAATTTCAAGACAAGTAAAATATTTATATATATTGATATTCATTTATTTAGAATATCTATACATATATATGTATATGTGTCAATACACACACACGGACACACACACACACATACATGTCGGTACCCACTTAAAAAATTAAATAACTCAAACAACGGAGAAAAGTTCTCACCACTTCATTTATTTTATAGACCACTAAGAACGAACGGACGAAACAAAACGTATACCTTCGAGGGAAAGGAACAGAAACTTATAAGTTAGAAACACTTCGGAAAGACCCTACTTCTCCGTCATCAAAAACCGTCGTCCCACCGAGTCACCATTTCTTAGTCGGACATTTACGTCCTCTGGGTCCAAACTAAGGACCCAGTTTTTCTAGAGGGTCTCTTTCTTTACCGTTGGACAAGGTCGTAACTTACCTGTCTCTTCGGACCGCCTGATGTCAGGTGTCCCAGTGTTTTCTCAGTCCGTACAACATCACTGATTTCGTTATTTAGTTATCAATTAGACGTACACCTGGAAGTGAAAAGGTACCCACAGTCGTCGGCGATCTCTGTGACAAGTCGAGGTATACGGGTCCGTAGGTGGATGTGAGTGAAAAGGACGGGTCCTATCTACGGAGACGTCGAACGACGAACCTGATTCAACCCCACCCTCCCATTAAACTGTTAGTCCACTTTCAATTTGTTCCTTTCTCCGTACAAAAGAGACTGACTTACTCACCTTGTGTGATATGTCTACGGACGACGAACAGAGACCCTGGACAGAACTAGGGTACTAGTGACCGAAAACGGAAACTTCGTGGGAACCTCAGTGCAGGTATAAAAAAGTCGAAAGAAGAGGACGTGAATATAATCGTACACTAAAGAAAGAATCGGATTAAGAAAAAGGAAGAATCAAAAAGTTTTTGAGAATATCAAAGACTAAATGTGTTACATAGAGAAGAACAAAAGATCGTGTAGGTGTTCAACGAAAATTATAGAAAATGTATAAATAATTTTAACCTCCTCCCCCGTACCGAAGTCGGAATAGTAAGTGTCACACGACATAACTTGACTTTCAGTTCAATATGGAAAGGAAGAGATTATTTATCTTTTTTTTTACAATAGTCCGAAAAATAGTTTGAGTCTACGGACTGTGTAATACTCATACATGAGGTATTTGTCAAAAACCGACAACTTATTTAACATACCATACGTCAAATGTACGTCACTTTGGAGAGTATAAAATCTAAAAGTCGAAAATCTACTTCTATTAATGTTATTTTAATAATACTTCTAATTAATTTTATTATATGTATTTTAAAAATCGTACATTATTCGTAACTATTTACAGACTAAAATAATAGTGACACTCGACAGTAGTGAGTCGAAAACCGACATTTAAGTAAGTCAATTTTTATCTTGAGACTAGTAAATCGGTTTGTGTAAAAAACAGTCCGTGATAAACTCAACGACGTCTTAGTCATTACTCGTGTGACTGTTTTACTAAATAACTAATAATTTCTTTATGACTCCGTTTGAGAATAGATTCAGGACTAGTAGTTTCGAGATTAACCATGTTTCTCTTCCCCAAAATCTTTCATTGTCCTGTAATAGAGTAATTTCGTCTATATTCACACTGGTCTTCATTTTGAACAAGATATATTCTCGTCGAAAGATTTTCAAGACTTTTTCCAAAACGTTACACGAATAAAAGTTAGAATTTTCCTTCTAATCGAGTTTTGTTCTCTAAGTATTTTTAGTTTTAAACGTACTATATTAAGATTTAGCCAAAATGTTTCTTCTTTTATTATTGTCCACGTTTGTGTTCCCGATGTTGTCCTAAGAAGTATTTGACCCTAAAATCTTCCTATACCTTACTCAATGACATCTGTCTAAATATTTACACGAAAGAAAATAAGATTGATATTGGAATCGGCACTCGTAAAATCGGTACAAGAATTACACCTTGACTTTAAGTCTCTTTCTTGCCATACCACTGTAAGAATCTTGTATTTATTAATTTATTATTTTTTTGATTAAAGAAGTTACTTTTTATAATTTTCTGACTACGGTACTCCTATCTCTTAAATTCTAACTCTCTAAAGTCTTGTCTTTATGTTTATAAGTGTTAATAGTTTATGTAAAATTTTATAGTGTCCGTCTTTCTGTGTTGATCATGACTCTATTTTCCATTTCAGTCGTAAATGGACTTTATTTCTTACGAGTTTGATGTCGTGTTAACGTGAGTAGAGTGTACGATCATTTCATTACGAGTTTTAAGAGTTTCGGTCCGAAGTCGTTATACACTTGGTACTTGAAGGTCTACAAGTTCGACCGAAATCTTTTTCGTCTCCTTAGTCTCTAGTTTAACGGTTGTAGGCGACCTAGTACCTTTTTCGTTCTCTCAAGGTCTTTTTGTAGATAAAGACGAAATAACTAATACGGTTTCGGAAACTGACACACCTAGTGTTAATTCACACCTTTTAAGACTCTATCTACCCTTATGGTCTGGTGGACTGGACGGAGAACTCTTTGGACATACGTCCAGTCCTTCGTTGTCAATTTTGACCTGTACCTTGTTGTCTGACCAAGGTTTATCCTTTTCCTCATGTAGTTCCGACATATAACAGTGGGACGAATAAATTGAATATACGTTTCATGTAGTACTCTTTGCGACCCGACCTCCTTCGTGTTCGACCTTAGATCTAACGACCCTCTTTATAGTTATTAGAGTCTATACGTCTACTGTGGTGGGAATACCGTCTTTCACTTCTCCTCGATTTTTCGGAGAACTACTTTCACTTTCTCCTCTCACTTTTTCAACTGAATTTCGAGTTGTAAGTCTTTTGCTTCTAGTACCGTAGGCCAGGGTAGTGAAGTACCCTTTATCTACCGTTTTGGCACATTTGTCACAGTCTGAAATAAAAAACCCGAGGTTTCAGTGACGTCTACCACTGACGTCGGTCCTTTAATTTTCTGAGAATGAGGAACCTTCCTTTCAATACCGGTTGGATCTATCGTATAACTTTTCGTCTCTGTAATGAAACGGTTGTTTCCAGACAGATCAGTTCCGATACCAAAAAGGTAACCAGTACATACCTACACTCTCAACCTGACACTTCTTTCGACTCGCGACTTTTAACTACGTAAACTTGACACCACAACCTCTTCTGAGAAAATTTTTTAAAAAATTTTATCTTTAAATAAATAAAATTAACCTCCGATTAATGAAATGTTGTAACATAACCAAAACGGTATGTAGGTGTACTTAGAACTCTCAGGGAACCTGACGTTCCTCTAGGTTGTTCAGGTAAGATTTCCTCTAATCAGGACCCATAAGAAACCTTCCTGACTTCGATTTCGACTTTGAGGTTATGAAACCGGTGGAGTACTCTTCTCAACTGACTGACCTTTTCTGAGACTACGACCCTCCCTAAGCCCCGTCCTCCTCTTCCCCTACTGTCTCCTACTCTACCGATCTACCGTAGTGGCTGAACTACCTGTACTCAAACCCACTTAAGGCCCTCAACCACTACCTGTCCCTCCGGACCACACGACGTTAAGTACCTCAACGTTTCTCAACCTGTGCTGGCTCGCTGACTTGACTTGACTTCACCGTCCAGTCAGGAAACAAATAATACCGTTTTCGAGATCCTAATTCCAGTCGCCGTCAAGGTGCAAAGGTGTAACGGTACACATGTCGGTATTAGTTGTTGTATTTGAGTAAACTTGGAGTTAAGTAAATGAGTCGTTTGTAAACAACTCTTTGATGTCATACCATCAATTGAGGTGATTCGGAACCTCAACCTTTTTCTGGGTCCCATTCTCCCCTTCATTTTTGTTAATTCTGTATTATTAACGGGGGTTTCTTAATTGCATAAGGAACAGGTTATTTGTTTATTACGGTCATATTATTACATTACTCGTGACATTAACGATATGCACATATTTAAATACTCGTGTGTCCTGTCACCAATTAAGACAGACGTTTCCGGTTACAAGGATATTTACACCATTGTCAACTTTCTTAAGAAATCCCTCATTTTCTTCGAATCTTTGACTTTTTCTTTATTTGTAAAATTTGTTTCATTCTTTGAGTGTCTTTCGGGTCTCATCACCTTCTTGTGTCTAGCAAGCGTTTTGTTTTTCTTATAGACACCCACTTTATCTTCCTATCTTTATACAGTTGGCGACCCTCTAGTTAGACGTAAAAATTTACACTGGATTCCTTTAATTTAAAATCTCCCGATCAAGACATCAGTACTCCTTCTACTTAAATACCGTTTCTTTAATCAAGCCTTCGACTAAAGTCTTTCTTTCTACTTGTCTCTACCCTTCTCCCCTTGTCTTCCGATATCTGTACGAACCCTCTTCAAATTCTCCTCTTGATTATTTTACACCTTTATTGTCTTACATTCATAAGATTAAAACAAAATATCAAACGAAGTAAAATGCATCATTATGATAATGAACCCTACTCTTTTTCTCTTCAGAATCCCTTCTGTTACTTTGGTAGAGAAGTGTTTTTAAACTCTACAGACTTTTATTTGAAGATGGACTATCTGGGTGTCCATTCCGTCCAAACCACGAGTTCTCTCTCAAAACATGCCTTTGTCAAAACTCTAAATGGTCACCTATTGACATGTCAATTTAGGTATAAGCCCGAACAATGTAATTGCTGAATAAGGACGAGGTGTTGAAAAGGTATTGAGAGAGAAAAAAAATGAAGGAGTTATTTTGGTTCTAAACAAATGTAAAGGTACTTAGTTTAGAATAAAAAACGTAATAAGAAGAATTCGTAGGAGTCGTCCGACTCCCACTAAAAATTTGTAAATCAAGAGGTTACATCGACTTATTCAAGGGTGACCTGACTAGGACGTCAGAATCCCCTTTTGTTTTTTTGTGGGGTTTTGTACCCTCTCGGTTTTTTCGACAGTCTAAGACCTCTCCTCAACTGTGAATGTTCCTCTGTGGATTCCAATCAAAGAAAAAGAATATCCGAAATTCCACTCCGGTGTCAATCGTAATAAGTCTGTTCAATTTTAAGAAAATTTTCTGTAGGGTCATGAAAACTGGACTTCTCACTCTTTTTTCACAAATCTTGTTTTAAATCCCCTCTCACAAACGAAACCGTCGTGTATACGATTTAAACCTTGTTATGTCTCTTCTATTCGTACCAGGGACACGTTCCTACCGTACGTCCACACACTTCCCAAGGTATAAAAAATATGAAGAATTGTAGATACTTTATATAATTTCACACCTATCTGTTCTCCTTTACTTGTAAAACGGACGTTAAATTTGTTTTCGGACATCCAGTAGTCACATTACAAGACTAGGTTTACATATACGTCCCCGAAGGGACCATCGAGTCACCATTTTCTTAGACGGACGATTACGTCCTCTGTGTCTAAACTAGGAGATAGGTCCTTCTAGGGTGTGCGAAATGTTGTTGATTCAGGCACACGGCATTGATGACTCGAGTACTAAATCTCGAATCCTCGGTGCTGATGACTCGGGTTCGAGTCCTTGATGACTTCGGGCACACGGGGTCTCGGGCACGATGTGTTGTTCTCTTCGGTGACATTACTCCTCGGGTACTTGTGTTGATCTCTCATCGGAGGTGAGTGACGTTGATCTCTTTTTGGGGACGTCGCTACTTCTGGGTCGTATATTTGTATTTAAAATCTTTACATATACATATGTGTATACTAACCTTAACATAATAGAATTTGAGAGTTAAAAAATTGGTTTATATGGGAACGTAGTCTCCTCGGTTTCGTGAACCTAGTCTTTCGGACGAACATAAAAACGTTATTTACAACCAGATTAGACTTTTTATTTAAGTCCCCTCTTAGAGTATTTCCTCTCTAGGTCTCTTACCCCCGGAATTTAAGATATACATTTGCGAGGTTTATAAACTGGAGACTTGTTAAATTCGATCAGTCGATTCCTATTCAATTAACTTGACTCTAAACTTGATAAAGGATTCTCCATCTGTAACGTTAAAGTCCAGTTGTTTGAATTAACGGAACATTGTGTTTGTTTGTTATAGTTGTCTGAAACCTTCTTATATTGTTACAGGTTTTAATGGTTGTGTACTTCTCGGTCCTTTTACATCGGTTAAGAGTTCTTTTAATTGTTACTTGGTTCAGGTCGTGAATCTAATACAATCATTGATTGTGTATGCAATCATAACGACCTGTTCTTAAAATTTCGTTGATTAGATTGACCCGTGAGACTACATCTCCTTTCATAGAGTCTTACTTCCTTTTCTTCGTCTTGTAAAGTGTGTGGTTTTTTTTTGACTTTTCTTCGATATTTTTACTCTTTTTACGTGATAGGTTTTATTATACGTATTATTTCTACGATTAAATATGGTGTAGAAGACTTATCTACATATGAGAGAAACATTAGACACGAAAGAATACTGTATCTATGATCATATGTAGGTTTAAAAGAATTTGTCTTTGACATCTCAGTTATATAGGAAACTTTTTACAAATTATCGTCTCTATTTCTACTTCCAAACGTAGACTGTGGGATGTCTTTTGAATCAAAGAGGAGTAAGTGACCCATAAAGAAAAAGGTTAATTAAGTCCTTCCTGTACTTTTGTTAAATACAATAATATACCTTCGATTATAAGCGATCCTACACAAGGTCCATAAGATGTTCATAATAAATATTACGAGTGTTTTAGGAACGGACAGTACGTAAAGACAGAAGTCTTATTCTTATTATTTGAAATCTGTACGGTTCAATAAATTGGTCTCCTTATTTCGATTTTTACATCGTCATGACATAAACTTTACGTTCATAAAGTGGGTACTTTTCGTTTTGTGAAGAACCTAGACTATATGAGTGTGTGAAAAGGAAGTAGAGAAATAGTAGGATTTAGTGTAGGAACAATAGAGAGTAAACCGAATAAAAAAAAGAATTACTATATCTAAGACTGTCCACATTCCACTATATAGAGGAATACCAAAACTAAACGTAACGGGTTTATTAATTACTACAACTTGTAGAAAGTCACATGGAAAGACATAGATACATATATACCGGAAAGTTTCCGGTAGTATATAGAAGAAACCTTTTTGCGTAAAACCGAGGAGACGGATAAAAAAAAAGTTACTCTAACCAACACAACAACAACAACAGACACTCAAAATTTTATATAAAACCTATAATTGGGGAATAGACTGTATACGAAACGTTTATAGAAGAGAGTAAGTCATCCAACGGAAAAGAAAAGAAAGAAAGAAAGAAAGAAAAAAAAAACTACTATCACAGAAAATGACACGTCTAGAAAACAAACAAATAAAAACGAAAACGAAGGGAACAGACTCTTCTGTATAGGTCTTTCATGACGATTCTGGTTACGGTTTCTCATGTAACGGATAGAAAAGAAGATCAAAATACTAAAGTCAAGAATGTAAATTAAGACTAGGTAAACTCAACGAAAGATTTCGAGAGACGAGGACCTACAGATAAAACCCCTGAAAGAACTAATGATAAAATTAGAGAAGTGATTACTAGTCAGACAAGTGTTAAATATAAAGAGGTGTTAAGTCAGTACCTTCCAACATACTAAGATTCTTAAATAGGTAAAGAAAAGATCTAACAGGTTAAACAACCGTTTATCGACAAGTATTGTAAGAGAATATTAAGAAAAATGAAGACCCCATAGACAATAATAAAGAGGAGAAGTCAAGACTCAAATACAGAAGGGAGAAAAAAGGTATCACTCAATTCGATTTCTGAACCGTTAAACAAATAGAAAAGTTTTTTGTTCGTAAATCTAAGTAATTAGAGAAGATAACAGAAAAGATCAGGCTAAGTAAATAAAGTCGAGACTATAAATAATAAAGCAAGGAAGATGACTGAAACCCGAAGTAAACAAGAAGTAAAAGATCAAGGAAATCTACACTCTAATATATACATATATAGAGAGAGATATATAGAGAGAGATATATAGAATAAACAATTTCGTCTGGAGATAACGATTTTTGAAGAGAGAACTATGTCGAAAACAACGTAGGGCATTTCAAATCATACAATATAAAAATAAAAGTAGACAGACTTAAAAAAAGGAAACTCCATAAGTAACTTCAACAAGTCATCGTATAACAAATGAGAGGTTATAAACACTAAATAGGTCGAAACCAAATATCAAAGTACGATAACATTAACCATTTTTTTACAAACTATACTAACGTCAGAAGAATTTAAATCACAAAACATAGGGTTGTACACCAAGTAGGAACTCTGACAAGGTACACGAGAACTATTCTTACACATAAGACGAAGTAGAACCACCTTGCAGGATTTGTTTAGACAGTTTACGGGACCGGATTACAAGGTAAATTCTGACGACAAAGAAACAACCGTAAAACAGACCTACTACTTAGGTGACTACATTCGTCCCACAATTTCAGAGTAATAAAAACACAACGGGAGTTTAAGAGAGATTCAGAAGAATATTAACGAAAATATAAAACAACGAGGATAACATTCGCGTATACATAAGTAGTGATAATACAGAGGAAATACTCAACAGAGGAAATAGCAACATATTACGGATAGAATCACAGAACAATAAAATAAATCGAACTTTAAGTACAACAGACTATACATATAATGTGAACGAAAAAGATAGACGATAAACGAACTTCATAGTAGAAAATAGGTAAGTAAAATTCGGGTACAAACAGAAATCTCGACTCTACTCAGAGGACTTTCCTCGTATATCAATCCTAAATAAAAATTTAGGTAGGTCTAATAGAATCTGATGACGGAGGACTCTTTAGACATACGTCCAGTTCTTCGTTGTCAATTTTGACCTGTACCTTGTTGTCTGACAAAGGTTTATCCCTTTCCTCATTTAGTTCCGACATATAACAGTGGGACGAATAAATTGAATATACGTTTTATGTAGTACATTTTATAGCCCGACCTCCTTCGTGTTCGACCTTAGTTCTAACGGTCCTCTTTATAGTTATTGGAGTCTATACGTCTACTGTGGTGGGAATACCGCCTTTTACTTCTCTTTGATTTCTCGGAGAACTACTTTCACTTTCTCCTCTCACTTTTTCGACCGAATTTTGAGTTGTAAGTTTTTTGATTCTGGTACCGTAGACCAGGGTAGTGAAGTACCGTTTATCTACTCCTTTGTTACTTTTGTCACTGTCGGATAAAAGAACCCTAGGTTTTAGTGATGTCTACCACTGACATCGGTACTTTAATTTTCTGCGAACGACGAGATTTCTTTTGATACTGGTTGGATCAGTCGTATAACTTTTCGTCTCTGTAATGAAAAGACTGTTTCTAGGTAGATCAGTCTCGATATTAAAAGGGTCATCAGTTCATACCTGTACTCTCAACCTGACATTTCTTTCAACTCGTGGCTTCTTAACTACGAAAACTTGACACCACGACCTCTTCTGAGAACTCTCAGGGAACCTGACGATCCTCTAGGTTGGTCAGTTAGGATTTCCTTTAGTTAGAACTTATAAGTAACCTTCCTGACTTCGACTTCGAGGTTATGAAACCGGTAGACTACGTTTCTCGCCTGAGTAATCTTTTCTGGGACTGCGACCCTTTCTAACTTCCGTCCTCCTCTTACGTACCTTCCCCTACTCTGCCAACCTACCGTAGTGACTGAGTTACCTGTACTCAAACTTCTTCGAGGTCCTCTACCACTTCCTGTCCCTTCGGACCGTACGGTGTCAGGAACTCCAGTGTTTCTCAGCCTGTGCCAACTCACTGGCTTGTTGACAGTTGTTTAGGAGGGACACAAGACACCGTAACCACTTAAGTTGGGTAGATGGAAATCCACTAATATCTATTTACTCCTGAATCATGACAGACAGAAAAGAAAGGACTAAACAGATATAGAGGTAAAAAAGACAAACACAAAGACAGTTAGTAAAATCAAACCATCCAAACAAAAAAATAAAAAAAAATTAGTCCAAAAAGACAAAGGAGAAAAAATACAAACACAGAGACGAGATCTGAATACAAAGTACCAATGGCACTCGAAGCATATTTTATAGAGTATCTATTGTATTAGGAAAAGACGACTATCGTGGAATAGAAGTAAACGAATATATTCAGGGTAGAAAAGTTGAAAATACAAAGACAATAGAGTTTAATAGGGAAAAATACAACACTCAAACAATGGTTAAATTCCTCGATGCCAGTAAACATAATGAAAAAAAGAAATTGGAAATAAGATATTACTCCACAAATTTTAAGATAAGACTATACATCAACGTTAAAAGTCTGAGATAAATAGTGGAATAAGTCACAATACATGGAAACTCAAAAACAAAAACCATTTTCTGAAAAAGAAAGAGCATTTTCTCAAAGTTACAAAGAGTATTCCGTCCAGATCACAACTACTTCAGGAAGCTGGGATCAAACAGAACTTTTGAGAATTAAAGAGGTATAGACTTACTATTGAAAGATCTTCAGTAGTAATCGATCTATCCTATAAAAACCGACTGGCCGAAAGAAGTAAAACTTTTATAGTAAAGTGAGAGAGGACCGGACATTGAAGACATTAAATTCTTTGGAAGAAAGGAAACATCCAATGGTAGATCAGAAAGAATTAACGGAAATTGTTAGAAAAACAGTGACTGAAAACTATCAAAATTATATTACACAGAATCTCTTGTAGAAAATTACAACTCCATCAATCCATAAGAGAATCGAAGTATCTCTTACTTATAAGAAGTAACGTGAAGGTTAAAGACGGGGTACAAACCCTCAAGAGTCGATAATAAAGAAATTTATTCGAGACAAGGGAAAAGGGAGAGAAGAAGACCCTATGGGTAGTACGATTATAAAGGAAAGGATTTTCTCAGTCTATAAAGAGTTTCTTAAAGGAGGAAAACAAAACAGAATTAATGGAGTGGAGAAAATAGATATAGTAAAAATCTAAAGGTGGAAACTCGAATGATTAAGAGAGAGTATAACAGACGAGATAAAAATCACGAATGATTACGTAAAAAGTGGAACAAATAACTCAAAAGGTCAAGGTCTTAACGGACGGGTGGGGGAGAGAGAGACAAAAAAAAAAAACAATTCTTAAAACGAGAAAAAATCATTTCACAGGGAAGACAAGTAATTAAAATAAGGACTCGAATAACTTAACGGAAAGACTCAAAAGAACATTGAGTAAGTGAAAGAAGTACTGTCGATAAAACCTAAGAGATAGTCAATCTAGTGATATGAGACAGTAAAATTCTTTTAACAGTGGAAGAACACTGAGTCTAAGAACTACGGAACGACGACAGTCACAGTGGTGCATCCAGTAACCTTACCGTCCTAGAGGAAGTGGTGTTTCTGAAGAAGTGGTGTCTCTCTCCCTTTCGTATCTGACCTTTCATCCAAATGTTCACGGAGACGACACAAGTCTCAATAGTCTAAGTGCCCACGTGGATAACACCCACCCTCCACACCGAGTCTCAACATCCGTGGAGGGTCCGATCTCCTTTAGTAGTGTCTGGAATAACGGCAATGACGGGTTAAAGGATACCTAAACCCGTAACGACACGGACTCTCCGACCTCGATACACGTGACGAAGGGGACTACGTTAATCTAAGAGACTCCGACAACCGAGTCGTCGGTATTTACCCCCAGACCCTGGCATCCTTGACGGAGACGACAGGGGATCAAGGTGGAGAAGATACATAAGGTCAGGTGAGTTGAAACCTACGTGTCTACGTACCCAAGAGACCGTAGGACCACACAACACGTCTCAGTCGAAACGATCCGACACCCACAAGATGACCAACGTCTAAATTCGCCTACCTTTTTCCCTCTGAAAGTGAAATGGTACTAAAACTACAGTGGGTTAATCAGAATGACAGTCTTATAAACATTAGATTTTAACCCGAAGGGGTTACCGAGTCCCCATTTCTTAGACCGACGTTACATCCTCTTTGTCCTCTACGTCCAAACTAGGGACCCAGTCGTTGAGGGGACCTCCTCCTTTACCGTTGAACGAGGTCATAAGAACGGACCTCTAAGGGTACCTGTTTCCTCAGACCACCCGAAACCAGGTTCCCAACACTTCTCCGCCTGTGTTGACTTGTTTACTCATGTGTGTATTAGAGTTTAGTGACACGATGAACATAATAACTCTGTTTAGACAAAAGAAGAGTAGAAATTTAACATATTAAAGAATCTTCTTAAGGATCGATCTTACGAAACACTTACCGTAAAATAATCTAGAGTTAAAGGTATTCCAAATCAGATTAAAAATTTACTTAGAACCTGGAGTTCCTCTAGTTTGGTCAGTTAAGATTTCCTTTAGTCAGAACTTATAAGTAACCTTCCTACGACTTCGACTTCGAGGTAACGAAACCGGTGAACTACGTTTCTTGACTGAGTAATCTTTTCTGGGACTCCGAGCCTTTCTAACTTCCATCCTCCTCTTCCCCTACTGTCTTCTACTCTACTGACCTACCGTAGTGACCGAGTCACCTGTACTCAAACTCGTTCAAAGTCCACAACCATTACCTGTCCCTTCGGACCCCACGACGTTAGGTACCCCAGTGTCTCAGTCTGCGTTGACACACTGACTTGACTGGACTTGACTGGACTTCATAATAACTAATTTATACGATGAAGGTTTGTTCTGACTTTATGTTAAATAACCATACAAAGTCTTTTTTATTCAAGAACTATATGACATAGAGAAAAAAAATCGTGACTGAAGTAAAACATATACCCGAAACATAGAGTATTAAGGGAGAAGAAAGAAGATTATAGGGGATGGGTGATGAAACAAAGGAAGAATCGTTACTATCTTTTAATAAGCACCTAATGGACCATACGTACACTACTTTCTTTTTTCTTACATAAAACGTTAGTCTTCTAGATCTAGGTCAACAGAACAAAAATTAAAGGATTGGGTTGTTTCTACTTTTTTAATGTGTCAAGTGACTTGAAGTCAAAGGATTAGGTAATTTTCCATTATGTTTTATCAATCGAATAAATAAAATATCCCAGTAACATTCCGAGTTTCCTTTAATACAAGTACTCGAGTACCTACACAAACACTTACAAACATTTACGTGGTTTATATACATTAAACTTTCCGGTAACATCTAAATAGAAAAAAAGAAAAATAATTATACTGAACAAAAATTTTTAAACGAGGTAAGTGTGAGACGTTTATATATATATATATATATAAAAAAAAAAGAAAAAGAAACGTGATCACCTTCTTCTCACAATTTAGGGTTTCGGTAAGGATGGTGAAGACATTCCGTATAGTATTGGTTCAATCTTAGTACATATAATATCTCACTTTTTATAATATTTCACGAGTAGATTATGGACCCGAAGGGAGTATCGAGTAGACGGACGTTATGTCCTCTGGGGTCAAACTAAAGACCCAGCCCTTCTAGAAGACCTCTTCCCTATCCGATGGGCGAGGTCATAAGAACCCGAAGGGAACACCGAGTCGACCATTTCTTAGACGGGCGTTACACCCTCTGGACCCAACCCTTCTAGGGGACCGCCTCACTTTCCGGTCATAAGACCGGACGTCTTAAGGCACCTGATATCAGGTACCCCAGTGTTTCTCAACCTGTGTTGACTCACTGAAAGTGAAGTGATAGATTATGGATCGGGTTTCTAAATTAAAAATAATTTATAATTAGAATACAAAATTATTGATAAAACTACAGAAAGATTACACAAACTACAGAAACTAAAACTAGGTAAACTAACTTAAAAAGAAATACATTAAAATTATTAACGTTTTTAGAGAATTTTAAAAAAACCGTAAACTATATAAAGAAGAGAAAAGATAATACATGATTAATCCGTTAACATAACGGAATTTTAAGTGAAACCTTTTGATAGAACACAAATTAAGGAAAGATAAAAAAATTTTGTCTAAAATAGTAACATTTAAAGAAAAAACAGGTACGTAAAACTAAACTAATTAAAGTCGGTTTAAGATACACAAGTAACAGTATTAGGTCTCAAAAACCATTATATGACCAACAACGAATTCACTAAACAAAATCGAGACGAATGGTTACAATTTTTCGAAATACTTTTAAACTTGAAGAAAACCATATTCTATAAAGGAATTAATAAATTTATGTATACTTACGACCCTCCTTTTTCACTATTTATTAAATTCTTATAGAGACATTACACGGTGTGATTCCGTGACATACTTTTTAATACCTACCTCCAAGTACCGTAGTATGTCCTCCGTCACTAGTTCTAGTAGGGGTTCCTTTTTTTATACGTTTTTTTCCGTTTTACCAACGGACTCCTCCGGAATGTTTGTCGACTCTTTTCTTCTCTTCGTTCTCCGTTTCCTCTTTTCTTTTCTATATGAGTAAACTTATGTCCCAAGGTTTCTTATCGTTTCTCTCTATTCTTTCGGAAGGAGTCACTAGTTATGTTTCTTTATCTCCTTTTGTTATCTTCCCCTTTCTGATCTCTAGTGAAGTTCTTTTAATCTCTATGGTTCCCTTGTGAAGTACGTTTCTACCCGAGTTATTTTCTGTATTTACAATATCTGGATTCTCTAATTCTTCTCCACCTTTCTTATGTGTTTTCTTGATATGTTTTTTCTAGAAGTGCTGGGTCTATTGGTGTTACCACACTAGTGAGTGGATCTCTGTCTGTAGGACCTTACACTTCAATTCACCCGGAATCCTTCTTAGTGATACTTGTTTCGTTCACCTCCACTACCTTAAGGTTAATCCGATAATGTTTAGGATTTTCTACTACGACACTTTCACGACGTGAGTTATACGGTCGTTTAAACCTTTTGAGTCACCATCGGTGTCCTGACCCTTTCGAGTCAAAAGTAAGGTAAGGGTTTTTTCCGTTACGGTTTCTTACGAGTTTGATGGTGTGTTGACGTAAGTAGAGTGTACGATCATTTCATTACGAGTTTTAAGAGGTTCAGTCCGAAGTTGTCATACACTTGACACTTTAAGGTCTACAAGTTCGACCAAAATCTTTTCCGTCTCCTTGGTCTCTAGTTTAACGGTTGTAGACAACCTAGTAGTTTTTTCGATCTCTCAAGGTCTTTTCGTAAATGAAAGACGAAATAACTGATGGGGTTTCGGAAACTGACACACCTATTATGGTTTGTCACCTTTTAAGAAGTTCTCTACCCTTATGGTCTGGTGGAATGGACGGAGGACTCTGTAGACATACGTCCATTCCTTCGTTGTCAATCTTGACCTGTACCTTGTTGTCCGACGAAGGTTTATCCCTTTTCTCATGTAGTTCCGACATATAACAATGGGACTGATTAAATATACGTCTCATATAGTACTTTTTACGGTCCGACTTAATTCGTGTTCGACCTTAGTTATAAAGGTCCTCTTTATAGTTATTGGAGTCTATACGTCTACTGTGGTGGGAATACCGTCTTTCACTTCTTCTTGATTTCTCGGAGAACTACTTTCACTTTCTCCTCTCACTTTTTCAACCGAATTTTGAGTTATAAGTCTTTTGATCCTAGTGTCGTAGACCAAGGTAGTGAAGTACCGTTTATCTACCCCTTTGTTATCTTTGTTACTGTCTGAAATGAAAGAACCCGAGGTCTTAGTGATGTCTACCACTGACGTCGATACTTTAATTTTCTGTGAACGAGGAACCTTCTTTTCGATATGTCGTGTAATTTTTCGTTTCTGTAATGGGACGACTGTTTCCAGGTAGATCAGTTCCGATACCAAAAAGGTCATCAGTACATACCTACACTCTTAACCTGATATTTCTTTCGACTCGTGGTTTCTTGACTACGAAAACTTGACACCACAACCTCTTCTGAGAACTCTCAGGAACATGACGGTCCTCTAGGTTAGTCAGTAGGAGTTCCTTTAGTCAAGACTTATAAGTAACCTTCCTAACTACGACTTCGACTTTGAAGTTATGAAACCGGTGGACTACACTTTTTGACTGTGGAACCTTTTCTGAGACTACGACCCTTTCTTACTTCCGTCTTCCTCTTCCCATGAGGTCTCCTACTCTACCAACCTACCGTAGTGACTGAGTTACCTGTACTTAAACTCGTTCGAAACCCTCAACCACTACCTATCCCTTCGGACCACACGACGTCAGGTACCCCAGTACTTCTCAACCTGTGCTGACTCGCTGACTTGACTTGACTTCCGTGTCATATTAATTTTATTTTTCTTTCTGTTCTTAGTTCTCCTCTCTTTGAACAGTATCTTTCTCCTTGGGGGTCTTCTGATTCTCGTTCAAAAAGTAATATCCAGTCCTCTTTACCTTGCTATACAATTGTCTTAAGTCTTTTTTCGTTTTTGTTTGGTATAGTAGGTTCTTATGATATGACTCGTTTTCTTTGGAAGGTTTACTTTCTCTCCATTTTTGAGAGTGTCTGTTTGGCTTCGACTTCCTCTAGTAGTTGTGGTCTGAAGGGAATATTCTTTGTGATTTCCCTCAGGAAGTTCAACTTTATTTTCTTATGATCTGTCGTTGTACTATCGTCTTCTTTCGTCTTTTGAACAATCATTCCATCTGTATCTCTGTTTTTGTCTTATGACATAATGATATTATCACCCGTTTGGTCAAAACTAAGATCATATTTTCTAATTACTGTTATTATAAATTTTTATTAATATGTTTATAAAATTTTCAATCTGTCATATATATCTACATTTTACACTATTATCATTACATTTCATATACTTTGACCTCTTAAATTATACATCTCGAAAAGACGATAGTTTAAACAACAATAGTCGAAATATTGACAGTATTAATATCTATACCTTGGTATTTTCTGGGATTAAACGGTTTCGTCAGAACTCCTTTTTTCTAGTTTCGACTTACACAGTGAGAGAGTCTAAAATCTGTTGACATGTTTCTATACCATTGGTTTTGGTGGACCATAAGGGTGTTTTTTGTCTATATGTGTAGTTGTCTTGTCTTATCTCTCGGATCCCTTTTTGGAGTGTATGGATACCAGTTAATTAGATGTCATTTCCTACATTCTTATATGTCATCTTTTTTCTGTTTAGAGAGTTGTTCACCACAACCTTTTTTACATGTCAATGTACATTCTGTTACTTTACTCATGTAAAGGAGTGTAACTTACATACGCACATATATATATATATATATATATATATGTATATATTTTGAGTTATACCTATATATCTATATATATGTGTGTTGAGTTATTCCTTATTTCTCCACTTATTTCTGGACTTTGGTATTCTGTAGATCGTCTCTTGTATCCGTCTTGTGACAAATTGTTTTTAACGTTGTTATTAAAAAGACCTAGACAGAGGATTCGATTTTTTTAAGTTCGTTTTTATTTGTTTATGCTAGATTAATTTAGATTTTCAGAAACGTGTAGTTTTCTTTGGTACCTATTTTTCTTTTCCATCAGATATCCTAAACTTTTATTATACTGACCGTTCCACAATTATGGGTTTTATACATTTATCGGGTATGTTGAGTTATAATTTTTTTATTATCAATTTATTAACCGTCTTCTAGACTTATCTGTAACAGGTTTCTTCTGTATGTTTACCGGTTGTCTGTGTACTCGTCCATGAGTAGTAGTGATTGTCTATTTACGTGTAGTTTGTTGCACATTCTATATTGAAGTGTCAACAGTCTTACCGATAGTAGTTTTGTTGATGTTTATTATTCACAACCACTACTGCATCTCTTTTCTCTCGTGAACATGCGACAACTACCCTTACATTTAACCACGTCTGTGAATATCATACCTCCAAGGATTTTTTTTTGATTTTTATCTTGATTATATACTAGGTCGTTAAGGTGAGGACTCATATATAGATCTTTTTAGTTTCTGTGATTAATTTTTTCTATATCCGTGGGGTTACAAATATCATCCTGATAATGAGTTGATATTTTTTCTTACTTTTAGAGGGTAAATATCACTACACTTACCTGGATCTTTATACTAAACTATTTTTGTTTGTAACATACTATAGTGAATGTACACCCTAGATTTTTAATTATGTTTGTTTCCGAAAAAGACACATCGTTTTGTCTTTTTCTGTGTCTATATCTTTTTCTTGATCACCAAAGGTCACCACTTCCCCTCTTCTCCTTCCTGTGTTAATCCCCATACTTTAATCCTCTATGGTTGACGATTTTATCTATTCGTGATTCAGAAGGGACTACCGAGTCTACTATTTCTTAAACGGACGTTACATCCTCTGGACTAAAGTTAGGGACCCAGTCCTTCTAGGGGATCTCTTCCCTTACCGTTGGGTGAGGTTATAAGAACGGACCTCTTAAGGTACCTGTCTCCTCGGACCACCCGATGTCAGGTACCCTAACGTTTCTCAGTCTGTACTGACTCACTGATTTGTGAAAGTGAAAGTTCCTATATTCTATATCATGTCCCTTAATATAGGTAATAGAACATTATTCAAGATCACATCATCAGACAGTTTTATGACTCAAAGATACGATATGTGGACTTTGATTATATTATGACACTCAGTCGATGTGAAGTTAATTTTTTGATTTTTAATTTTTCTTCGTTCTGAGTTGATAAGGGATACATATTCTGAGAGTCAAAGAGTGAAATCTTGATTTCTGTGTGTTTCTGACTTTCACTTCACTGTCCTTTTCTAAAAGGTGCTTCAACCATTGGTTTTCACGGACATGAATGAAGTCTGTTTTATCTAAAATTCATTTTTACAGTGTTCTCTGTTTTCTTCTGTAATTATAATTTTTACTTTCTCAGTTAACTGGTCCTTCTAAATTATTTATAGAGACAGAAAGATAGGGTTGTAGTCTCATGGATTTATATATTTGTGACTTACCTTTTTATTTGTCGTTATGTTATTATCATCTTTAAACTTATGGAGTAAAATTTATCATTTATCTTTATTATTTCGTTACCTATTGAACTTCTTGTTATATCTGGTTTAACTGGATTTCCTATATGTATTTTGTAGGGTGGGTTGTGATCGTTTTATGTATAATGAAAGTTCACATGTGTATAGAAACGTACAAAGTGGTGTTTTATTTAAAATTGTTTAGATTCTTCTAACTAGAGTAGGGTTCATAGAAAAGATAGGTGTTACCTTACTTTGATTTTTAGCTATCGTCCCATTTTTGACCTCTTAAGTGTTTATGTACTTTTAAACGTTGTGGGAAAATTTGTTGTCATCTAGTTTCTTACGATTTTTCTTAAATCTTTTATGGAGTTCTGTTCGTTTTGACTTTAGTGTTGTATGGTTTTGTATACCCTACATGTATATGTCATGATTCTTCCTTAAAGTATCACTAATCACGGATATATATTTTCCTTCTTTTCAGAGTTTAGTCGGTGGGTCGAAATGTAAAGTCACACGACCTCCCTATCACCGAAGTAAGAGTGTACGTGTTGTTGCACTACTGTTGGACCGGTTTCGTGCATATCAACAGACGTACCAGACTACGTCGTATAAACCTCTCCTCAAAACTCAATCGTTGTACCGGAACACATATTTCGTACACTTAACGACAGGTTATTATTTCGAGTCTCTTCGTTATTTTTATTTCCGTCGATCGATGACTATCATGTTATGTGGTCTACAACAAGACGACAACGGGAAGGTAATCGCCTAAGTAGAGAATCGTATTAAGGCAGTGAGTCTACGATAATAAAGGGAAAGTGTCTACTTTTTAGAATCTATGTCTCTCCCATTTACTGAAGGAGATTCCTTCCTTAATATAAATGTCCAAAACCTCTACTCCTAGACCCGTAGAAACGTACGGTAAAGAGACAGATTGATAACTATATAATCCATTGTACCATTTCCCTATAATTCACACGTTTATCTCAATTCCAACGATTAGTCTACTGGAACTTCTCTAACAGTATACAACAGAAACAATTGAGTCACATTAGGGTTCGTAGGAAATTCGTACCTACTCTCTCGTCTTTTAAGTTGTTGTTACACTACATTACATTGTTTATAAACTAACTGGTAGTGATCGAAACTTATACCTTCTCTCAATAATCAGTTCTTGAAACCTGTCAAAGATCTTTGACCTTTTCTGTTCCTTTAATTGAAAAGAGATCTCAGAGGTCTTTCCTTGTGTTGGGATGGTTTTGGAACCAAAATCGGGTCACTCTTGATAAAGTCTGAAGAACTGAAATCTTACCATATTAATAATGTGTCGACATTATTTAAACACAACAAAATAAGGTAATTCCTGTGTCTATGCGCGTGTGTGGATATGTATACACATGTAAACGTACAGTCACAGTTCACCACTATTTACGATACCTTTTAGTCAAACCAACTTGTCAATACCTATCCTTGACGATAGGTATATATACCCACTATATACCACACACACATATACATATATATATATAAAAAAAAAAAAGTGGTGGCAAATATACCCCACCAGTCCCTACTCCATTATAAATTTGTCTCTAAACTCACTCTACTTTCACGTTCTATACCCTCATCTTGTAAAGTCTACTCCTCTGTCATTCATATTCGAAGAGGTTCAGTCTTAACGTGACACGTAGAACTCTTTATCGTAATCCTGTCTCCGTTACTCGGTCTCCTTTTGACACCCTATCACTAAGACAGCCACCTATTTTTACCCTATCAATAGGATTACTAAAGACCTTTTCCTTATCCTTACTTCCACCTGACTCTGTTGAAAATGAAAACGGGACAATAAATATAAAAAACTACTACTACGTAATGAAAATATAAAAATTTCTTAAAAGTAATATTGTGTCGTCATGTTCTTTAGACTTCGTGTCTTTGTTCATATTTCTACTCGTCACATGACCGTCCCAAAAGTATTGAATGAACCAAGACGAGTTTTTAACTCCCTTTCCCCATTCTTTCTTAGTTTGGTACGATAATAAGTTCTAATAAACGATAGATAAACGTGAAAATACGTAAGATGTACGACTCAGATATATGTGAGGAGTCTTTGTTGTACATGTAAACATACACACACCCCTGTATACAAACGAACTTCGACTTAATAAACCATACTTCCCCTTATAAACCTTCATATCTTACTGTTTCTAATAAATTTTTAGGTAAATATTTAGGTACGAATGGTCTTGTAGAACTTCTATGGTTATAATACCTTTGAGTGAATATGTAATCGTTGTACCTCATGTCAACTCTAGTACCCTAAAGTCCGACGGACTCAAGTCCGGAACCCAGGTGGTGAATGGTCGAATCCCTGGATGTCTTCCAGTAAGTTGGAGGATTTCAAAACAAAAAAAAAACAAAAACAAAAAAAAAAGGGTCGACTTTTCCCTCTATTATCGTGTACTGACTGACTTAACACTATTAATTATGTGGGTGATCATCTTGATTTTGTCCGAAGGGACCACCGAGGTGCTATTGTTTAGGCGGACGTTACGTCCTCTACGACCAAGTTAGGGACCCAACCCTTCTAGGGGACCTCCTCCCGCACCGTTGGGTGAGGTTATAAGAACGGACCTCTCAAGGTACCTTACTCCTTGGACCGTCAGATGTCAGTGTTTCTCAGGTCCCAGTGTTTCTCAGTCTATGTTAACGTCGTTGACTCATGTGTCCGTGCGTCTTGACTTTGTGATCTTCTCCCGAAGGGGCCACCACGTCACCTATTCTGAGGACGGTCGCGTCCCGAGTGTCCAAGTCAGGGACCAGACCCTCACAACGTGTACGGTACGTCGTTGATTCAGGTACGTGGTGTTGACGACTTCGGGTATGTGGATCTCGAGACGTTGTTCCTCTCGGTGGTGTAACTCTTCGAGGTAGCCGGTATTGATCTCTTTCGGACGTGTCGGTCGCAAGCCAAGTCAAGTCAGCGAGTCACCACAGACTGAGAAACGTTGGGGTTCCTGACGTCGTGTGGTCCGGAGGGATAGGTAGTGGTTGAGGGCCTCAAATGAGTTTGAGTACAGGGAACTCAACCACTACGATAGGTTAGTAGAGTAGGAGACAGCAGGGGAAAAGGGTGGTAGTTAGAAAGGGTCGTAGTCCCAGAAAAGGTTACTCAGTCAAGAAGCGTAGTCCACCGGTTTCACAACCTCGAAGTCGAAGTCGTAGTCAGGAGGGTCACTTATAAGTCTGACTAAGGGAAATCCTACCTGACCAACCTAGTAATGTGTAAGTCACATTGGTTTTATTTTTGTTTTTTATTTTGTGACCTTATCACAGAACGTATTGTCATTCACGAGTTATACGATAATAACACTAACAAAGAGACAAGAAATAATAACCTGACGTTAATTGTATGAAATATGTGTGACTACTGAACGATTGAACTTTGAAAAGATGTTTATACGAAGTTCTCTGATGTGTCCGTTGAAATAAACGAAATCGATCAAACAGCAGTAGAACTTATGTACACGTTTACTTTAGTGATATTGACGGGTACAAATTTTCGTTTTATTAGGTCGTGTAGTATGACTGTAGTTGTCTGTTATCTTGACAAGGTTTACGTAATCGGTCATCGAAGAGGACCACTGACGAAGAACCGAATTTATAATGAATTTATAAAGTAGTCTTATCTGAAATGGTCATTAGAGACTTTTTGTTTGTCTGGAATACAAGGGACCTGTTTCAATTTTTTCTGGAATATATTGTGCTAACGTTAACTCAAATTAGAGACCAGAAATAAGTCGATCTGTTTTGATATTTAAAGTCCTTTTGTAAAATTTATTACTAGTCGCAGTCGAGACCAACTCAAAAACTAAAGAAGATCAGAAGAGACGTACATACGCACGAGTCAGTACAGACTGAGACGCTGTGAACCTGGTATCGGATGATCCGAGGAAAGAGTACACTAAGAGATCTGTCCTTATGACCTCACGCAACGGTACGAGAGGAGGTCCCCTAGAAGGACTGGGTCCCTAGTTTGGGAGTAGAGAATAATACAGAGGATGTAACCGTCCGTCCAAGACATAATGGTGATCGTAGTGGACCCTTAGGGATACCCCCAAATTCCGAAATAATGGTATATATTTTATCTATCGGTTGTCCTTAAACGACATACCGAGTCCTTTGAGTTTGTCCCCGAGACATAGTTGGATCTCCCCACCCCACCCCTCCCTCTACCCTCCCTCCAAGTTTTCCCTCCCCTATACATATGGATACCGACTAAGTAAACTTCAAACTGTCTTTTGTTGTTTTAAGACATGTCGTTAATAAGAAGTGATTTTTTTTATTTAATTTTTTTCCGAAACTAAGTTCTCAAAAGGTAAATGTCAGACCTACCGAAGTACGTTTGAAGAGTTAAAGGGAAACAGAATCAAGAGAATTATGACACGAGTTCCTAACGAAAAGGGACAGACACTTTTAGGGTTATGTCGGATATAGTAAGTCACAAAGTACCAAAATACTGTCTTCGTTCTCTGTCCTAATGGTGAAAATTGGCAACGTATGCCTTTTTAATTGACTGATAGGGTTCAGTAGTTGATCCGAAACCCCGGTCCAGAAAATCAATATTGTCTAAAGAAAAGGTAGTCTGATATAATAAATTTAATTATCTTATTTTTACGATAAAAGAAAAAATTTTTAATTTATCCAGTTCTGGCGTTTCACTAAGTGTTCTGACTATTTAGAAGAGACAGTTATCCAGTTTACGTTCTAAAAAATTTTTTTGCATAATGGGTAATATGTTCTGATGAAAATAAACTTAGTATTAAAAACATTCATGGAAAACAAGGTAGTTCTTACTTCTCTCCTATGGTTTTAGAAAGATTTACAAGTTGTAATTATTTAAGATTCGGTTTTTACAGTGGTTTCTTTATGAAAAAAGACTAACTTTCTGACTGCATATGGTTCTATTCATAGTAAGATATAAAATTACATACGAAGAAAGTTTTTGAGATTAAACTTTATATTTACAAGAAAATTTTTCTGACCGACGGAAAAGAACTTTATTTTTAATGGGGAAATGAATAAAATCAAACTTTTATATTTTGAATAAGGTGGAACTTAGGTAACGTCGTCAAAGATCAAAAGGAAAAGAGTCTTCCAACACGGAGACGGCAGAATAGACTTACTACTAAAACCAGGTAGTAACTTGACGTATATAGTACGCTTACAAAGGTCAACAACAACTACAAATCGAGTTTTACTAGTGGAAAACTCTCTCTTTTTCATCCAAAATAAAGTGTAATTGTTAAGTCTTTACTCTTTTTGGAGTTCCAGTTGTAGGTAGTTAGTTATTAAGGTGTTTATAAGTACATCCTAAATAATACAGGACTACTCCGTCTTTAACGATCTGTCAGATTCTGAGACTCTGGAACCAAGAAAAATTAAAGAAAAAAAAAAGAGAAAGGTTCATTCGTAGAGTGGGAAACAAGGTTAATGGTGCGTAGTCTCCTTATGGAGGGATCAGACCTCCCAGTATTTTGTAAGTCCGGTTCCTATTCTGTTAGTAATGGACGACAGGTCAAATAATTCGCCCTTTTTTTTTGGGGTTTTGAAGTTCTTCTGGTAATCGAGAATTTGTATGGAAACCAAGGATTTATCACCAGACCCCAGAATTCTTTCCCAACTCCCTACTGTAGTGTTACAGATCTCTTTAACTCTTTACCCCCTAGGTTTTTTTGATATTTTTACTGTTAGACCTGAAACGCTATCAGTTTGACTAACCAGTTTTTACTACATATAATTTCAGTGGTCGGTTGGTTTCTATATGTCAAACTATGATCATTTCTATATTTTGACGACATTAGGGACGGAAGACCCCCGAGAAGTGGGAGAGAGTCACAGATACGACACTCGAAACATAGAGATGGGAAATTCTATTTGAAACGGACAAACTCTCAAACGTTCAAACGTCTAAAGTAAGAAACCGAGGTACTTGTCTCGAGCCCAAAGTGCAAAGTGACTCGTGACTTTGTGTTTTACTTCCCCTTTGTGTGTGTGTGTGTGTAAAGATCAAAATCACTCTAATATTAAATCCTTCTATTTAAATATCTCCCTTTGAACTTAATTGTTTATTCCATTGTCTCAGTGTGTGATCTAATCTAATTTATTTAATAATCGTTATAGATAATCTTTATTTTAGACCCCTAAAAGGACTACCATGTCACCTATCCTTAGACGGACGGTGACGTCTCCTGTACCCTAGCTAGGGACCAGGTCCTTCTCAGGTGTACGGTGTCTCCTTGATTCGGGTGTGGTGTCGATAACTCGGACATACAAGATCTCGGGAGGTCGACGTTGATGACTCGGGGATCCTTCTCATCAGGGATGAATGGTGTTGATCTCTTTTAGACAAGTGTCGCGTTGGTTTATTTATTTATTTATAAAAAAATTTTCTCTTTCTTTTAAAACAATGTAAAAGACGTATAGTTGTAATGTTCTAGATCTTTCTGTTTGCAAATTAAGTAGAAACGCATGAGTCAACACAGGCTGAGAAGTGTTGGGACATCTGACATCGGGTGGTCCGAGGAGACAGGCACCTTAACAGACACTTCTTATGACCTCACCCAACGATAAAGGAAGAGGTCCCCTAGAAGGGTTAGGCCCTTAGTTTGGGCGTAGAGAACGGAGAAGACGTGACCGTCCGTCTGAGAAATGGTGACTCGGTGGACTCTTCGGGAATTAAGTAGAAATACAGAAATGGTTCACAGTTTGTGACGGAAGGTGTATCATCTGTCAGTTTTACTCGTCTTTTTTGTTACATTACTTAATATTAATCTTACCGGATTTTTCCAAAGTATCTCTTATATGGAGACCTTGGTCCGAGTTTTTCGTCCATCTCAAACCTGAACAATTTTTTTTCTCGAATCACATGAGATTCGTGGAGAGTCTCTCTGATACCAGTACGGACTGGAGTGGTATTGGTGTTAAGGTGAAATAAAATTAATTAATTTGTCTTAGTAAGGAAAAGAAACATAAAGATGATGAAAGGGTCTGTCTGATGAACAACAGTGGAGAGAGGATGTATAACCCTTTTTATAGGTCTATTTTTTAACCTTTTCATCCGTGAGAATGGAATAAAGACCTTTTTCTAATTTAACATTATTGAGTGATGTTTAATTAATTTTCTCACCTTATAGTTAAGTCTCAACTGAGATTTGTAGTACTGTAAAATCGGACTTGACATGACCACCATGACTCCCGCCCCTCGCCCCCCTTCCTTTTTGTCGTAAGTGATTGAAGAATCTAGAAAATGTTCAGACATTTATTGAATTATTAAAATTTAATTTATTGGAATTGTTATTAATAATCCGATCGGTTGAAGGACTTAACCTCTTCCTTGACTATAAAAACTCAGGTATCAAACGAGGTCCTTGACCCGACTCGCCTTAAAAAAGAGTAACTTAGTCTCTATTTTCTTAGAACTTCTGGATAAAGGAGGGAGACTCAGTTTGAACTGAACTTTGTTCATTGTAGTTCCACCCATTCATCAAAACTCTGTGTAGAGTAAAGAGTTACGAACGGTCGATTGTGAAGTTGGGTGTAATAGGTCAACCTTAGTTTCTTTAATTCTCGTTCAAATTATTAAAATATCTCAGTCACTATTGTTAACGGAACCTCGTATAAAACTCTTCCATTGACCCCCAAGTAAAAAAGTCTGAACTTCAAGGTGAACCTATCTTTCATTATCCTTACCCTAAAGTCTGAAATAACAATTTAATAGTTACGGACTAAAGGACAGAAAATAAAAGTTTTTGTGTTCGGACTCCGAGTCGATGGAGATCTTCTATCCAAAATTCCCGAATCTGATATTCGTACATCTTCTGTTTGTCGTATTTTACACATTATAAATAGTACAGATATTTTTGTTAAAAATAGGAACTTTTAACACCTTCAAAGAGTTTATTCTCTTTGTGACTTCAAACTCTTAAAGTTTCCAAAAAAGAATGGACCTGAATCCTAGGGTGTCGTTGTTGGTGTCCAGATAGGGAAATAGACAACAGTCTCAGAGAACGATTTATCAATCGACCCAATAAAGAAAAAAGTCAGGTTACTACTAATTGATAGAATAATCCAGTAACAGGATCCGTTTATCTCCTTTTGACTGGTGAATAATATTCTTAGAGGTGACGTGTGAATATAAAATTTTTGACACAATTAATATAGAGTCTTGAATGTTTTATAAACATATATTTTCAAGTTTTTACTTCGAAATAAAGACTCTTATTAAATATAAAAGAATGAGTCAAACGTATAAAAAGAAATTTTTATGTTTATGTTGTCTAATAATTTTGAGAAGGTATATTTCTTCTGATGTTCCGTTAAAAATTTTGAACAGATATCTAACGAAATTATAAGTTTCCTAGTTTATGTGATAAAACAAACTAAGAAAAACAACACTTTCAACGAGTCAACACAGACTGATAGACGTCGGAGTACCTGACATCGGACGGTTCGAGGAGACAAGTACCTTAAGAGGTCCGTTCTGATGACCTCACCCAACGGTGAGGGAAAAGGTCCCATACAAGGACTACATCCATAGTTTGAGTCCAAAGGACGTAACATCCGTCTAAGAAATGGTTGACTCGGAGGTCTTTCGGGGGAAAACAAACCATGAACCCACGTTAAGATTGTACTACACAGACCTATGACCTACAGGGTATACCTGATCATTTTCACGGTTAAATAATGTTCTATCTAAAAGATTTGCTGTTTTTAAAAATTTCTACTACCTTCAGTTCTGATGAAACGTACTATCTAAAGAATATAGTTACAGACGTCTTTCTATCTAGTGTACTAAAGATAATTGGACCAAAAATCTCTTCCCCTCTCGAACTAGGTCAACGTTCAAAAGAACTCCTCCATACTACAAAGTACGAAAGTACTAAAGTAAGTGAGTAAGTTTGTGAAAGCTTAGTGATAATATGGAGAAATGGCGTCAGTAACCTGAGACAAGACCTCCACGTGTCTTCAATTCATTTTCACTTTCACAATCCGTGAGTCAACACAGGTTGAGAAACTCTGAAGTATCCGAGGAGACAGGTACTTTAAAGGGTCCGTTCTTATGACTTCACCCATAGGTAAGGGAAGAGGTCCCCTAGAAGGATTAGATCCCTAGTCTGGGTCCAGAGGAAGTGTGTATTACTACATTCACAGTTGAATTTTTTTGACAACGTCAGATTTTCAACTCACAATACGAAATAAACCACCCTTAAAAATCCTGAAGTTTGTACTCTACCACTGACATCGGTACTTTAATTTTCTGTGAACGAGGAACCTTCTTTTCGCCACTGTTTGGATCTGTCGTATAATTTTTCGTCTTTCAGTGAAACGACTGTTTCCAGGTAAATCAGTTTCGATAATAAAAAGGTCATCAGTACATGCTTACACTCTCGACATGGTATTTCTTCCAACTCACGACTTCTTGACTACGAAGGTTTGACACCACCACCTCTTCTGAGAACTCTCAAGGAACCTGTCGTTCTTCTAGTTTGAACAGTTGGGACTTATAAGTACCCTTCCTGACTACGACTTCGACTTCCAGGTTATGAAACCGGTGGACTATGTCTATCGTCTAAGTAACCTTTTCTGGGACTACGACCCTTTCTGACTCCCGTTCTCCTCTTCCCCGCTGTCTTCCACTCTACCAACCTACCGAAGTGACTGAGTCACCTGTACTCAAACTCGTTTGAGACCCTCTGTCACTTCCAGTCTCTTGGGACCTCACGATATCAAATACCACAGTGTCTCTCAACCCGTACTGAATCGAAGACTTGTTGTTGTTGTTCGGGTCCTCTCTCGTGGAGTTCATTGGGACTCTCTTAACGAGACTTCTCCGTCTCCCTCCTCAGTCCAATATCTCTCCAAACGTTCTTTCCCGTCCATCAGACTTGTAGTTTTCTAATAACTATTATTTCCTTTTCGTCTATAGAGTTCCTTAAATCGCGAAAAGACACACACCCTTCTATGTTCTCAAACCCGAGTGACTTTAGTAAGGAAAGTATACGTAGAGTCGATAGACCCCGGTCATAGACCGAAAAAGGTGGGGAGGGGGGTCGAGGAGTCACGAGTGGAATCCCTCACTGATTACCGTCCATAACAAGAAGGACCCGTGGGAACCCCAAGTCTTTAAGTGTAAACCTCACGGTCTAAGTACCTACCGACACTTTAGGGATGAACAACTATACTGTCTTTATGAGATAAAGAACATTCATTCTAATCATAGAAAGAAGATAGTGTACTTATTTATTACATATAATATATACAAAATATGTACATACAATAAATAATACGTCGTATGAATTATAGTATGTACATATCTCTATACACGTACATATATATATATCAGTAATATATCTCTATCGTTGAACTTACATATGTATATATGTATCCATACGTGTATGTGTACACTTATATATATACGTGTATGAATACAACATTACACTTCTACGCATACACTTTTATTACAATAGGGAATAGTGAAGACGTCCTATTAGAAACTATGACGACGTTGTTATAAATAAATTCGGGACATAGAGTCAATAAACTAGCTAATCAAGATAGGACCGAATAAGAACCTTGACAACCTTGGTGCCCTTCTTGTTCACGTCTGCCCTTTCCAAATCCTTTAGAGATAAAAGAGTTAATTTCCATTGACTCTTTTCTTCTAGACCCCGACTCTTCTAATCCCAAGTCTGAGGGTTTATAAGGAGTCGTCTCAGTTGTAGATATCGTCAGCGCAGGGGTGTGGGTCCTCTAAGACTAAGTCAACTGGTTTCTAATGATAAAGAATTATTCGTGAATTCACTGGAAAACACACTGTGGACTAAAACTCTTGGTCACATCGTCTCGACCTCCTTAACTAAAACACACGAAGGGAAAGTAAGTCTCAGCACTATGTCAAATCCACAAGGATACGATTACTAAAAGAGAGATTTAAAGATAAGATGAGATCAGCGTGGTGGAACAAAACTCTGCTGGCATCTTTCTTACTTCCATTTTGTCATGTTCAATTGATCTGGAAAAGATTAGATTAGGTTAGAGACCACTTTAAGACCTCACAAAGGTCTCTAGTTTCCTGTAAACGAGAAAAAGAACACACTAACAAATTCGTGAATCTGTCAAAAGAAACACACCGAACACCTTCTTATTTTCACCAGTCTCCTTTCTGTAACGTTGTCAAGAAAGTTCTAGTTACGATACGATTGGAGATATCCAGTTATCTTAACGTTTTAAAGGATTTTTATTGGAATAACTATAAATGACGTCTACATTAGTGGGGTCAAGACTACTATATAATACCAGAAACTTTAGACTATCTGAAAATACGGTTACACAGAGACGGTGAACGATCGTCATACTTGAGTTCATCCAATAGATTTGAAAGGACTCGTTATTATAGACGTAGATATTTCATCCTTCTTGTTATGAACCTAATTCCCAATTTATTATATGTATTTCACGAAACGTGTCATGAACTGTTTAATAACTAAGTTATAAATTCTAAGTAACATGATGTAATCACATAATATTTATAAATTTCGTTAACGAAGTATACTTTACTTATTTTCATTTCAGAGATTCTGTGTGTGGGTCGTCAAAAAAAAAAAAAAAAGTAAAAAGGTCTTCGAAAAATAAAGGTTTCACGAGTCTACACAGGTGTCCCTAATAACTCACCCCTCGGAAGTCCGAGTTTCTGTTGTACGTTAACGAAAGAGGTTTGAAGAGAACCGTTACCAGTTCTCCAACAAGACATTGTGTAATATTTAGTTAATATGAGGTTATTTTCAATTAAAATTTTTTCTCCACCCCTGAAGAAACAGTCAGGTCACCGATCCCGAGACAAGAGGGTTACATCCCCCGTATCCAAGCTAGGGAACAGTCCCTTGATTCTAACACGTACGACGGGGTTTAAGACTTTCGAAAAGTCGTACAGGTTTTTTTTTTTTTTTACTTTTATCACCTTTTTTATAAAATCTTTTTTCACCCCTCGTGATCCTCCGAAGTCTGAGGACCTGTCTTGAGCGTAGAAAGATGGGTGCTTTCGGGACCGTAGTAGTACTAACTAGAATGACACCGGTAGAAGAGAGTACAACTAGTGGTGGTACCCTTCGTTCCCTAAGGGACTAGTACGAACAGTCGCGGTAAGATTAAAGGTATACCGAGACGTGCGAGGACATAAACTGGGACTAGAGGATAGAGAGAGAGTCAGGACTTTACTCTAGAAAGAGAACTCTAAAAAAACCTTGAATACTCATTAACGTTCATACTAAGGGAAATGAAAGTCGGAGAAAGAACTGTGTAAAACGGAGTGTAAGAGCGAGAGCGAATTTGAACCGGAAAGGGACTTCTGTGACGGAGAGACCGACGACACTAGTTACGATCTACGTAACAACAGATAAAATATGGTGTATCCTTCGTGACCAAAGGTTAAACGGAATGAAACGAAAAAAAAAAAAAAAATTTCCTTAAAAAACTACACCTGATAAAATTTTAAGAAATAACCTAAACAATGTTATAACGGAAACAAAATATAAAAGTAAAAAACCACCCCGACACTCCGTACACCCTAGAATCGAGAGGTTACTCCCTAACTTGGATGTGGGGGACATAACCTTCCACTTCAGAATTGGTGACCTGAAGCTCCCTTCAAAAATTTGGAAGAGGAAAGACTTGGGTGACAATACTTAGAGTATAAATTTCTGGTAGTGAAGAAGTGCCACCTTAGTAGGTGATCAGGAACTCAGTGAGGATGGAGAAGGTACTCAAAGTCGAGAACAAAGTTTCGGTTAGAGAGTTTCATAGGGACGACAGTATTAATAACCATTACAGTTACCAACAGTCCCTTACAAATTGTCATCCTAAGGACACGCGACAAAGGATAGAGAGAACTCGGGAGACAAGGAATAGTCAAGGACTCTCCTCGTTCGTCTCACCGTTCGGTGAGGGTCCTGACTCTAATTTTTTTACCCTAAAAACGTATCCTAAAGGAAGTAATCGAAAAGGTATACCACTTTCCCTAATAAATATTGGGAGAACTATGTCTAACGGAAAACCGGAATACCGGAGATAACGAGGAATAAAGGAACCATTGAACATTTCAGACCAGAAAACTAGAAATAGACTTCTTCGATGGAACATTATGTCATATATAATGAGTGTGTCTTAAGTTATTTAGTGGGAACAAGGTAGTCTCTGAACCCAGGTGCACAGGAAGGAAGAGAGAGAGAGAGAGATGAAAAAAAAGAAAGAAAGTGAAAGAATAACAACTGAGACCTGGTGGTCCAAGGTCAGGTAATTTCCTGGGGTTGTTTACCAGTACTTCTCTTAGGAAGATTAGGAAGGTGAAGTGTCAAAAAGTTGAAAGAGAAGAGATTACCAGAAAGAAGATAGGTGGGGTTACCTGTATAGGATCCGAAACAGTGTAGTTTTGCCGTTGAAGACGGATGACGGTCGATGTTACTGACCTAGAAGAGATAGATACAACGGTCGAGTGTTTGACATCATGAGACCTACGTTGTTACGAAAGATTACTGGTCCTGGATAGAGTAATAACTACCTAAGATGGTCTCTAAAGTGACACGGAATAAAGTACAGCGGTAAAGGGAGGTATAGACCCAATTTAAATTACCAGCACCATTAGTGAAAGTAGGTATATAGAAGTTCAATAAATACTAGAACCATAGTAAAATTGACGAACTTTTTTGGTGTTGGAACTAATTTATGTTGAGAGTCTGTTGAGACAGGCAAGTAGGTACAACGACTTGTACTGATTTCCTTTTAAGAGTTAGTACAACCGAAATTTAAATACTAGTACTTTAAGTTCCCCGTAGAAAGAACCCGAATCCATAATACGATGTAAAAGGGTTAGGTGTAAAACGGAAGAGTCATTGTTAAAACACGAAAGTAGAGAGAAGTTTTGAGATTGTGTAGGAAAGGATAGAGGTGGAAGTTTACTACTACTAAAGTGATTGTTTTTACTTCTTGTTGAACCCTCAACCACTACCTGTCCCTTTGGTCCGCACAACGTCAGGTCCCCCAACGTTTGTCAGCCTGTGTTGACTCACTGACTTGACTAACTTACTTCTTGTTTTAAAGGGTCTAGAGGAAAGTTACGTAGATACTTGGACATCGTAGTCAGGGTGTATAAGACAGAACTACTTGAAAGATACGAGATCGATTCTGGTTGGAGGTGAACAGGTGAACACAAAGGAGACCACAAAAGATCCTATGGTTAGAAAGGAAAGATTATTAAAAAGGGAAGTCGTATATATGTGTGGTAGTGAAAAAGTAGAAGTTTTTAGGGAGAAAACTAGGATAAGGGGAAGGTCCATAGTGAAATAAAAACACGATAAAATTGTAAAATTTTTTGAAGAGTTTTCGAATAGATATTAGTGACAGAAGATAAGGAAGGGAGTGTAAGAGGGAACTCATGTGAAGGTGGTACAAAAATGGGGGTTTAGAAGTGAGTTAATAAGAACGGATTCAATATTTAATGGATTTACGATGTACATTACCAGAAGTCGACTGATCTGGATATCGTCGTAAAAAAGGTCTCGACTAATAAAGGAAGAGGACTTTTATTAAAAGTCCTATGATAGAAAACACTAAAAGGAGAATTGAATGATCGATGAGTTTAAGGTGTAGTAAATGACTGAGAAAATATATGAAACCGAAGAATTTCATAAAGTCCCCTAGAGGGACCATTAGTTCACCAATTGAAACGGAAGGTTACACCACCCCTCGTCCAAGTTAAGGACCAGTCTCTAGATCCTAGGGTGTACGGAACCCCCGTTTTTTGGTTTGTATTTTTTTCGTCATAACATGATTTAAGTTATTTCTGGAATTAACAGGTGTACTTTTTGAAAAATTTTTTTTGTTAACTTCACGGAGTCCTAAATTGACAAGATAAAGTCACGAGAGTAAAAAGAGTACAGAAATTACGATAGAGTCAAGTCAAGTCTTTCAACACAGACTGAGAAACACTGGGGTTCTTGACGTCGTACCGTCCGGAGGGACAGGTAATGGTTGAGGGCCTCAAATGGGTTCGAGTACAGGTAGCTCAACCACTACGATACGTCGGTAGAGTAGGAGAGAACAGGGGAATAGGAGGACGAGGGTTAGGGAGGGTCGTGGTCCCAGAAAAGGTTACTCAGTTAAGAAGGGTACTCCACCGGTTTTTTAACCTCAAAGTGTAAGTTTTAGTCAGGAAGGTTACTTGTGAGTCCTGATCAACCTAGAGGCACGTCAGGTTCCCTGAGAGTCATCAGAAGAGGTTGTGGTGACAAGTTTTCGTAGTTAAGAAACCGCGAGTCGAAAGAAGTGTCAGGTCGAAAGTGTAGGTATGTGTTGGTGACCTTTTTGGTATCGGAACTGATTGACTTAGAAACAACCGTTTCATTATAGAGACGAGAAATTATACGATAGATCCAACTAGTATTGAAAGGAAGGTTCCTCATTCGCAGAAAATTAAAGTACCGACGTCAGTGGTAGACGTCACTAAAACTCAAGTCAAGTCAAGCCAAGCCAAGTCAGTGAGTCAGTACATGGTGAGAAACGCTGGACTACTTAGCGTCGTACGGTCCGGAGGGACAGGTAGTGGTTGAGGACCTTAAGTGAGTCTGAGTACAGGTAGCTCAGTCACTGCGGTAGGTCGGTAGAGTAGGAGACGGCAGGGTAAGAGGAGGACGGGGGTTAGGGAGGGTCGTAGTCTCAGAAAAGGTTACTCAGTTGAGAAGCGTACTCCACCGGTTTCATGACGTCAAAGTCGAAATCGTAGTAAGGAAGGTTTCTTTAGGGTCCCAACTAGAGGAAGTCTTCCCTGACCAACCTAGAGGAACGTCAGGTTCCCTGAGAGTTCTCAGAGGAAGTTGTGGTATCAAGTTTTAGTAGTTAAGAAGCCGCGAGTCGGAAGAAGTGTCAAGTTGAGAGTGTAGGTATGTACTGGTGACCTTTTTGGTATCGGAACTAATCTTCCTGGAATCAACCGTTTCATTACAGAGACGAAAACTTATACGATAGTTCCAACCAGTATTGAAAAGAAGGTTCCTCATTCGCAGAAAATTAAAGTACCGACGTCAGTGGTAAACGTCACTAAGACCTCGGGGGGTTTTATTTCAGACTGTGACAAAGGTGACAAAGGGGCAGATAAAGGGTACTTCACTACCCTGGCCTACGGTACTAGAAACAAAAGACTTACAACTCGAAATTCGGTTGTAAAGTGAGAGGAGAAAGTGAAAGTAGTTCTCCGAAAAATCGAGGAGAAGTGAAAGACGGTATTCCCACCACAGTAGACGTATAGACTCCAATAACTATAAAGAGGACCGTTAGAACTAAGGTCGAACACAAAGAAGGTCAGGTCGCAAAGAGTACTACATGAGACGTATCTTCAATTTATTCGTCCCACTGTTATATGTCGGAACTGCAGGAGGAAGAGGATAAACCTTGGTCAGACAACAAGGTACAGGTCAAGATTGACAACAAAGGACTGGACGTATGTCCAAAGAGTTCTCCGTCCAGTCCACCAGACCATAAGGGTAGACAAAGTCTTAACAGGTGTCAAATAACACTAGGTGCGACAGTTTGACACCAGGTGTCAACGAAAAACGTACTAGGTCCCCTACAAACGTTAAACTAGAGACCAAGGAGACGGAAAAGATTTTGGTCGAACTTGTAGTCCTTCAAGTGTCAAGTACATGACGACTTCGGACCGAACCTCTTAAAATTCGTAATGAAATGATCACACACTCTACTCACGTTAACACGCCATCAAACTCGTAAGAAGCCGTAACAGAAAGAAACCCTAACCTTACTTTTGACTGGAAAAGGGTAGAACATCAGTAACGACTTAAAAGGTTTAAACGACCGTATAACTCATTTCGTGAAAGTGTCGTAGTAAAAAGTCCTAAACTTTATCGAGTTGACCTTAAGGTAGTGGAGGTGATCGAAACAAGTACACTACGAAAGATTCCGGGTGAACTGAAGTGTAAGGTCCTACAGACCATACAACGATTAATGGTTGAAAAATAGAGACTAGTTCTGAAGTGAAGACTCGACATCTATAAAGGTAACGGAAGAGTGGTAGGGAAAAATCGACAGTATCTGTAGAATGTGAATCGTAAAAGGTTCAACAAGAGCAGTAAAGGGTAAGGGTTTGGAGTAGAGGACATAATAAGGGTTAAGGTCCACCGAGTCACCATTTCTTAGGTGGACGGTTACGTCCTCTACGTCCCCTGTGTTCAAGTTAGGGACTCAGTCTTTCTAAGGGGACCTCTTTCTTTACCTTTGAGTGAGGTCATAAGAATAGACCTCTTAAGGTACCTGTTTACTCTCACCACCCGATATCAGGTATCGTAGTGACTCACTCACTCGTGTGTGAGTAGAAAGATCAACGTGTGTGTGTGTGTAGGACCTTAGTAAGAACTGAGGAGAGACTGTGGTATAGTCCGAGATTAAATTTTTATATAGGACTTAGACTGAAAAAAAAAAAAAAAAAAAAATGGTAGTCGTCAATAGTGAAACCAGGACTTGGTTGTGGGAAATTGAAAATAATTTTTCAATGGAAGAAATGTGAGTAGGAGGAGGGGTGAGAAAGGGTTGGAGTGAAGGGTCACATTTGAAATTATGTGTCGGACTTGGGAGTACTGTTTTGTCCAGTAGAATACTGTGACGAGATGACTTTAGGAGGTTACCGAAGAATGGAATGAGTCGTATTTTTAGGCTTCTGATCGGAGTTCCGACATATTCTATCTCTAGGATGTGGATCCTAGAAACATGAACGACAACGGCCCTCGGTCGCACTCCTTGAGGTGGGAACCGTTTCCAGTACTCCTTCCTCCGAGCCGTATGCGTTTACGTCCCAGCTCGGAGTCCTTTGGGGGACAAGGGCTCGTAGATGGGGGTTTTGGTCTCAGACAAAATACGAGAGTGGACATGGAGACTGAAATGTCCCCCGAGAGGGGGTAGTTGTGCAGAGAGCCTCTTCCTCAATTGAACGTCGAGGTCAATTATTTTTAAGGACCCGCACTGTTCTCGCAAAGTTGAATATTTAAGGAGACTTCCAAGAGATCGGACGGACTCACCCAAGAGGTCGGTGTACACTAACAAATGTCGGAGGGTTGGTACTCTCCGTACTCTACGAAATTTTGAAAGATTTATGTCTGAGAAAACATTTCAATCTTTTAATAATCATCTCATATCACCCAATTAATCCTTAATATAACTACTTCCCAAAAAGTAAATAACACGGTTATTAATGACGATTAAGGTACGGGACCCACACTATTCCCACAGAGTCCAGTTTGGAGAGACGACTGTCTGATCGAACACACTGTTGGAGAGTTGGTATTTGTCGTGTCTCTCAAACCTCATAAAATTTTCAGAATTAATCGTATCCCGAAAAGAGTAACAACTCAGTTACTAACGGAGGTCCAGAGGTATAGGAATCCGCGGACCCTTATATAATTAGTCACATAAACCTTATATCTTTTCCTTTATATCAGCAAAAACTACTATCGTCATGATCTGAAAAACTCAATTACTTAAAAGAGAAAACAATATCTAGTGACATGAAACAATATTTAGTGACACAGGAACGATACGTTTTTACATTCAAATAGTGATAGAATTCTGATTTATCTAGAATTCCCCTTGTAACCACTTCCCAAAAGTAAACAACCCGACTACAAACGACGATTTAGAGGTATAAGGGACGGGAATATTACTTATATTGATCGTATATACTCTTTATTCATAATTGGAAATTCGTATATCTTCTTTATTCATAATTGGAAATTCTAATTAGTACAATTTGGAATCCGATTCATTCAAGGAAAGAACTAACATTGGGCGATGTGGGAGTGGGATATCCTTACGTTGAAATAGACGATGGAAGTCTCCCACCGCGGACCAAATTCTTTTTTGTGGGAACCTTTTTTATTCAAAAAACCGATAGTCTTTTCTTTCCTAGTATTTTACAGTCGTCCGGAGTACCGGTATTCTACTACATTTTGGGTATTCTGGAAACATATTAAAATATACTTCGTGGACTAACACTGTTCCCAGTCCAGACGACTGGGGACGTACTGAGACATAAGTAGGAGTACACATTGTTTTCCAAAAAGTTTGGATTTTTTATTTCTTTGGATTTTTGATTTCTTTAGATTTTTTATTTCTTTAGCCTAGTCAAAGACCTTTCTGACTAAGGAGACACAACAAAAGAAGGGAAGACCGACTTAAGGGTAGACCATACACCCATGAGTGGTTCGGATGATTAAAACGGACCCGAAGATTCTAGCCTGGTCCCTCCGGAGTCACGGAGGAGAGGAAGCCCTCTTACCTTTCTACGGACACCGGATGCATCCACCACTAACCATAAGGTGCATTTGGTTCAATAAGTCGGAGAAAGGAGGTGATTAAAAGGATGATGTGATAGGCAAAGATTAGAGAGAGATATAGACATTAATTCAAAAAAGGATCCTACGGTTGAGGCAGAGGGGAAACTTAATGGGACCTAGGTGGCCCCGACCTGGGGTCGTACGACAACGAAAACAGATCTTACAAGAAGAGGTCTATAGACGGAGTAGTAGAAAGTAGTAGTAGTACAAAGTTATGGGTAGACTTACTATGAAAGAGTCACTTCACGAGAGACTTTTAATAAAATTTATAATAGAGGAGACTGGAGTCATATCTAGGAGTGATTAAATAAAAGAGAATATTAAGTAGAATAATACTTAAAATCAGAAATCTCCAGAATTCAGATCCTGTGCATAAGAGAACCTCTTTACTCTTCCGAAAGCTTTCCAATACGTTCGTATCTATTACAAAATCTCTTTTTAATTGTCGAAATGACTTCCTATAACCTATGTGTCATATGACAAACGAGTCAGCACAGACTGAGAAACACTAGGGCACCTGACATCGGGCGGTCCGAGGAGACAGGTACTTTAAAAGGACCGTTTTATGACCTTACCCAACGATAAAGAAGGGGGTCCCCTAGAAGGTTGGGGTCCTAGCTTGAACTCAGACAAAACAGAGGACGTAACCGTCCACCGAAGAAATACTAACGCGGTGGGTCCTTCGGGTGTATCATGCGATATGTAAACGTTTATATTAAATTATAAAATTGTATATGAAAGTTACTACCCTGGTTTTATTACATATATTTCAGTGAGGGTCTTTAAAAGAAGATGGAGGAGATCATAAGGGTTCGGATCTGGTTCGGTGACTACGAGGAGGTCGAGATGTCTAATTAATTATAAAATATCTTAAAATATGATTACATCAGTTTAACATACATGACGAAAAACTGACTGAAGAAAGTAAGTCGTATTAATAACACTTTAAGTTGGTACAATACATATAGTCATCAGAGTAAGAAAAGATACGATTAACCATCAGATTATATACCCATACAGTGTTAAACAGATGAGCGGACCAATATTTTTAAACTCAACAAAAGTCAAAAACCGATCATGTTTATTTTCAGAATACTTATAAGTAAATGTACGTAAGAACACATGTATACGAAAGTAAAGAGGATTTTTTATGGATCGACACCTTACGGACCGAGTATACCTTCTAAACACGAATTCAAAAATTCTTTAACAATTTGACGAAAGATTGTGTCAACATAGTAAAATGTAAGGGTAGTCGTCACATGTTCTCAAAGTCAAGGAGGTATAGGAGTGAGTACAACCATACTTGTCAGAAAAATTAAAATCAGGAAAATCATCTACACATCACCGTAGATTATCACCAAAATTAAATGCAAAGGGATTTTAATTTTCTACGAATGAGGAACCTTCTTTTCAATACTGGTTGGATCTATTATATAAGTTTTCGTCTCTGTAATGAAACGACTGATTCCAGACAGAGCAGTTCCGATACCAAAAAGGACACCAGTACATACCTACACTCTCAACCTGATACTTCTTCCGACTCGCGGCTTCTTAACTACTGAAACTTTATACCACAACCTCTTCTGAGAACTCTCAGGGAACCTGACGTTCCTCTAGGTTGGTCAGGTAAGACTTCCTCTAGTTGGGACCCTAAAGAAACCTTCCTTACTATGATTTCGACTTTGAGGCCATGAAACCGGTGGAGCACGCTTCTCAACTGAGTAACCTTTTCTGAGACTACGACCCTCCCTAACCCCCGTCCTCCTCTTCCCCTGTCTCCTACTCTACCGACCTACCGTAGTGACTGAGCTACCTGCACTAAGACTCACTTGAAGTCCTCAACCACTACCTGTCCCTCCGGACCGCAGGACGCTAAGTAGCCCAACGTTTCTCAGCCTGTACTGACTCGCTGACTTGACTTGACTTATAATTTACTACGACTTATAGAATAGAACATAAATGAAGGACAGGTAGAGGGATTTATACAAAAGTGAAAAAGAAAATGAAAACACTTTACAGACGAGTTTAGAAAGTGGGTCAAAACTGACCTCACAAACAGGAGAATAGTAACTTAACATTCTCAAGAAATGTACAAAAGTTTCTTCCGGAAAGAACCTTTTAACAAACGTTTCTGAAAGTTCTCGTTTTTAAATTTTAAACTATCTCAGGTTAATTAAAAAAGAAAAGTCAAACACGAAAACACAAGATGTACTCTTTAGAAATGGTTTTCGTTCCGGTTACTTTAACAGAGTAAAACAAGATCTCTAAAATATAAAAATCGTAATACAAATACAGATGTAAGGTAAAACGTAATTAAAATCATATTCCACACTCCGTTCCCAATTCTAATTAATTAAACAGATAATAATAGATTAAATAAATCATAACAAACAAATTTTCTAATAAAAAGAGGATAACTGAATCTTACGAACGTTTTATAGTCAATTTATATTTATACAACCAGATCTAGGTCTGAGAAATACGATAAGGTGATTAATTATACAGATAGATGTGTCGTTATTGTATCATAGAATAAATGATATCGAAGTATTATTCAGGACTTTACTTTGTCAAATTTAGAAGGGTGAAACAAGAAGAAGTTGTTACAACACCGATAAGATCCAGGAACCGTACAGGTATATTTTAAAAATTAGACGAACAGTTAAAGACTTTTTTGTCGGAGACGACCTTAAAACCCTAACGTCAGTACGATGTCTAGTCAAAACCATATTTACCATAGAATTGTTATAACTCAGTATGTTAAGTACTTGTACCATGTAGAGAGGAAACAATTTAAAACAAATTAAAGACGAGTCTAACATCAAAAGTCACATAACCAGACAGTACAAAACAGTTTTAACAATTCGTAAAGTATAAATATGATAAAAACAAAATAAAATTAAAGTTAAAGACTGAGAAGTCATGGTCATATATCTTTATTTTAACTAAAGACATATAACCTTAACATAGGACGTTGGGATGTGTTGAGTAAAATATCAAGATCACCTAATTTTTTTTTATACAAAGAATCCTAAAATTTATATCCAATGGAAACCTTTTCTGAAACTACGACCCTCCCTAACCCCCGTCCTCCTCTTCCCCTGTTTTCTCCTACTCTACCTACCTACCGTAGTGACGGCGCTACCTGCACTCAGACTCACTTGAGGCCCTCAACCACTAACTGTCCCTCCGGAACACACGACGCTAGGTGCCCCAGTGTCTCAGCCCGTGCTGACTCACTGACTTGACTTGGTACCAGACACGTTTATTTCTGTTAACATGAAGAAAAAAGGAAAGGTTAAACTAGGAAAAGGAGGAGAAGGAATCACATGACTAATCCTGAAGGTCAGGGGAGAGATCCGATTAGATAGTGTTTTATTTTCACCGCTCTCGCTCGTAGGAACGAAACAAGGGCTGTAATACCCTATCACGAAAAGTGTTAATTTATACTAAGAGCGTATCCAAACAACATCTACAACCAATTTTTTCAAAAGACAATAAAGATAAAGAAGACTTAATTTAGTAATTATTTACCGAATTGTAAGTTTCAGTTAGTTCCATTAAGTGACGTAGTCATCCGGTTTCTCTTTTTTTTTTTTTTNTTTCTTTTTTTTTTTTTTTTTGGGAGAATTTGTATATAATAAAGTTTTCTACGTCTTTTTCGTAAACTACTTTAAGAAATGAGTAAATACTATTTTTTAGAATCGTTTGATACTGATCTTAAAAGAATTCTATTGTATCTCGTAGATGGTCTTATGGATGGATGAAGGAATGAGAAAATAACCATGACTACCTATCCTCTTTTATCCCCTAGGTTGTTTGACCTTCAAGTTACTCAATCCTCTTTTTTATGGACTCTCTTAAACTCCCTTATTCTACTTCCATTTTACACCTTTAGATTTATATAATAAAATCTCGTAAAGGTCTACTACTGTTTATGGTTTTTTACCGATGTCCTACCAAAGTGACTTCACCTTATCTCCACACGTAAAAGAGTGGCTAGTTTTTTCATACCTTTCAGATGAGTCTTGTTGTACCTATAGTAAAAATGGATAATATAACCGTTTTTAGACTTTCTAGCTTACATTGGTTATAACTACTTCTACACCCTTTTGTCCATAAACGGGTGTAAGGTCGACTTCACGTTTAGTATATGACGGGAAAACCTTTCGTTTGACAGTCATAAATAATTTTAAAATTTACAAATTTTTGTTTTCTTTAAGATGAGTTCCGACACAACACGGAAGTTCCATCGCGACTTGTTTAAAGGAAGACACTACTACTTTTACAAGGATTCGCCTAAGAGTTTTCACCGTCGTAATCGATGTGTACCGATAAATCGTGAAGTTTCTACTGATCACTCTTGTTCTGTGACTTAAAAATTAAAATAAATTAAGTCTAAATTTAGCGGTGTATATAGATCATCGATGAAATAACCTATCGTATTAAAGTCCCACAGTTAGACATAGGAAAATCTCGTCTCATTCTTACTGGAAAAGGACTCTTATAGTGTTTTAGAGTGACTTTTGTAATGGAAATTGAATTAAGAAAGGTTCCTAACTTGACAGTTTAGTATTCCGATAATTCTTTGTCTTCTATGCGTTATGAGATAATGAAGATAAAGGTACATACTAAATGGAAAGAGGAGAAAAGAGAGGAAAAGTATAGGATGATAGAGTTCTAATTCCTAGTTCGTGTTATAGTCTATAACATTAGTAAGTTATGTACTGTCGATAATACTATCAGAAAAAGATAAATATTTGTTATGATATCACTTGCAGAAATTACATTTATAAACTTATACAGATACTAATAAAGATATCCCATGTTAGAATGATGGTTTTAATGACTAAGTCTCTCACATTCGAAAATTTTTGAGTGAAAAGTTTAACGAAAGGTTTATCTAAGATAGTTATCACCTGGGAGGTATATATAACGTGGAGAGTAAAGTATAGGTAGTCAGTATATATCAAAGTCAGAATCTCATATCTACGATTTACCTTTGAGTGACAAAAAAGTAAAACGTAAAAAACTAGCACCTGGTATAAATACGATTAAGGTATCCTAGAATACTAGTTCAGGAGATTGCATAAAATATACTGTGTCTATAATGAAGGAAACAGAGAAAAATCAAATGAAACCGAATTTGAGTCTTTTTATAAAAAAGTAAGAGTTTACCGTTTTTTCACAGGAAAACTTGAAGTGGTTACATCGTAAAGCAAGTGACATTATTCTTAGGATCAATATTTTATTTGTAGAAAAAAAGACCTTTAAGATTGAAAAGATCTATTAAGAGTCAAACAAACGAGAGGACACTATATAACATTTTTTCTGGTTCGTGTTAAGGGTTGTTACAGAGACTTTGTTGTCCTAAGAGGATAAGAATTGAGGACGATTAGGACTTTAAGGTCAATACTGGACTGAAGGAACTTAGTAGAACAGGTAAAGGAAGTCCGGAGAGATTCATACAGTACAAGGTACCTGAAGGACCACCGAAGGTTGCAGGAGAATCTATAAACATCGGCAGATTGTTATAAGTATTGTGTTGTACGACTTTATAAATTAGTTAGTGAGGTCTTCGAACATGATCTCTGTTGACCATCCAAAACCTCATTCTTCGCGATCCATCTATCCTCGACTGTACCGATGTTCAGTCTTCGTTTATGTTTTTAGGTTAACCTTTAATGGACACGTCATGACTACAAACACTTTAAGAGGGCGGTCATCCACCTTCGTCTGAGGACAGACATTTTTCACTAGGATACTGGTTGAGAGTATAGACTCGGCAACAAATGGTGAAACGTCATTTTCGTCGAAAGGAAGAGGTTCTTAGACGGGAAAGAACCCATTATAAATACGTCAGTCATTAGGAATAAGTTTCCTCTAATCCTCGGAAGTACTTAAATTGGGTACGGATCATATTATTTTATAAAAAGGTACGTTCAAGTCCAATCCGTTTCGTTTGTATTGTTTTCTCATTTTAAAGTAGACAACAACAACAAATCGACGAGTTAGCACAGACTGACAAATCGTTGGGGTGCCCAGAAGACAAGTACCCTAAAGGGTCTGTTATTGTGACCTTACCCAACGGTAAAGGTAGAGGTCCCCTAGAAGGACTGGGTCCCCAGGACGTGACCGTCCGCTTAAGAAATAGTGACTCGGTGGACCCTTCGGGGTGTATAGTAGACTCATCCAAAAATTACGATTATTTAACTAGTACCCTGTAGGTTTTATTTAAGACAAGAATGGAGCAAGAGGATTCTTCTGTTACGAAGAACCGAATCCGAGTCCTTCCCTCCTAACCTGAGTTTTCCCGTTTAGGTGTCTCTTCCTTCATTCACCCTCCCGTTTGTACTAAATCATTACCCCTATTACACTGGGCTCGAGGTACTCCCGTTCCTACATAGATGTTACAGTCGAAGTTTCCGATTGTTCAAGGTTTATGGATCACCTATGTGTACTTTATAAACAATCATTTCACCACTTACTGATATCTCTTCAAACATGCCACAGAGAAGAATCCTAAACAATAGGGTCGTCTTAGGGAACAATTTACATACATTACGTACTTTCTTGTAACTTCCGGTAACCTCTTACTACTACACCCTCCGACTTCTTATCAGGACTTTCTACAGATGTGGGATTAGAGAGCGGCGACCCTCATAATTAAATGTACTGTTTTCTACAAAATAATCACATTAATTCCTAGAATTGTACTCCTTCCGTAGGACTTTTAGGTCTACCCAGGATTTACATCAGTTTTCACAGGGAATTCTCCGTCTATCCCGAAGGGACCACGAGCCCACCAATTCTTAGGTGGACGGTTACGTCCCGTGTCCCCAAGCTCGGGATCGGGCCCTTGTAAGGTGTACGGTACCCCATTGATTCGGACACCTGGTGTTGATGCCTTCGGGTGTCCGGGATACGGGTACTAGACATTATTCTCTTCGGCGGGGTCACTCTTTCGGGCACGTAGTGTTGATCTCTCATCGGGGACGAACGGTATTCATCTCTTTCGGGAAAGTGTCGTTACTTCTGGGGTAGTCCGTTTTTATTCAGTTACTTATTTATTCTAATTTCTCTTTTATTCTCCGTCCATCTCCTTTAAACTTGTACCTCCTTCTCCGGCACACAGTTCCTTAGGTTCTCCGGTGATGTTGAACTTTTCCGTCCTTTGTCCAAGATAGGAGAGTCTCTAAGGTCTTCTTTGGTCGGGTTGACTGTGAAACTGTAGTCGTGTCACTTTGACCAAAGTCTGAACACTGAAGTCTCGACATCCCCTTTTACAAACTCACACAATTCTGTGATTCAAACACTATGAAACATAACATTATTACCCTTTATTATGTCCACCATCGACGGAAAAAGTGGGGAGTAAAGAGGAAGAGATACCCGAAGGTTCAACGTATATTGGTTATCTTATACTGCAATTTCGGTAGATCAGTTGTAATGGATAGGATCCTCCTTTCAACCCGTGACTCTATCCGTTACCCTGAGACTGTAACCTCAGGGTCGGTCCGGTCAGAGCCCCATTTCCTTATCTCAGGAAGTTGTGTATTGAGTTAAAATCTTGTAGTAATGTTTACATAATCACTAAGTTTCAGCCCTTTCAGCTGAAGTAAAGGTATAAAACTCTTTACATCCGAACTCGACTGGAGATAAACACAGTAGATATATAGAATCCTTAAAAAGTAGTCAGAATCCTAACACATTTAAACGACTTGCGATCAGGGAACCTGACGTTCCTCTAGGTTGGTCAGGTAAGACTTCCTCTAGTTGGGACCTTAAAGAAACCTTCCTTACTGCGATTTCGACTTCGAGGTCATGAAACCGGTGGAGTACGCTTCTCAACTGAGTAACCTTTTATGAAACTGCGACCCTCCCTAACCCCCGTCCTCCTCTTCCCCTACTGTCTCCTACTCTACCAACCTACCGTAGTGCCTGAGCTACCTGCACTCAGACTCACTTGAGGTCCTCTACCACTACCTGTCCCTCCGGACACACGACGCTAAGTACCCCAGCGTCTCTCAGTCTGTACTGACTCGCTGACTTGACTTGACTTGACTCTCGGACTCATGTTGTGTGATCACGACTTCTGAATCGAGTAAGTTGACTGTGTTCAAATAACTCACTATAATTGTACGACTCTCCACCCGTAGATGTGTTTGTTTATACAAGTGCAGGAGTCCTTCGAGGGTCTGACTAACATTTATTTTACTTACTGGATTCCCACACGACGAGGGATTCATTATACGATGAAGTGGATACCAGTTTGATAGTTTAGGAATTTAAAGAAACTTATTCAAGTTCTTAGTCATTTTACAAGTTTGATTTACAATCCTCTAATTCTTTTCGTCCCCGACCTCAACCAAAATACCATTATCGAATAACGATTAATAAAAGAAAAGTTTTTAAAAAATAAAATATAACCTCATATCGGTTAATTGTTATAACTCTATCAAAGTCCACCTGTCATTTCCCCGAGTCGGTAAGTATATGTACGTAGGTAAGAGGGGATTTGAGGGTAGGTCCACGGTGTATTGTACCTCATCTGAAGGGACACAATCTGTCATCCAGGGACAACCAATAGGTAAGATTTATACTAGTAATCAAGGACAAGGAGATTTAGTTACCACCCTTTTAATGTGTGACTCCTGGTTTTTCTTGACGAACTACCAAAAGAGTCTTTTTTTACGACGTACCTTTGTATCGGTACGAGTAAGTAAATACATAACAGAGGTCGACGTGAGTACGATGTCAAGTCAAGTCAGGGAGTCAGAACGGGCTGAGAAACTCTGGAGCACCTGACGTCGTTCGATCCGGAGGGACAGGTAGTGGTTGAGGGCCTCAAATGAGTTTGAGTACGGGTAACTCAGTCACTACGGTAGGTTTGCAGAGTAGGAGACAACAGGGGAAGAGGAGGACGGGAGTTAGAAAGGGTCGTAGTCCCAGAAAAGTTTACTCAATCGAGAAACGTAGTCCACCGGTTTCAAAACCTCAAAACCGAAGTTAAGTACAATGTTACCCGTCTCAATTCTCGTCTCAATTCACCAACATTGTCTCTAGTATACCGAATAGCACTTACATATCAGACAGGGGAAAACCCCTTTTCAAACGATTATAGACGGAAACATTTAAAGTAGGGAAAGATCGATAATCAGAATGAGAGATACAGTCCGAAGTATAGTTTTGGATACTACTTGTTTCTGGATATTATAGTTAATAAACTACTGATCTTAGTCTCGCCTCGGACTTAGGAGGGAGAGTGACCGGATATAAGGTGAAAGAATCAATTAAAAAGATGTCTGAGGGAGAAAGGGTCCAATTATTGTGATTTTGGATAGAATAAGAAGGTACCGGGGTATATTATTGTTCGTGTATTCAGAAAAGGTATATCCAGAAGGGTTTGAACGTTTTTGGTGTGTATGTGACCATTGTAGTCCCATTAAAGGAGTGTCCGTTTAATTCAAACTCTATAGACACTAATTAATTTTTACACAGGTTGTCTGTCGAGATCTAATCCTTACAGTGAAAATCCTCTGTGCCATCTTTTTATTAAAACTTATGTTTTCTTTAGTGAATCCCCTTCCACATTCGTACTCAGATTTTTTGTATTTGAGTCTTCTTTATCTTTACTTCTTCCCCCGAAGGGACCACCAAGTCACGAATTCTAAAGTGGAAGTTACGTCCTTTACGCCCAAACGACAAGTCCCTTGATTCTCCGAAGGGTTCACTGTGTCACCATTCCTTAGACGTATGGTTACGTCCTCTACGTTCTCTCCACCAAAGTTAGGGACGTAGTCCTTCTAGGGGACCTCCTCCTTTAACGTTGGGTGAGGTCATAAACACGGACCTTTTAAGGTACCTGTCTCCTCGGACCACCCGAGGAGATGTCAGGTACCCCAGAGCTTCTCAACCTGTGTTGAAGCACTGATTTGTTGTCGTTTCATGTCTACACCGTGAATCAGTTGAGTGTCCACTAGAACTGGGTCTAAATCTTACCGTTTTTACGATAAAGTCTTACTGTCATTTGATATGTGAAAGTTTTACCGGTCCCAAGACCGTCCGAAAAATTTTTTATACATAAAGAATTATTCAGTTTTTGTCTACGTAAACAAGTGGAGGACTTATGAAAAGACAGAACCTTAACCTTAGAAAGTGATGAAACCTAAAATGAATACTTCGTACCTCACACAAGGTTAGTGTAACCGGAATCCGTACTTTATTTAGTTACGGACCTAAAAATTTTATACCCAAATTAGGTTCGGTCTGGACCGGATTTCGTGACATATTAGATTCTAAACCAACATGACTACAACCTCTGACTTACAATCTTTTACGCAGATAATTTCCCAGAATACACAACTACGTGGATTCATTGGAGTCAACATTTCAGATCGATTAACATTTATTATGGAATTATTTCCGAAAGACATTTCTCATTGAGGACCTTTTGAAACCCATTTTTCAAACAATCGAAGGTCATACACTGTAGATAAATGTTTGAAAAGTACCCGTTTCAGTAATAAAAAATTACCTCTTCTGTAGAAGATGTAGAGATCTAAAAAGAGACAACAGAAAGACTAAATAAAGTTTAGACCCTACAAAATAAGTAAGTCAGTGACCCACGAGACAAGATCCAAGAAATATCACCTCTTATTGTCGATAAGAAACTGTGAAATACCTCGAACTTCTGTTATTTATTTACTCGTTCTCCTAGATATAATTCCTTACTATTGATGGTATTCCTCTTTGTTCCTTCCAATTCTCTCATGTCTCTCGGGGTTCTTATGACCTCATAAATCGAATAGGGAAGAGGTCTACTAGAAGACCTAGGTCCTTAACTTGGTCCCAGAGGACGTAACGTCCGTCTAAGAAAAGGTAGACTCGATAGTCCCTTCGGGTCTCTCCCGGTCGTGTACGACAAAGGCTCTTCCACCGGTCCTTTCCGGAAGTTTTTCGATTATATGACCTTCTTTCCTCACTTCCTAGTTCAGGATCCCCCGTGAAGGGACCTCAGGTCACCAATTCTTAGACGGACGGTCACGTTCCCTGTACCCCATTTAAGGACCAGATTCTTCTAAAATGCCCGAAGTCCTGTTGTTTCGGGTACGTGGTGTTGAAGACTCGGGTACAAGACATCGTTTTCTTCGGTGACGTTACTCTTTAGGTACGTGGTGTCGATCTCTCGTCGGGAACGAGTCACATTGATCTCTTTGGGACACCCGTTCGGTGTTTCTGTGTCACTTCGGATATATATTTATATATATATATATATATATATATATATATATATATAAAATTCGGAATGTCCCGTTTTATAACGTCCGTCTCTTGAGTCCTTACAACGTCCTTCATGTTTGTGGGTACTGAATCGCCGACGAACTAAAAACCGGGTTGTCTCTCCCGCTGACTCACCTTGTCTTACTCACACCCATCTTACTCTCCTTTACTATAAACTTTCTGTCGATACAATCGACTACCTTTCGGCTCTTTTGTAATTTATATAAATTATTGTTAATATACGATATAACCCAAAGGGTCCACCGAGTCTGTCAATTCTTAAACGGTCTCTGGGCCCAAGATAGAGACTTAAACCTTCAAGGGAACCTCTTCCCGTACCGTTAGGTGAGGCCATAAGAACAGACCTCTTAGGGTATCTGTCTCCTCGGACCCCCCAATATCAGGTACCTCAGTGTTTCTCAACCTGTTCTGACTCACTAATTGTGTGTGTACGTGTGTTATATAATCACACTCACGAAATATATGTTTCAATAGACTCAAAGAGTCAAAAATTAAGGTCCGAACAGATGGAGTTTAAAGTTTCAGAAACTAAAAGTCGAGTCTAACTAATTATCGTCCAGACCCACTCTCTAGTGTCCTACAGTCCGTAGGTCAGTCGTTCGAGTCGTGTCGGTCATTCATTGACCTACACAAACCTGATACTCTGGAAAGTGGACCCCTGAGACTGAAAGGACAGACGAGTGACTTGTCAAAGGTTCTACTGGAGGTCACGACACACGACTATAAGTCAAACGGTACCGACATCCAAGAGACACAAATAATCATCCGGGATGACGACAATACCCCAAGAAACGTCCCACACACGATCAGCGATTCAACACAGACTAGAAAAGGTGGGGTACCTGACATCGGGTGGTCCGAAAAGACAGGTACCCCAAAAGGTCCGGTCTTAAGACCTCACCTAACGGTAAAGGAGGAGGTCCCCTAAAAGAACTGTGTCCCTAGTTTGGATACAGAGGACGTAGATGACTTGACGTCCGTCTAAGAAATGAGGACGCGGTGACCCCTTCGGGATAAGATCGGATCAGAATTAAGCAAGAACGGTTTAAGAAGGACTTCACTTAAGTTATTTTTATACCTGTAAGATACTTCTTAATCCATTCCACACTAAAATAATTCGGAAAAGAGTTAAGGATTTCCTTCAAATAAAAAGGATATAATGGTCGAGTAAGTAAATAAGTTGTAAATCAAACATCGTACATAGACCATTACACGTTCTATCTTCTCAAAGATGGTGATCAGGTATGACCTGGTGATAGTCCATGAGCCGCCACGACACTCCGACTCCAGGTCCCTTTCGACTGATCTCCCCTGACTTGATTTGACAGTGTCTCCTCCTTAATCGGTCCAGGAACGATTCCTGTACTACGACGACCAGACACCCCGACCAATCTTAACATCTCAGAGTCCGGAGTGGGGTCTTGGTGACTTAGTAGACGTTAAGTCTGTTCTAGAGGTCCACTAAGTGTCTGTGTATTATTTCAAGCTCCTCGGGACTCCACCCACTTTTCCACTTTTTTCTCTTTCACAAAAAATCCGTTTCTTTCATCATCCAGACTTGTCGTGTAAATCCTTTAAAATAAACCATGTTCCCTGGTCCCCTAAATCAGTTCTTAAACTAAGTCCCCAAAACACCCTATACCATACTCCTCCAGTAGTCCCTAGTCTTGAACTTTCCAGTACAAAATGGTCCTACTGACTATAAAGGGTTTTTACGACCTTTCGATGACCAACTAAAACTTATCGTTTAAATTTAGTATTTGTGTACATTTAAAATCTACATACTATATGTATTTATAGTAACTCAAAGGGTAGTCTGTTCTTCATAGTCGAAACTTTTCCTCAGTTTTATTGTGAGAAAGGATCTCAGAAACTAGTGAAGGGTTCTATATGGTTCTCTTAGTTAACTCGTTTGATTTGATCATCACCTGAAACCATTTCTTATGGTCAATGTTTTAATTGTACTACGAGGATTATCGAAACGATTTAGACCATGTATATTTTATATTATTTTCTAGAATTCATTAGACCTCACCGTCGACGTAACACAATCTCGTTGACACTCCTCTATTGGGTACAGGTTCCCGTTTCGTCTTCGGGGTCGTTCCACCATCCTCCCTGTTTCAGTCCAAATCTTAGTTTGGGGTATGTGGGGTCTCTACGAGTCTCCTCTCCCGAGTTTGTTTGGAACACGTATGGGTCCTGGGTCTCGGGGTGTCTCTGACTCTGTCTTGACTCAAACTCACAGAGGACACCTCCACGCCCAGTCGTCACCTGACGACGTCCCCGTCCCCGAGACCACGTCGTCTGAACCCATACCGTATTCGGGAGAACTTCCTCCGGTGGTAATTGGAGTGGTATCTCGGTGATCTTGAGTGTGACCTGACTCTTTGGCTGTGAATCTCCCGTGTTTGTCTTTGAACACACGTAGTCCTGGGTCCTCTTTCCTCGTCACTGGGGTGTTCTCTGACTGAGTCTGAACGGACACTCACAGGTCCTCAGAGACCATCTCCGCATCCAACCACCACCGGACGACGTCCCAACCCCCGTGACTCACATCGTCACGAAATTACCCTAGAAAACTTCCTCCAGTGGTAATAGAAGTAATGGAGGTGGTATCAAACCGGGTTCCATTTATCGTCCCTCCCTTGTGTGGAGGTCGGTAGTTGTCTTTTAACCTAATTTCTAAATGACTCGTACCGGGGCGGGTAGTCTTGTTCTGGGTTAAAGGTGGAGTCAGTCAGAGAGGGTAGTCTTTCGAAGGTATTTAGAGAATAGGAAGAGGTAATCTCCCGTCTGTCTGACGTTTGGTGTTAGTGTCTTTCGATCGTTAGACTAGTGTACCTGGTGTCGGAGCAGATTGAGTTACTTTGGTACTCGGTTCGGCACATCCCGGTGGGTTCTACTTGTCCAGTACCACCTCTCAAGACTGTTTTGTACCAGGTGACCTCTTCCTTTACTGTTTGGTAAAGTCATCAGAACGAAACTCTTGGGGTACTCGTCATACTTTTCAGTTTTTCTATCCTGTGACTTTCTACTTGGGGGGGTCCAACCATCTACGGGTTATACGATGACCTCTAGTCACCTCTTTATTAAGATCTTTCTTACTTCTTTGTCTCGGTACGTTTTTGTTGAGTCAACACCTACACTTACCACAACCTTCTTTTCAGACTACGACATTTCTCGTTATAACGTATCCTTGGACCTTCCAATCCAGGTACTTAGATCCATTTGACCTTCACTAGTTTGTTCTCTACCGTTCTCACTTGCAGTTATAAAATCTTTAGTCGTTTGATTTTACCTGACCTTACCCACATAAATTGAGTCCACTGGTAATATAGATGATGACACCCGTTCTTATGGAATCTTCTTTACCTCATCGGTAGTGTCAGTTGTTCTCAGGCTTTACGTCATGTACTTACGTTAGAGTTTTTACTATCTTACTAGAGACAAGTAAAGGTTCCGTTTGGTAAGTAATAGTGTCATTAGGTTCAGATACGGGACTGTTCATTACGACTTCTTCGACTTCAACTTACCAAGATACTTCTGGATGTCCTGGAAGATCTTGATTGTGAGTTTGTTCTACAGGAAAAGTAAAACCCCTGAACTCGCGTTGTCATCTTTCAGTTCTTTGTGGACCTCATTGTCCGTTTAAACCGAAACCTCATGTCTTACTTCGTCCCATTTCCGATTATCTCAAAACGGTTCTCTTGTGTGACCAGTATCGTTTGTGGGAGAAGGTTTTTGTGTTCTCTTCTGATGTGTACCTGTAGTCGTCTACCAGTTATGGTTTTAGTCTAACTAATATAAGAAACGTCAGTTTCTACCTCTTCGAGATATGTCAGTCGTTTTTGTTCTGGTCCTTAACTGACACCGAGTCTAGTACTCGAGGAATAACGGTTTAAGTCTGACTTTAACTTCTTTCATCCCTTTTGGCGATCTGGTAAGTCTATACTGGATTTAGTTAGGGAATGCTGATATGTCACCTTCACTGTTTATCTAAGTTCCCTAATCTATTCTGTCTGTCTCACGGACTTCTTGATACCTACCTCCAAGTACTGTAATATGTCCTCCGTCCCCAGTTCTGGTAGGGGTTCTTTTTCTTTACGTTTTTCCAGTTTACCAACAGACTCCTCCCGAATGTCTATCAACACTTTTCTTCTCTTCGTTTTCCGTTTCCTCTTTTCCTTTCTATGTGTATAAACTTACGTCTCAAGGTTTCTTGTCGTTCCTCTCTATTCTTTCGGAAGGAGTCACTAGTCACGTTTATTTATCACCTTTTGTTATCTTCCCCTTTCTGATCTCTAGAGAAGTTCTTTTAATCTCTATGGTTCCCTTGTAAAGTACGTTTCTACCCGTTTTATTCCCTGTCTTTACTATCCCTGGATTGTCTTCGTCTTCTATAATTCTTCTCCACCGTTCTTATATGTCTTCTTGATATCTTTTTTCTATAAGTGTTGTATCTTTTAGTGTCACCACACTAGTGAGTGGATCTCGTTCTGTAGGACCTCACTCTTTAGCTCACCCGGAATCCTTCGCAGTGAAACTTGTTTGGATCACTTCCACTACCTTAAGGTCAACTCGATAAAGTTTAGGACTTTCTACGACACTTTCACGACGTGAGTTATACGGTCTTTTAAACCTGTTGAGTCGTCACAGGTGTCCTTACCTTTTCCAGTCAAAAGTAAGGTTAGGGTTTCTTTCCGTTACGGTTTCTTACAAGTTTGATGGTGTGTTAACGTAAGTAGAGTGTACAATAGTTTCATTACGAGTTTTAAGAGATTCGGTCCGAAGTTGTCATACACTTGACACTTGAAGGTCTACAAGTTCGACCAAAATCTTTTCCCTCTCCTTGGTCTCTACTTTTACGGTTGTAGGCGACCTAGTACTTTTTTCGTTCTCTCAAGGTCTTTTTGAAGATAAAGACAAAGTAACTGATACGGTTTCGGAAACTGACGCACCTAGTGGTGTTTGACACCTTTTAAGACTCTCTCTACCCTTATGGTCTGATGGACTGGACGGAGAACTCTTTGGACATACGTCCAGTTCTTCGTTGTCGATCGTGACCTGTACCTTGTTGTCCGACCAAGGTTTATCCTTTTTCTCATGTAGTTCCGACATATAACAGTGGGACTGATTGAATATACGTCTCATATAGTACGTTTTAAGGTCCGACTTAATTCGTGTTCAACCTTAGTTCTAACGGCCTTCTTTATAGTTATTGGAGTCTATACGTCTACTGTGGTGGGAATACCGTCTTTCACTTCTCCTGGATTTCTCGGATAACTACTTTCACTTTCATCTCTCACTTTTTCAACCGAATTTTGAGTTGTAAGTCTTTAGCTTCTAGTACCGTAGGCCAGGGTAGTGAAGTACCCTTTATCTACCCCTTTGTCACCTTTGTCACAGTCTGAAATAAAAATACCCGAGGTTTTAGTGACGTCTACCACTAAAGTCGGTACTTTAATTTTCTGCGAATGAGGAACCTTCTTTTCAATACTGGTTGGATCTATCGAATAACTTTTCGTCTCTGTAATGAAACGGTTGTTCAAGGTAGATCAGTTCCGATACCAAAAAGGTCATCAGTACATACCTACACTCTCTACCTGACACTTCTTCCGACTCGTGACTTCTTAACTACGAAAACTTGACACCACAGCCTCTTCTGAGAACTCTCAGGGAACCTGACGTTCCTCTAGGTTGATCAGGAAGACTTCCTCTAGTCGGGACCCTAAAGAAACCTCCCTTACTACGATTTCGACTTTGAGGTCATGAAACCGGTGGAGTACGTTTCTCAACTGAGTAACCTTTTCTGAGACTACGACCCTCCCTAACCCCCGTCCTCCTCTTCCCCTGCTGTCTCCTACTCTACCGACCTACCGTAGTGACTGAGCTACCTGCACTCAGACTCACTTGACGCCCTCAACCACTACCTGTCCCTCCGAGACACACGACACTAAGTACCCCAACGTTTCTCAGCCTGTTCTGACTCGCTGACTTGACTTGACTTGATTGTGGGTCATGGAGTCTTATACTCACATAAAACAAAATTTATACATTAATTCAATTTTAGTCCGGTGAGTTACCGGGACTTGGGTTTGAGAGACCAAGAATATTGATCTCCTCTAATACTGTATTTTTCTCTGTAGTTCCTATGTAGAAATGTCTCTTTTATGGTACACTCGTACAACTCTTCCGTCAGTAGACGTTCGTTTCTACTTTCAGGAGTTTTCTTTGTTTTAGACGGTATGGAACTGAAAGTTGAACATCGGAGATCTGACTCTTTTATCTAAACACAACAAACCCGAAATGGGTCCCACCACAAGACAACACCATTGAGATCGTGTGATTATGTCGAGGGTTTAATCTTTTATTAACAATATTCACCATGTGTCATTACCAATTATATAATTATTCTATTGATGGTGTTATTTGTATGGTCGTTTCGATACTTGTGTTAGATATTCGACTCTCTATACTGGTTATGTGTATTTTAAAAATTAAGTGATCGTTTCTGTACTTTTATTTTTGTTACCCTACGATAAAAAAAAAAATGTTTTAATTATTTAGTCATTTCAAATTCCTTTCGATTAAGGGTCCACGGAGTCACCATTTCTTAGGGGGGACGGTTAGGTCCTCTGGGTCCTCTGAGTCCAAGTAATAGAAACCCAACCCTTCTAGGGGACTTCCTCGTTTACCGTTGGGTGAGGTCATAAGAACGCACCTTTTAAGATACCTGTCTCCTTGGACCGTCCGATGTCAGGTACTCCAGTTTTTCACAACCTGTACTGACTCACTGATTTGTGTGTGTGTATAAACAAACTTCATCTTTTATAATGACACTTTGTATTTGGTACAAGGACTACCCTTCTGAGTTCTAGTATTTTTAGTCAATGATTCTAACCATGACCCTCTAATGTACTATAACACTTTGATACTAAATATTACTCTTATCTCGAGGATTCTGGTTACCTTAAAAGATTCACTATTTCAACTTTTCTCGTAGAAACAAGAAGGATTATTCGGGGAAAGTTGGTAGACTCAAATACAAATACGTCATTAAAATCTTTTCAGAGATTCCTCCACCCTCGACCAACGGTCCCTTTGGTTGCTGGACTTGGTAACGTTGAAAGTCGGGGGAAAGGATGGTGGAGGTCCCTACTCTCTCTCCGACCTCCAACTCGATTAGTGATTCCCAGTTACTAAATTATAACGAATGAATTATTTTGGAGGTAAAGTAATTTTTGTTTTGTTTGTTTGTTTCTTTGTTTTGGTATTTCCTACACACCAAAGTCGTTTGAAGTTCAAACCATTTGCGAACGTTCTTAACCGTTCCGCGACATGGACCTCTCCTACACTTTCGAAGGATGAGAAGGTGTATGGAACGGGGCACGTAAAGAAGGTAGACGGATAAGGACAACAGGAAATAGTATTATTTAGTCATTAGATCATTCAAAAGGACTCAAGACTCTCGACAGATCCCGTATGGAACAAAAGAACACACACACCAGTCCGGTGAGTGACGCCGACAAGAGAACGAGAGACATGTAGGGGACGGGCTAGTCACTCGTGAACGAAGTGGATGTGGGATGAGCGAATGGACTGGAAGAATGTATGAACAGGGTCTGGGGTCGGTGACTAACGAGCATAACTTCCCACCACTCCACGACAACAGGGAGATGATCAAAGGGACCCGTCTCTTCCGTCACCGTGGGGTGAGGTCGTGAGAGCGGACCTTTTAGGGTACCTACCTCCTCGGACCACCCGACGTCAGGTACCCGAGTGATTCTCAGTCTGTGCTGACTCGCTGAAGTGAAAGTGAAAAGTGAAAGTACGTAACCTCTTCCTTTACCGTTGGGTGAGGTCACAAGAACGGACCTCTTAGGGTCCCTGTCACCTCGGACCACCCGACGGTAGATACCCCAGCGTGTCTCAGCCTGTGTTGACTTCACTGAATCGTCGTCGTCGTCAAAAGGACCCTTGACTATTTGGTTAGACTCCAGTTAAGGGGGATATTTAACGTCAGAATGGGAAGGGGGAGGGGGGGTCTTCGTTCTGACAGTGGTACAGGACGAGAAGTAGACGGAATGTACCACACCATAGTGAGGTCTTGGAACAAAGTCTCTCTCTTGTAGGGGAATAGACAGTCTGGTCGTCAGGGATTGGAGAATCCGTGGTCTCTGGTCTAAAAAATCTTCTATTAGTAAGGTGTCCGTTCCGACCCCCGTCAGCCCACCACCACCAACAAAGTCAAAGAGGACATCGAGGAGAGGACGACGCACCGGAGCATAGATTCTCCGGAACCTGTCCGTGACCCCAAACTCCTGGGGACGTAAATTTGGTAATAACAGAGACAACGACTAAGGACCGGAAAGAGACCAGAATTTCAACTAGTTCATGTCCGGAGGATCCTTACACCCCACGTCAACTTGAACACGAAGTGTCTATTAGATCAAAAATAAATAAATAAAAATCATATTTAAATTAAAATTAATCTCCGATTAATGAAATGTTATAACATAACCAAAACGGTATGTAGTCGTACTTAGACGGTGCCCACATGTGTACAAGGGGTAGGACTTGTGGTGAGGGTGGAGGGAGGGGTATGGTGGGGAGACCCAGTAGGGTCACGTGGTCGGGGTTCGTAGGACATAGTGCGTAGCTTGGACCTGACCGCTAAGCAAAGTATATACTATAATAATATGTACAAAGTTGTCAAAAAATAAAAATTAACTACCAAACACCGGTGGGACATAGTTCGTTCAGACAACCGAGACAAAAAGGTAATCATAAACGAGTAAAATACATAAAAAAATGTAAAACTATTAAGAGTCTTATAAAGTTTACAAAAGTAACAAACAATGCCACTTGACACTGGTCACTAGATATTACAATGATGGTACATACTAAACGACTTCCGACTTTACTACCAATCGTGAAAAGGAAAATCGTTATATTTCATAATAACTTAATTCCATTCATGTGCTAAAATACTCTGTATTACGACCCTTATGGACCACCAGACCACCGAATCCTGAGACTACAGAGTAACACCTCCCGGATCCAAGTTAGGAACGGTTTACGGACCCTCGATTCCAGCGTGTACACCGTACCGTCGGCACACCGTACCCACTTTTTTTTTTACATATATTACGATAACGTGTGAATTAACTAAGATAAGTGAAGTAACGTCACCAGACCTTGTCTTGGACGTCTTAAAGACTCGAAACGGACATAGCTTGGACTTCTCCAGCAACACCAGCGGAAATTGAATGTCGGTCTACCAGTCTTTGGGTCCACTATTAGACGCAAACACTAACCGGAGACTTCCCCTGCCGGTCAGGACACCCTACTCGTGAATTAGACACCGTAGACTGTTAATGAGATTTATCTTAACCCAATTTGACATCCTGTGGGTCGACCCCAACCGTTTTACAAACCACACCCCCTTCTTATTTGAGACGAACTCTTTTTACCGCTAAAAGAAAAAGAAATTTACAATGTATACTATGTCTATCGTTCGTCTATCCCCAAAAAACTAAAAACAAAAACAGAAAATTTAATTATCAGAGGCAGTCTATGAAAACCTTGAACTGTACTATTAAGATTTCAATAAGTCCTTTTTATTTCACTCGTATAAATTCTTTTTAAAAAAGTTATAAAAAGCCGACGAGACCAGAAACAACAACACGGATCCGAAGGAAATCAACACCCCTCACCCCCGAAGAGAGGTTAACGTCACATGTCCGAACAGTAACACCAACCAAAAGAACACCGAGCTTCCGGGATCCCATGACCCAGTCGTCAACACCATGTCCCAGAATCAAGGGTTGTACGTACACCTTAGAAGGACCTGGTCGCTAACTTTGGTACAAGGGACGGAACCGTCCACCTAATAATTGGTGGTCTAGTGGTCCCTACAGGTTCTTTAAAACTTTTACTTAGAATACGTCCTTCTACACTTCAAAATCTTTAATTTTACATAAAAATGTAAAATATCTATATTAAAAATATATCTCACTGGAATCCGTCTTTATCCGTATAATTACTCTAATCTTTCAGGGGTCTGTGGGTATTAAATTATTAAAAATTTCCATGTCCACTACCTGTCCCTCCGGACCGCACGACTCTAAGTACCCCAACGTCTCAGCCTGTGCTGACTCGTTGACTTGACTTGACTTGACTATGTATTTTGTCTATTGATTATTCCTGGATGATATATCGTGTCTCTTGAGATAAGTTATGAGACATTACTAGGTATACGCTTTTCTTAGATTTTTCTTCACCTATATAGTAAAACATATGTATATTAAGTAAGTGAAACGACATGTAGTCTTTGATTGTGTTTAATGTTTAGTTGATATGAGGTTATTTTAAAAAAATTTTGTTGTTGTTGTTTTTATTTCCATGTCTTAGTCCTAAAAAATTTTTTTTGAAAAACATAACCCCATATAAGTAAATTGTTACAACACTATCAAAGCCCACTTGCCGTTTCCCGGAGTTGGTATGTATTTGTACATAGATAAGAGGGGGTTTGAGGTGAGGGTAGGTCCGACGATATTGTAACTCGTCTCAAGGTACACGATATGACATTCAGGAACAATCAATAGATAAAATTTGTATCGTTACACATGTATTTGTATCGTTAGACTTTATTCATAATAATTTAATTATCATAACCCTGTTCACAGATATTAAACAGTTTTGTTACTCCGACAAACAGAGTTTTAAAATGTAGTTTTCCATATAAAATTTATAGAAATCTTTAATTTAATATTTATATTTATATCCATTAACATAGTAGAATTCCATTTGTTTAATAAAATTCGTGTATACTTTTACATCTTAGATATCTCTTTCCTCTATAAAATAATATGTGTAAAAGTTTTTTAAAAGTTGAACTTTTTAGTCAATGTTTTTAAATTTTAAATCAGGGACAATGTTCAACTTAATACAAAGGGGGTTTAATTATAAAATTTCGGGATTGTCGGTCTTGGAGTCTTATACTCACGTAAACCGCTATTCCGAAATATTTACATTAATTCGATTCTACTGGTAATTTTACCGGGATTGAGTTAGAGAGACCAAGAATTTTGTTCTCTAGTCCTGTCTTTTTCTCTGGCGTTCCTATGTATGTATGTCTCTTTTCTGGTACAGTCGTGTCACTCTTCCGTCGGTAGACGTTCGGTTCTACTCTCAGGAGTTTTCCTTTTTTCGAACGGTTTGCAATTGGAACCTGAAGATCGGAGGTCTGTCACTCTTTTATGTAAACACAGCAAACTTGAAATGAGTCCCACCATAAAACAACACTGTAGAAATCGTTTGATTATGTCGAGGGTTTAATCTTTTTATTAATAATATAACCCTGTGTCATTACCAATTGTAATAGTTATTCTATTGATGGTGATATTTGTATATTCGTTCCGACACTTGTGTTAGATATTTTACTCTCTATACTGGTTATGTGTATATTTTAAAATTACGTAATCGTTTCTGAACTTTAAGTTTTGAAATTCTACGGTAAAAATTAAATATTTTAACTATTTTATCACTTCAAACTCCTCTCGATTAAGGGTTCAATCGAGTCACCATTTTCTTAGGCGGACGGTTGCATCCTCTGGATCGTCTGAGTCCAAGCTAGGGACCCATTCCTTCTAGGGGATCTTCTCCTTTACCGTTGGGTGAAGTCATAAGAATGGACCTTTTAACGACCCTGTCTCTTCGGACCATCCGATATCAGGAACCCTAGGGGGTTTCAGTTTGTGTTGACTCACACATATGTGTGTGTATAAACAAATTTCATTTTTTTTCTTTTTATAACACTTTGTATTTGGTGCAAGGACTACCCTCCTGAGTTCTAATACTTTAATAGTCAATGAGTCAACCATGACCCGAAGGGTCCACCGTGATCACCATTTCTTAGGAGGACAGTTACGTCCTCTGTCTTCTCTACACCCAAACTAGGGACCCAGTCCTTTTAGGGGACCTCCTCCTTTACCGTTGGGTGAGGTAAGAACGGACCTCTTAGGGTACCTGTCTCCTCAGACCGTCCGATGTCAGGTACCCCAACGTTTATTAGTCTGTGTTGACTTCGTTGAATCGTACGTTCCAACCAAGATCATCTAATGTACTAATAACACTTTGATACTTAATATTCTTGTCTCGAGGATTTTGGTGACCTTAAGAGATTCACTATTTCAACTTTTCTCGTAGAAACAAGAAGGATTGTTCGGGGAAAGTTGGTGGACTCAAATACATATTCGTCATTAAAATCCTTTCAGGGTTTCCTTCACCCCGACCAACGGTCCCTTTGGTTGATGAACTTGGTGACTTTGAAAGTCGGGGGAAGGAATGGTGGAGGTCCCTACCCTCTCTCCGACCTCCAACTAGATTAGTGATTACCAGTTACTGAATTAACGAATAGGTAATTTTGGAGGTAATTTTGTTGTTGTTGTTTTTTGCATTACCCGACACACCAAAGTCTGTTTAAGGTCGAACCATTTGTTCACGTTCTCAATCCTCCCACTACGTGGACCTCTCCTACACTTTTGAAGGATGAGAGGATGTGTGGAACGGGATACGTAAAGGAGGTAGACGGATAAGGACTCAACATGGAACAGTATCATTTAGTCATTAGATCATTCAGAAAGACTCAAGATACTCGACAGACCCCTAATGGAAGAAAATAACACACACACCAGTCCGGTGTGGACCGCCGAGAAGACAAGAGACATGCAGAGGACGGGTTGGTCACTCTCGGACGAAGTGGATGTGGGATGAGTGAATGGACCGGAAGAATGTATGAACGGAGTCTGGGGTCGGTGACTAACGAGAATAATTTCCCGTCACTCCCCCCGCAAAGGTACCCTTGTCTATTTATTTGGACTCGAGTTAAGGAGGACACTGACCGTTATATGGGGAGGTCTAACGCCGGTACAGGACGAGTGGTAGACGGAGTGTTCCACCCCACAACGAGGTCCTGGAACGAAGTCTCACCATTCGAGGGGAGTAGGCAATCTGGTCGTCAGGGATTGGAGAATCCGTCGTCCCTGAACAAACCACCTTCTGTCAAAAAGGCGTCTGTTCCGACCCCCACTACCCCACCACTACCACCAAAGTCAAAGAGGGGGTAGAGGAGAGGACGACACACTGGACCAAAGATTCTTCAGTACCTACCCGTGTTCCCAAACGTCTCGGGACGGAATTTGGTAACAGAGACAACGACTGAGGACAGGAAAGAAGACAGAATTTAAACCTGTTCATGTCCAGAGGATTCTGACGCCCTACATCGGGTTGAGGACGAAGTGTCTATTAACGTAAAAAAAAAAAAAAAAGGACTAACTGCCAAACACTGGTGGGACACAGTTTGTTCAGACAACCGAGACCAAAAGGTTTTCATAGACGAGTGGGAACACAGACAGACACAGTGTAAAATCGTTAAAAGTCTTATAAAGTTTACAAAAGTAATAATGCCACTTGACATTAGTTACCAGATACTTCCATGATGGTACATACTTAACCATTTCCGACTCTACTACCAATCGTAAAAAATCGTTATACTTCATAATAAATTCCATACATGTAACAAAATAATCTATATCACGACCCTTAAGGGACAACTAGGACACCATTCCTGGGACTCGAGAGTAACGACTCCCAGACCCAAGTTAGGGAAAGCTCCCGGGTCCCTTGATTCTAGGGTGCTCACCGTACCACCAACAGACCGCTTTCGTCGTTGTTGTTTTTTCTATCTTACGATAAGTGTGAATTAACTAAGATAAGTGAAATAACTCCACCGGACTTTCACTTGGTCGTCATAAAGACTCCAAACGGACAATACTTGGACTCGCACACCAGTAGAAAATAAATACCGGTCTACCAGTCTTCGGGTCCACTATTGGACATGAACACTAACCGGAGACTTCCCCTACGGGTCAAAACACTCTACTCGAGAATTAGACACCGTAGACTGTTAATGAGATTTATCTATCTTGACTCAATTTCAAATCCTGTGAATCCCGAAGGGACCATCTAGTCGACCATTTCTTAGGTGGACGTTACACCTTCTGGACCCAAGTTAGGGACCCAACTCTGAGGGGACCTCTTCCCTTGCCGATGGGTAAGGTGATAAGACCAGACCTCTTAAGGTACCTGCCATATCAGGTACCCCAACATTTCGCAACCTGTATTGACTCGTGAAAATAAAAGTGAAATCCTGTGGGTCGATCCCAACCACTTTACCAACCACCACCCACACCCCTCTACGGGACGAACTCTTTCACCCCTAAAAGAAAATGAAATTTACAGTACATATCATGTCTCTCCTTCGTCCATCAAAAAAAGAAGGAGAAAACCTAATTATCAAAGTTAACCCATAAAAACCTTGAACTGTATTATTAGGACTTAAATAGGTCCCCCCTTTTTTCTCACTCGTATAAACTCTTAAAAAAGTTATAAATAAACAAAAACCGACACGGCCCAGAAGCGACAACGAGTCCGAAAGAGAACACGACTCAGCCCCGACGAGAGATCACACCGCGAATCGGAGCGTGACTCCACCGCAGAGAACAACATCTCGGACCCGAAATCCCGTGTGACCGAAGTCGTCAGCACCGTGCAGCGAGTCCTCAACGTTGGTCCTTGAATCAACGAGGTACTGAGTACCTTAGAAAGTCCTGGTCCCTACATTGGGTACAGGACGTAACCGTCTACCTAAGAATTGGTGACCTGGCGTTCCCTTCAGGTTCTTGAAAACTTTTACTTGGTATACTTCCTTCTATAGTTAACAATCTTTGACTTTACACAGAAATGCAAAATGTCAATATTAAAAGTATATCTCACTGGGATCTGTCTTTATCCATATAATTACTTTGATCTTTCAGGGGTTTGTGGGTATTAAATTCTTCAAAATTTCCACCTCTTATTCCTAATAATTTAATTGTCATAACCTAACACAGATTGGTAAACAGTTTTATTACCCTAAGGAATAGAGTTTTATGATGTAGTTTTATTTGACTCTATAAAATTTATAGAATCGAAATCTTTAATATTTTGTCCATGTACATTCATTAGTAGTAGAATGCCATTCTTTTAAGAAAATTCGTGTATACGTTTATATCTTAGATATCTCTTTCTATAAACTGATATATGTAAAAAGTTTACATATTTAAATTTTTTAGTGTAATTTTTTTAATTTTAAATCGGGGACGATACACAACTTACAGAAAGAGGGGTTTACACATACAATTTCTGGATCGTACATCATGGAGTCTTATACTCACATAAACCACTATCTCAGAAATTTCTACACTAATTCGATCACTATTTCTTAGGTAGACGGTTACGGCCTCTACGTTCTCTGCGTCCAAGTCAGGGACCCGACCCTTCTAAGGGACCTCATCCTTATGGGTAAGGTCATAAGAACGGACCTTTAGAGTACCTGTCTCCTCTGACCTCCCGATATCAGGTTCCCTACTGTCTCTCAGTCTGTTCTGACTCGTACGTTCGGATTCAATTCTACTCCGGTAATCTTACCCGGACGGACTCAGGTCAGTAAGACTAAGGATATTTTTCTTTAATTCTGTCTTTTTCTCTGTGACTCCTGAGTATACGTGTCTCTTTTTTCTGACACACTCGTGTCACTCTTTCGTCGGTAGACGTTCGGTTCTGATCTTAGGTGTGTTTTTTTTGTTGCATTGAACGGTTCGTAACTGGAACCTGAAGTTCAGAGATCTGACACTCTTTTGTGTAGAAGACAACAAACTGGAAATAGGTCCTACCGTAAGACAACACCATCGAAATCCTTTGATTATGTCTGGGGTATAAAAAAAAATTTACCAATAATATGTACCCTATGTTATTACTAATCTAGATGTTGGTATTTGTATATTCGTTCCGACACTTGTGTTAGATATCTTCTTCTTTATTCTTTATACTAGTTATGTGTATATTTTCAAAATTCAGTCATCATCTCTGTACTTTTAGTTTTATAACTCTACGGTAAAGTTGAATACGTCGACTAACTAATCACTTCGAACTCCTCTCGAATAGAAAGTTCACGACAAACACAGTCCTAGATGATAGAAACAAAAAACCTTACGACAACTAAGTATACAAACTTTATAAGATAGGGATCCTTAGATAAAATTTATTTCTATTCCTCTCCTACGTACGTGTTTTCAAAGGAACATCTAAACAAATATATCGTTTTTCTAAATCTTTCATTTTAATTAAATCATTATTGAAATTTCATTTAGGAACTAATATAATCATTTTTTTTAGAACCTGAACGCCCATCCTCACCTCCAACCTTCATTTTTGAAAAATGAATTTTAAAAATTTCAAAATCGAAATAACTCGTTATTGACTACATATAGGTAAGTAGACAACTGTTTGTACATCAAAAGTATGTTCTAGAACAGATAACACTTATTACTACGTTACTTGTATCTTCCCACCCATATAGAAACTCTAAGACAAAAATAAAGGAAATCTATATAAGGGTCTTCACTTTAACAACCTAACATACCATTAAGATAAAAATTAAAAAACTCCTTAGAGGAATCACAAAAGTTATCACCGACGTGTTTACCTAATTATTAAGGATGGTTATCACATGTACACAAGAGAAAAAAGGTGTAGAAAGGACTGTGAACACAGACCAGAAATATTACCATCGGTAAGATTGTCCACACTTCACCATAGAACACCAAAACTAAATGTAAAGGGACTACTAATCACTATAACTCGTGGAAAAGTGTATAGACAATCGGTAAACATATAAAAGAAACCTTTTAGGAATAAGTAAGTGTCGCAATTTTACGACACGGGTTCAGTCACAACAAACAGAAAATGGTAACTCGAGATACTCAACAAATAAAACCTATAAATGACGAATGTACTAAACATTTATAAAAGAAGGTGAGGTATCCGACGTAAAAGTAAAACGACTCCCAGAGGAAACGACACGTCATCGAAAAATCAAAATACATCAGGGTGTTTAAATAAAAACGATAACAACACGAACGAAAACCACGTTTAGATCTTTTGGTACGGTACTATTACGGTTCCTCGACTAGGGATAAAAAGAAGATTCTCGAAATACCAAAGTCCAGAATGTAAATTCAGAAAATTTGAATTGTAAAACTTATAAATTAGAATGTACTTTTTTCCGTTATCTGTTGTAAATAACAGACTAAGAACCATAAAAATTTTCTCCCCTTACTATAGTTACATATAAAAAATATTAAAACCCAATTGGTTAACGTCTTATAAAAGGTCTGACGACCTTTTCACCGACATTGAAGATATAACGACTCTTTATTTTCGTTTTTATATTATGTATATCGTATACTTTCTTACATTCCTTTCGTATTCCCTTTTAAATTACTTATTATATTGCTTTGATTTTGGTTTGTTTACACTATTAATTTACTGAACAACTATCCTTTTTTTTAAATTCACTTTTATTTTAAGTTAAACCTTGACAATTGTTTACAGATTACAATTTGTTTAATGTCCTTTGAAAATTTTTATTTCCTTCCTGGTTTCTATATAGTTCATTTGTATTATTTCGTCTATACCGTTATAATTAATTACTTCTATTAATAAATTTTTATTTTCAGTTTCATAATTGATACTGTTGTTTCAAAATTATTAGTTTATATATGTAATATTATCAAGACGTTGTATTACAAGTTAAGATACTTATTTTGGAAAAATTTTCATCTTCATTAAGTGTTTTTCAGTAAGTTAGCATTAACCCTCTAAAACTGTATAACATTGAGATTTCGGAACTTCTCTTTTGTCCTTCCTTTTATTCATAGTTGTCTACACTCATCACTTTAACAAACCAAACCATTTATATATACATCATCATAGGAGATATTAGTTATTTGTATGAAATAAAAGTTTTAGACTTGTAAAAGTTTATAACTACTGCCCGAATTTAGGAGTTTAAAGGTTTTATTATTTAACTCACCCGATGTAAGGGATTAACCTCTTCCGTCACCGTGGGGTGAGGTCATGAGAACGGACCTTTTAAGATACCTACCTCCTCGGACCATCCGACGTCAGGTACCCCAGCGATGTTCAACCTGTGCTGACTCGCTGAAGTGAAAGTCAAAAGTGAAAGTGCGTAACCTCTTCCTTTACCGTTGGGTGAGGTCACAAGAACGGACCTCTTAGGGTCCCTGCCCCCTCGGACCACCCGACGGCAGATACCCTAACGTGTCTCAGCCTGTGCTGACTTCACTGAATCGTCGTCATCGTCGTAAGGGATTAATATTTACATCAATCAATTAGATTTTAGAATTTAAATTTATCAGTTCGTGTCCCTTTGAAATTTAGTAAGATGAAAATCTCTTTTATCCTTAAGACTTAACTTATCTTTTAGTTCTTACGTAAACATTTGTCCTTTTATAAGACCCATGACGTCATACCGTTTTGAAAGATAATACTTGTTTTGACTTCTAAGTCAAGTCAAGTCAGCGAGTCAGCACAGGCTGAGAAACGCTGGGGTACTTAGCGTCGTGCGGTCCGGAGGGACAGGTAGTGGTTGAGGGCGTCAAGTGAGTCTAAGTGAAGGTAGTTCAGTCACTACGGTAGGTCGGTAGAGTAGGAGACAGCAGGGGAAAAGAAGGACGGGGGTTAGGGAGGGTCGTAGTCTCTGAAAAGGTTACTCAGTTGAGAAGCGTACTCCACCGGTTTCATGACCTCAAAGTCGAAATCGTAGTAAGGAAGGTTTCTTTAGGGTCCCGACCAGAGGAAGTCTTACCCGACCAACCTAGAGGAACGTTAGGTTCCCTGAGAGTTCTCAGAAGCGGTTGTGGTGTCAAGTCTTCGTAGTTAAGAAACCGTGAGTCGAAAGAGGTGTCAGGTTGAGAGTGTAGGTATGTACTGGTTACCTTTTTGGTATCGTAACTGATCTTCCTGGAATCAGTCGTTTCATTACAGAAACGAAAACTTATATGATAGATCTAAACAGTATTGAAAAGAAGGTTCCTCATTCGTAGAAAATTAAAGTACCGACGTCAGTGGTAGACGTCACTAAAACCTCGGGGGTTTTTATTTCAGACTGTGACAAAGGTGACAAAGGGGTAGATAAAGGGTACTTCACTACCCTGGCCTACGGTACTAGAAGCAAAAAACTTACAACTCGAAATTCGGTTGAAAAAGTGAGAGGGGAAAGTGAAAGTAGTTCTCCGAAAACTCACGGAGAAGTGAAAGACGGTATTCGCACCACAGTAGACGTATAGACTCCAATAACTATTAAGAGGACCGTTAGAACTAAGGTCGAACAAGAAGAAGGTCGGGTCACAAAGAGTACTACATATGACGTATCTTCAATTTATTCGTCTCACTGTTATATGTCGGAATTACATGAGGAAAAGGATAAACCTTGGTCAGACAAAAAGGTACAGGTCAAGATTGACAACGAAGGACTGGACGTATGTCTAAAGAGTTCTCCGTCCAGTCCACCAGACCATAAGGGTAGATAGAGTCTTAAAAGGTGTCAAATAACACTAGGTGTGTCAGTTTCCGAAACTGTATCAGTTATTTTGTCTTTGTCTACAAAAAGGCTTTAAGGAAACGAAAAAGGTACTAGATCGCCTACAACCGTTAAACTAGAGACCAAGGAGATCGAATCTTTTAAATTGTACGGAATTTTGACTTCTAATTCCGTACAATTTAAAAGATTCGATCTAGTATGTCAATATACCGATGAGTAGTTCATAAATCCACTCATTAAAAAAAAATCCATTTATCAACACGCACAAAAACAATTCGTACGTCTTTGTTTCATCTTCCCTTTTTTAATTAATTCATCGTCCCTCTGTCTTAGGTTTACGAAAAAGAAACTTTTCAGGTCACTTTGTTCAAGGACCGTTCGTGTTATACGTTTTTTCTGTTTAGGTTTATATGTTTTAATTCTTATCCTTTTCGTATTATTAATAGAATTAAAGGGATTCGAATGTTACAATTTTTACGGAAAATTTTTGGATCTTCTAAAAAGATCTTTTTAATATTTACAACTTTCAACTTTAGTCATTTATTAAAAAAAATCCTTTTCGATGTTATTGGTTATGTGTTGAAAAGTTCCATAATAAAGAGTTTTTTCGGATTTTACATTCTCGTCGTATATCAAGGACACGATGTTTTAGAAAAGGTCCGTAAATTTTTGTTCCATCAAAAGATCAATTAAAATATTTTGACGTATTAAACTATGGTCTTCGACTGTTTCTATCGTTGTAAAAATTATTTCTCCCCCTATTTGAACACAAAAGGTTTATATAACATACCTTCTAATCAATCCAGGTTCTGAACAATTACTTTGACACCTAAATTACGGTTTATTTAAACTTTACGTGTGAGGGAAATCTCTAACCGTTAGATATCGTAGTGTAGTTTCTTAGGCTCTAAGACGTTTGTATACTCTCGATTGTATTTTGTCAAAAGTTTGTATTTTGTCAAAATTTGTAGTGTGAATTATTATAAATTTATACGATGGTAATCCGACCAAGTATCATCCAGGAGTAATTTATACAAAAAGGAAGAAAAATTAAAAAAAGAATTACCATCTAAAGTACTGAAGTTGTCATCTACTACCACTGTAACTAGCACTAACATTTGAAGTTCGGAAAGGATACACATTGTCAACGTCTCAACTGTAAAATTGTTACACTTTTATCTTCATGTCGATTGTCTGTCTATATCGTCTCAAACGTCTATATTTCCCTTCCCTCCCCTAGAGATTCCAGAAGTAAAACATCTCACCCCTTTTAATATGATGAGTTACAAATAATTTACTCTTTACTTCCATAGTTACACTATAAACTCCTTTGATTTTATCACTGGAGTGATACATCTCTAATGACTCCCTACTCATTCACTTTAATCAAGTTAGATTATCTTGTGACTGTATTAGTCAGTTATTTGTAACGGACGCTATTATTGAGTTCTTTCACCACACACGTATGATAAATTTCTATTACCTTCAGTGGTAGTTTTTTTGGTTGTTTGGTTTGATCAATCTTCATTAAGAGAACTCCTTGTCTTCACTTCCACCACACCTCCTGACAAATGAAGAGTAAAATTTAGTAAGTTAAAAAAATTTGATACATGTACTAAATCATACGATTTTGAAGAGATTACAGGTACACGTTTTAACTGAAAGTCGTTTCAAGTCAAGTCAAGTCAACGAGTCAGCACAGGCTGAGAAACGCCGGGGTGATTAGCGTCGTGTGGTCCGGAGGGACAGGTAGTGGTTGAGGGCGTCAAGTGAGGCTGAGTGTAGGTAACCTCAGTCACTATGGTAGGTCGGTAGAGTAACAGACAGCAGGGGAAGAGGAGGACGGGGGTTAGGGAGGGTCGTAGTCTCAGAAAAGGTTACTCAGTTGAGAAGCGTACTCCACCGGTTTCATGACCTCAAAGTCGAAATCGTAGTAAGGGAAGTTTCTTTAGGGTCCTGACTAGAGGAAGTCTTGCCTGACTAACCTAGAGGAACGTCAGGTTCCCTGAGAGTTCTCAGAAGAGGTTGTGGTGGCAAGTTTTCGTAGTTAAGAAGTCGGAGTCGGAAGAAGTATCAGGTTGAGAGTGTAGGTATGTACTGGTGTCCTTTTTGGTATCGGAACTACTCTGCCTGGAATCAGCCGTTTCATTACAGAGACGAAAACTTATACGATAGATCCAACCAGTATTGAAAAGAAGGTTCCTCATTCGTAGAAAATTAAAGTACCGGTGTCAGTGGTAGACGTCACTAAAACCTTCAATCACCTTCTGTTGTTAAATCCTCGACTCTCTCAGTCAAGGATCCGTCTAACTATTCTTCAGGTCCCAGGGGTTCCTCCTATTTCCCCAGAGCCCGAGAGCTTTACCTCTATCCCCACACCTTAAGATTTCTACCTCCTTTCCTATTTGAAAAAAAACAGATGTAAGAAACTTTCACTTTCACTTTAGCGAGTCAGCACAGACTGAGAAACGCTGGGGCACCTGACATCGGGTGGTCCGAGGAGGCAGGTACCCTAAGAGATCCGTTCTTATAACCTTACCCAACGGTCAAGGAAGAGTCAAATCAAGTCAAGTCAGCGAGTCAGTACAGGTTGAGAAACGCTGAGGTACTTAGCGTCGTGCGGTCCGGAGGGACAGGTAGTGGTTGAGGGTCTCAAGTGAGTTTGAGTGTAGGTAACTCAGACACTACGGTAGGTCGGTAGAGTAAGAGACAACAGGGGAAGAGGAGGACGGGGGTTAGGGAGGGTCGTAGTCTCAGAAAAGATTACTCAGTCGAGAAGCGTACTCCACCGGTTTCATGACCTCAAAGTCGAAATCGTAGTAAGGGAGGTTTCTTGTGGGTCCCGGTCAAGGAAGATCGGAATAAGTTAATGTGTTGAGTCAAATTTAAGACATGATCCCTAATATGTTGTTACATAGGACGAACTCCTGTCAAAGAGGAAGGACTTTTGGAAGACCGATTAGGACGATAGAATTTTACATTTAATACCTTTACCCAGATCAATCTAGAAATGTTGGAGGTCTGTAAGAAAACTAAGTAACATCATTGATTAATTTTCCATATATTGAGGTAACGATTCTGATCGTTACCCCCACATGAGAAAGACGGAGGAAGACTACAGATACAGTCTTCGAAAGAGATAGGGAAAATATGAAATTATTTTGAGATAACGTGTTTTCAAGACTCGTTAGTTCGGAGCAGAGACCGGGGCCTAACTTAAGAAGAGGAGACCTCCAGTTCTTAGGACCGTAGATAAGCACCAAGTCGTTGTTGGAAACCCGACGTCAGGTACCCCAGCGATGTTCAACCTGTGCTGACTCGCTGAAGTGAAAGTGAAAAGTGAAAGTACGTAACCTCTTCCTTTACCGTTGGGTGAGGTCACAAGAACGGACCTCTTAGGGTCCCTGCCCCCTCGGCCACCCGACGGCAGATACCCCAATGTGTCTCAGCCTGTGTTGACTTCGCTGAATCATCGTCGTCGTCGTCGTCGTCGTCGTTGTATCGACAAACTTAAACTAGTTGGAGTCTAAATTAGAACCGAAATGGTAGATACTCTTGTGGAACGGGAACCTTCTCAGTGATTTTGAGAGATTCGAAGGAGACTTTGAAGTATAGTCATGAGTGTGGATTGTGTATTCAATAAAACTGGAAACTTTAACTCTATTACACAGATTTCGTAAATCGTGTCCATTTCTCTCACGAATTAATTAATTATAATTAACAATGCGAATTTTAACAATATTGTTAATATCGGTCTGTACAATGTCAGTTAAATGAGAAAGTCAGAGGAAAATACAGATGTTTAAATGTCATTCACTTCTAAAGAATTTAAACGTACCAGTGTTGTAAGAAGGTCGATAAAAATCCACAAAATATAGCAAACGAAAATAATGAACGAGATCTCCATAACATTATATTACCTTCTTCGGTCGTAATAACACTGACGGAGGTGGAACTCGTTTAATAAATTAAGTTAAATTAAGTGAGGTAAATATTTTAATATGACGATCTTGTAATGGACAGACTTCCAATCTCACTTAGTCTACAAGAAAACTCCATGACCACTAGAGGTCCCCAGTGCTTACATGTCATTTACTTATTTCACCACGTTAACACCCTAGGGTGTGTAGACAGTTCCGGAATGGAGATTATAAACCGGGACCCCGACTCTCTTAAAAAAACTAGAGACTTTACCCCAAACTAAACAGTTTTTTTTTTAGTAAATAAAAGACTCGGTATTTTTTTAGAGAAATGAAGACAGTCTACTTAAATGAGTAAATTTTGTAGTTCCAAGGAAAATGATTTAAATGAAACTCGGATTTACTATGGAAGGATATGGTATGTCGATTTAAATCACACATATTAAGATGACAAGTTCATTACCCATACGTATTTTGATACCAAAAACAACTGTCAACCACAAAAATACTTTTTCAGTAATATTCATAGGAAATACGATTAAAAATAAAAAGTTCAGTAAGTTCTCATGTAACCTATCCTAGGACAAATCTTTAAATGAACGTTTCTTCAATAAAAAGTCCTATAACGATGTTTCCGAAACTTTTTATTTCTCCTACACCCTCTGCCCTACTCCTTGAACTTAAAATTAATGTAGAGATGTTTCTTTTGAGAACTGTTCACATGGATGAGTGGGTAAGTCATTTATAAACAATACCCATTCTGACTATGACTCTGTTGTTTTCCCTAAAAACGAGTGTTTAATCACGTCGTCGTCGTCTTCATCCGGAAGATCTTTGTTTTGGTCAGATACAAGTAAAATTTTTTATCGTTTTATCCTTTATTAGAACATGGTGGTTAAGTTTATTTTCCCTTTGTTAATATATATAAATTTCTTCAAAAAAGACAAGAGGTAGGGGTATTAAAAGTAGAGACAAAAAAAGGTAAGTAGAATAAAAGTCCTGACCATGTATTTCCCCCTTTAAATCTCTGATATTTGGGAAAACAGATATGATATACTAGGAACTTGACACATTCCACTGACGTAAAGAGTCGACCTGGAAAAACAAATTGAACCAGAGGATTCTTTACAGAGTTTTTCTGTACAGCAACCCTGACGGGACAAACACAAAAGACTTCCGACGATTCTTAACACCGTATTAAAGTTCTGAAATGAACACCCCTCCCCACCTAGATGGATTCAGACAAAAGGAACCCTTCCAGTCCAGGGAGGATCCCACGTCAACACTATCTCCTTCTTTCTGCATTGTGTATCGTCTCGACTTCTAATTTCTACCTCCTGACGACTTAGACGACCAAAATCACTCTCGTTCTGGTCCTTCGGTCAGTTCTCCTTTACGGACCGAACTGAAAAAGTCAACGTCTGTCTCTTGATATACCGTCCCACATGGTCACCATGGTGGGGTAGGTCTTTGGAACTCTGTCTACGGTCCTTCCCGTGGTTTTCCCTAGTATGGGTGGTGGTGAGTTGGGTAGTGAGACACAAGGATAGTATTATACATTCAAGTAACATCTAAAAATCTTTAAGTGAAAGTTTATATATAGTCATGGTACAGTGTCAGTATTCAGACCTCAATGAATATATGAAATTTTACACCCGTCATAATTGTTATAAAAAATGAAGTAATTTAAGTATCTTCCTGTTCTTTCGTATAGTTAAAATAATGAAGTGTTGATGCCAGTGAATTTTTTTTAGAGTGTGTTTTTCATCTTTATTACTTGTCGTCTTCTCAATCATTAAGTTTTAAGCTTAGGAGGTTCTAGTAAACGTTACTATCTCGTTTATCTATGATATATCTAACTATATCATTAGATATATCTAACTATATCATTAGATATAGTCAATGACATAAAGTTTTCTTTCCTCGAATTTTTCTTTAGAAGGAGGTGTACAAGAATGAGATAGGTTTGTGGTAGTAGTTCAACTATAAACTTCCTACTACAAAGAATCCATCCACCACGATCATCATTTCTTAGACAGACGGTTACGTCCTCTGTTCTCTCTGTGTCCAAGTCAGGGACCCAGTCCTTCTAGGGGACCTCATCCTTTACTACCGTTGGATGAGATCTCAAGAACGGACCTTTTAAGGTACCTGGTCTCCTCGGACTGTCCGATATCAGACACCCCAACGTCTCTCAGTCTGTGTTCACTCACTGACTTGTGTGCGTGTTCTACAAATTAAAAAAAAAAGAATTCATAAGAGAATAGGATCCGTTCATACAGTCAAACCTTTAATGTATGTCGGTAATTTAATATAACTGTTAACAAGATGATCTGCATATCGATTAAATAGTTACCCGTGTCCGTTTTAAGTCGTCTTACTCATTTATTATATTCCTTAAACAAATATTTAATTTTATAAATTCTAATTGAAATGGTAGATGTGGAAGATGTTGTACTGATTAATATAAACAATAGTCCATGTCATAGTTTTGGTTTCATCTGTCGAAAAACTTTCCTCTTTCTTAAGAGTGTAAATTTTGGGAAGGCTAATTTTAACCATACGTCTTAAAGGTCTTTAGTCTTTTGTACCGAAGTTCAGTGGTGGTAAAAAGATTTCAACACAAAGGAACGGGCCGGTTATCAACCCAACATCGTTTACTAGTAAACACCACGTTAAGAGGAAGGACTAAGAACAACTGTGGTAACAAGAAAGAGAGAACCAAGACTTTGAAGACACAAAACTTTGTATTAAAAAGAAATTTCACTTTTCCTGACGTCATGAATCCTTTTATCTGTAATACGGTTCGTAGTACCAATCAGGGTCCATATATACAGATCTTCTTCTGTCTTAGAGTCAGAATTAATAACATCGATAGGTTAAAATTTATTTTATATTATTATAGGTTTTTATAGTTATAGTCACTTTAGTTAGTCATAGTCACTTTAGTTAGTTATAGTTATTTTGATAGTACTCCTACCAAAAGAAATTCTTACGGTTAAGTCACTGATATTTTCCGGAAAGACACTTGTAGACTGCCTGATAAACGTCATTCGATTATATTTCGTTTAAAAATCATCGTGGTAGTAAAAGTCGATGACGATTAATATATTAGGAAAGGTAGGAGAGACATTGAATAAAGGAATCTGGTCCACTGATATCTGGACAAACGAATCTTGTCAGGGTCGTATTCGATCGTATTCGATCACAACAGGGTCCCATTAGACGGAGGAAAGGAACAGTTTTTATAGGTCTAAACTTACTATTTAATATACCAATCGGAGGGGAACTTTGAACCGGTTTAAGTGAGGATGTCATTTTGACGTTCTTCATTGTAATTCCCCCTTAACCTCTAGAGTCATGTGATCTCACTGGATTCGTTTGGTCTCCAAATGTAGTCCAAGAAGGTGCTCTTCGGAAATCGAGATAATCTAGTACTCTGTACTTCCAGACTTTCGTGTCCAACTTAATAAGTACGACCAGTGGAACATACATGTGAGTATTAGAGACTCAATGTGACAGAAATGTCATTTTATATCGGGCTCATTTACACTTATTTGACGGTTAAAAGGAGTAGCTAGTCCAGGGAAAGTTTCTGGTTGTATTTAAAGAGTGTATTGTAGTTTCGGATAATTCAGTTCGTTTAAATAAACTCTACCAGTCGAGTTAAGTGTAGGTTGAAGGTTGAATGTCCCAAATCGTGGTTCAAATAAAAAGATCTCTTATGAGTCTTACATTTAACTTTTTTTTTTTTCAGGAAGAACAAAAATTCGGTAACTTCGTAACGAAATTCGTTATTCCCCTGATTTACAAACGACTTAACGTGACTTACTATGGTATCACTTTTTAGGTACGGGAGTTGGGGCATGTGTGTATCTCTTTTGGAAAATGAAAATACGTAAAGTTCATGACCTTATTAACTTGTAGTCAAACCGTTATTTTCGGCCTGTCTAAATCTCGGTTTAGGTTTAGAACGGGTCCCCCTAATATCGACTGCATTTACCCTGTCAAACCGAGTCAAACCGCCCCCCCACATCTTTTCTTAATTTGGGGTTTACACTGGATTTAGATTTACGAAGACTCAAAGTTCCTTAATTGACTCAACACACGTATTTGAAACTTTTAGGATGAGATAAGACTTTAGAAGACAGAATAGAAAAAATTTACTACCCTCAGTTCTAATTCTTACTTCCTTTTGTTTTCTAGATCGGTTTACCAGTCTATTATTATCTTAATAAGATATTTTGTCTTGTTTGGAGACCTAATCTAAGAGGAAAAGAAATGTTTACTACTTTGATGCACTCCTAATAAGTACGGTCAACGGAGAACGTTTGGACCGTACACCATCGTTACTCTAAATCCTTTCTCAAACTATACCATGGACTTTCGTAAACTTAGTATGTTAGATGTCCTAGGAAATCAAGGTGTAGAAAATTTAGGGGTGAACTCCGTACTTCATAGTTAGTCTTGAGGTTTTATATACCCTCTACCCTAAGGACGACACTCTTTTTGTTTATTCACGGTAATTTTTATATACGTATAGAAAAACCAATCGGATGTTTCTTACTGAGTGTCTTTGGTGTAAGACAGGGTTTACGTGAAGAAACCTTTATCAGGTAGGATTTCCTCTAGTCAGGACCCACAAGTAACCTTCCTTACTACGACTTCGCCTTTGAGGTTTGAAACCGGTGGAGTACGCTTATCAACTGAATAACCTTTTTTGGGATTACGACCCTCCCTAACTCCCGTCCTCCTCTTCCCCTACTGTCTCCTACTCTACCGAACTACCGTAGTGGCTGAGCTACCTGTACTCAAACTCACTTGAGACCCTCAACCACTACCTGTCCCTCGGGATCACACGACACTAAATACCCCAGTGTTTCTCAGCCTGTGTTGACGCACTACCTTGACTTAACTTGACTTGACTTGTTTCTTACTGAGAGTCTTTGGTGTAAGACAGGGTTTAAGTGAAGAAACCTTTATCGTCCCGGAGAGGTCCTCTGGTCTTATACGGTGACCATATTTCTAATAAAACTCGACTATTAAAACTCTTCGTCTTCACTCTCTTCTTCGAGCCTTCTGTCTCGCATTCAAAGGGAAAAAATTCCTTTTACATGTAAATGTTTCCTTTACTAAACGTTCTCAAAGAGTTGTGGAACATTTCCGAAGGAACCTCCGAGTCACCATTTCTTAGACAGACGATTACGCCCTCCACCTCCAAACTAGGGACCCAACCCTTCTAAGGGACCTCTTCCCTTATCATTGGTTGAGATCATAAGAACAGACTCTTTAGGGTACTGATCTTCTCGGACCATCTCCAGAGTTTTCTCAGTCTGGACTGAGTCGTTGATTCATTGTTGAGGGAGAAACATGGTGTTCTTAAGGTCTAAGTTTTTTCTCGATTGACGTATTTGAAAATAAAACGTATCTCAGGGTATTTGTATTAGTGATTTTCGATATACCATTTCGAATATAACTACTTCATTTCGATATACCATTTCGAATATAACTATTTCAACTTACCAATTAAACCTGATAAACTGTAGTATTTATTTTTAAGAAAAATATATGTAAGAGATTGATTTGTCTAACAGTGGATTTTTGTAAATCCGCTATTGATAATTATCGAAATGTAACGAGAATTATTGTACTTCTATAAGGAGTCATGAGTTTATGAACAGTAGAAGACATCCAACATTTTAAAAGTATTACCGTTTTAAAGTTTGGAAGTGTTTTAATACCTCTCATACTATATCACGTTGAAGTACATGGTAGTGATTGAAATCGTTAATAATTTTAAAACAATAAAGACACAGTATAAAGAAGTCAGGGAGTTAGATAACAGGTAGGTCTTTGAAAGATTTTCATTGTAAAATTAACTTTCTCTGTGTACATGGGGTTACAAGTAGTGTCGTGACAAATATTATCGGTCCTGTACCTTTGTTGGATCTACAGGTAGTCGTCTACTTACCTATTCTTTCGACACCATGTATATGTGTTACCTCATAATGAGTCGGTAATTTTTCTTAAGTAAACTTAGTCAAGACTACTCTACCTACTTTGACCTCGGCTAATATGTCTCACTTCATTCGGTCTTTCTTTTTGTAGTTATGTCATATGATTGTGTATATATACCTTAAATCTTTCTACCGTTACTGCTGGGACATACGTTCTGTCCTTTTTTCTGTGTCTACACATATTGCCTGAAAACCTGAGTCTCCCTCTCCCACCCTACTAAACCCTCTTACCGTAACATTGTACATATGATAGTACATTCTTAACTTAGCGGTCAGATACAGACTGCGTCCTATGTCGTACGAACCCCGACCACATACCCCTACTGGGTCTCTCTACAATACCCCTCCCTCCACCCTCCCTCCAAGTACAGACCCTTGCGTACATTCTTAATTTCTAAAATTTTAATTTTTTTTATTTTTTGATTTTTTGTTTGTTTATTTATTTATTTATTTTCATTGTAAAATTCTCTATAGAGTCTATGATTCATTAAGAGGAACACACATAAAGTCTTGTGTAGAGACTGACTGTCCTAAAAAATTTGTATAGTGATACCCTTGAAGGAACCACCAGAGAATCAATTCTGAGACGTGAAGGTTACGTCCCGTACACCCAAACTAGAGACCAGCCCCTTAATTCTGGGGTGTATGACACATCGAACCGGTTTTTAATTTTTTTTTTTTTTTATATATATATATATATATATTTTATTTGTGGGGTATTAATTTTTTTAGTGATACGGTAAATTGTGTATTGTGTATAATTATATTAAAAAATTAGGATAACTTGAGTATAAGTTTGAAAAGATTTACAGAAGTTGAAAGTTTGAAAAGATTTACAGAAATCTTGACCAAGTAAGATTGGTCTTAAGTTTGGTTCCATCTGTGCAATTTAAATGGATTTACCGAGAAATACAGTCGAAGAAAGGGTTGTATAAAAAAAAATATCATTTCTGAAAACTTTTTTCTGTATACAGGACATCTTGCACGGTGTCAGACCTAAACTTACTAACAAAGTATTCTAGTAAACGAAACAAGAGGATAGGAAGTAAAAGGGCTATTAAACCACCCGGTCATAACTGAGTCCGTCCTTGTTCTGTATCCACTAAACACAAGTCTGTCCTCTGTGAAAGGTGAATGAACGGTGAGAGTCATTACAATTTTACTTTGACTCCAAGTGCGATACGGGAGGTAATAATTTTAAAAGTAAGTAAAAATGAATAGCGAAAATCATTTATAACTACAAACGTTTTGTCTAAAGAGTTTTAATGTAATAAGGAACACATTTATTAAATTCTAAAGAGATATTTTCTTGAATAGAAGTAGTAACAAACGAACCAATGAAACTTTATGTTAATCATCTTCCTTCCGTCCCATTTACAAGTTAAGAAAGGACAAAATTCTTGTTACTCAATCACAGGATCATAAGAAGTTTCAATGAATCCATAGCAGTGTTTAAATATAGAAAAAAATATAAGTTACATAAAACTCTGTGACCTCGATAATATTACTAATAATATATAATTATATTATCATAAAAATAAATAATAAAACTTTAATAGAGTGGAACCTGGTTCCAGGAGTCTAACAAGGACACAGGAAACCTATATAGGAAAACTATCGAAAGAGTGAAAGAACGTGGTTTTCAACAGGGTGTTAGTACAATACATAAAAGATTGGATCTGGAACCAGTCAAAAGGTTCCAGGATACCAAATAAATAACGCCTTACTATAAATCTATGGTACCTAAGTAACATACCCACGAGTAAAGAGGACCCAATTTATCTAAGATCTAAAAAGTCCTCTGTGTCACTATTTTATGTGTAATAAAATTTTATTTTGATATACTCAAGTATAACTGTAGAATTCAAATTTAATTACTTAAAATGAATGTTATAAAATACGAAAAATAGTGAAAAGATAATACGACTTTTATAACTAAGGATTACTATAATTGTATTGAAGACGAAATAGAATTTTATATATTATCAAAATTGTATTGTTACGATTTCAATGATAATTTTTGTTATGATATTTTATATGACTTCGTTACCCCTAAAGTATCATTAAGACAAAAAGTACATCGAAATACAAAAAAGATATACCACACAGTGGGACATTATATGTCAATCAAAACTAAACAAAATTCTTAAAAAAACCAAGAAAATTAATAAATTTTACTATATTTTAAAAACATAAGAAAGTTTGATTTTTAATATACCGTCGATATAAATGTTTCAGAGTAAAGGTAGGACAAGAGAGGGGAACAAAAAAAGAAAGAAGGGATTGTCCGTTGAAATCTTTTTTTATAATAAGTAAAAATCAAATACGAAGGTAACAAAGAACAATTGTTCTCGTTTATAGTTATGGACACGTACATATATTATAAAAGTGGAAAGATATGAATGTGGTTTACGTAGTATGACATATGTTAAAAGATGTAAAACGAAAGAATTTGAATCAACGTATAGGACCTTTAGTAAACTATACTTAACATAGGAAGGTATTAAATATTCAACTTCGGGATTGAGGGTTACACTAACGTACACCTTCGTTTTATTAATTCCTCTATTCCAATTTACTCAAACATTCTCACTTCGGGATTAGACTATCCCTCCGACGGTAATTTTTTTTTAATAATATATCAAAGACATGTTTCAACACGATCGAAAACGACATATCGTTTTACTTAGTCGACATACATATGTACTTTCACTTTCACTGTAGCGAGTCAGCACAGGCTGAGACGCTGGGGCACCTGACATCGGGTTGTCCGAGGAGACATATACCCCAAAAGGTCCGTTCTCATAACCTCACCCAACGGTAAAGAAAGAGGTTCCCTAGAAGGGTTGGGTCCCTAGCTTGGACCCAGAGGACGTAACGTCCGTCTACGAAATGGGAGACTCGGTGGTCCCTTCGGGACGACGACGACGACGATTCAGCGAAGTCAGTACAGGTTGAGACACGGTGGGGTATCTACCGTCGGGTGGTCCGAGGGGGCAGAGACGCTAAGAGGTCCGTTCTTGTGACCTCACCCCACGGTAAAGGAAGAGGTAACGTACTTTCACTTTGACTTCAACGAGTCAGCACAGGCTGAGAATCACTGGGGTACCTGACGTCGGGTGGTCCGAGGAGGCAGGTACCCTAAAAGGTCCGTTAGGGGAAAAAACCTAAAAGAAGGGTAAATCCATTGGTGTCTCGTGACTCATCTCACAAGATGTCATTCAAGACACGATATGTCTTATATGTCATATAGACATATATATAGACGATATGTCATATAGACACGATATGTCATTCAAGAGTAACTTTCACTTCAGTAAGTCAGTGCAGGATGAGAAATACTGGGGTACCTGACATCAGGTACCTTAAGAGGTCCGGCCTTATGACTTCACCTGTCGACAAGAGAAGAGGTCCCATAAAAGGGTTGGGTCTCTAGTTTGAGTCCAGAGGGTGTAACGTCCTCCTAAGAAATGGTCGACTCGGTGTTCCCTTCGGGTTCCTATGACCTCATCCATCGAATAGGGAAGACGTCACGTAGAAGGGTTGGGTCCTTGACTTGACTCCGGAGGACGTAACGTCCGTCAGTAATGGTTGACTTGACAGTACCTTCGGGAGTCCAAGAGCAATCAATAGATAAAAGATGTAAGCACACACGATTCAGGAAGTTAGTACAGACTGTAAAAAGATGGGATACCGGACATCGGACGGTCCTAGGGAACAGGTACCCTAAGAAGTCCGTTCTTGTGGCCTCACCCAACGGTACGGGAGGAGGTCCCCTAGAAAGGTTGGGTCATTAGCTTGGACACAGAGAATACAGAGGACGTAACCGTCTGTCCAAGAAATGGTGATCGTGGTAGACCCTTCGGGTAAAATACGTAACATCACATATATAACAGGAATATTCTTCTCCTTCTCCGTGGTTTCTGACGAGAGAAACGTGTCTCTTTTCCAACACACTTACGTGACACTCTTCCATCGGTAGATACGTAGTCCTTCTCTCCAGAGTGGTCTGTGGTCAGACAACCGTGTAACTAGAACCTGTACCGTCGGAAGTCTTGATACTTCGTCATTGAAGGATGACAAATCCGGGGAGTCAGGTACCACATAACAATACTGTCGGACATGACTGATTATTTGAACCATTGTACTCTCTAAAAAGGGGTAAACAGGTATGTCGACATTTCATAAGGGAATACACCCAAATGATATCAAATAAATTGGTCAGAGTATAACTACATGTAAATCTGACGAACATCGGAAAATGATAATATTTATTACGGTGTTACTGACCTGGGGACATTCTAATGTCAAGTTTGAAAACACTCGAGTAAAAAACCATAGTTAACGATCTTCATCCCCTCTTCCGCTACCGTGGGGTGAGGTCATGAGAACGGACCTTTTAGGGTACCTACCTCCTCAGACCATCCGACGTCAGGTACCTCAGTGCTTCTCAACCTGTGCTAATTCGTTGAAGTGAAAGTGAAAAGTGAAAGAACGTAACCTCTTCCTTTACCGTTGGGTGAGGTCACAAGAACGGACCTCTTAGGGTCCCTGTCTCCTCGGACCACCCGACGGCAGATACCCCAACGTGTCTCAACCTGTGCTGACTGCGCTGAATCGTCGTCGTCGTCCATCTTCATCCTAACGATCCAGTTTTCTATTTAGATCTACGTTAAAAAAATCAATACCGGTTTACAGGAGGAGGTCGTTTCCATATTAAAGTGTTATCGTTACATATTCACATAGCTAAAAGATAAACATAATATTATATAATGTTTGCTGTAAACCATTAATAGGACAGACAATTCATTCTTAGTCAGAGAATCGTATCGAAATCAAACATAAGAAGAAGAATACTCCCCGGAACTGGTAGAAAAAGATATAATTCTGCATAGGTAAATAAAAAGGTACTTTACCAACAAATATAGAAAATGGGCGAAAACCCGAAGGGAGTATCAAGTCAGTCATTTCTTAGACGGACGTTATATGCTCTGGGTCCAAGTTAAGGACCTAACCCTTCTAGGGGACCTCTTCCTTTACCGTTGGGTGAGGTCATAAGAACGGACCTCTTAGGGTACCCGTCTCCTCGGATGTCCGATGTCAGGTACCCCAACGTTCTCAGCCTGTGCTGAATCTCTGATTTGGCGGCGACGGTGAAAAGAGAATCTCGAAACTATAAAAACAAAAGTCATGGATCCGTAAGAGGTATATTATTCTACAATCGGTGAGTAGACAATATATCTAACTTTTTTTTTATGATATACATCAAAAGGTAAATGAAACACTATAAAAAAGTAAAAATTAATGTAAAAATAAAAAACTTCCAATGAAAAGTAAATGTCATAAATGTTTCATAACCGATATAAAGGGTACGATACGTTATCTGGCAACTCGGATAGGACATGGGTCATCAAACGTAGAGTAAGGGAGTGAGGTTATAACGGGGGGCGGTGACCATTGGTAATTAAGACATATAGACACTCAGACGGAAAACCACCCAATATAATTGATCAAACGACATGAAAAATCCAAGATGTATATTTACTATGTACCCCGAAGGGTCCACCGAGCCACCATGTCTTAGACGGACGGTCACGTGCTTGCGTCCTCTGCACCCAAACTAGGAACTTAACCCTTCTAGGGGACCTCCTCCCGTCCCGTTGGGTGAGGTCATAAAAACGACCTCTTTGGGTACCCGTCTCCTCAGACCTCTCGATGTCAGGTAACCCAGTGATTCCTCAGCCTATACTATATCGTTGATTTATTGTCGTTATTTACTACAGTACATTCTAATTTACATAAAAGTAAAAATACCCCAGTTGAAATACTTAATAAAGAAAACGAATTCTATACAAAGTGTCACACCAATGTAGATACAAGGGTTTTCCTCCACCTATCTGATTAATGTCGGACCCTACATGAAGTCTGAGTTATTGGAAAAAAGATCTATTAGAGACAAAATTATAACATCTTAAACTCGGTTGATACTACCGTATCTGGAGGTAAAAATAACAAAAGGTTCCTAATATACCATAGAAACGTATATAGGGAAAAATATAGCCTATAGGAAAATATAGGAAAAACATAGGGTTCAATGTATTTGGGTAAATAAATTTTGAGACTTAAAAATAAAAAGAGGGTTCATCGAGAAACAGTTTAACGACACGACACGAGTCAGCGAGTCACTAGAGACTGAGAAACGTTAGGTACCTTACATCGGGTGGTCCGAGAAGACAGGTACCCCTAAGAGGTCCGTCCTTATGACCTCACCCAACGGTACGGGAGGAGGTCCCCTAGAAGGGTTGGGTCCCTAGTTTGGGTCCAGAGGGAGTAACGTCCGCTTAAGAAATGACACACTCGGTGGTCCCTTCACGTCTCCTTACATGTTACCACAGGGAAAGAAGAAATCTTATATTTGAGAACTTCCTGTTTTGGATTAAACTGAATAAGTGAGACAAAGGACATCCAAAATTGATTACTTATAACTTTTAAGACTATCAGTATTTTTTAGTAAAGTTAATGTAAATTCTTTAACTTGAGGTTCGGTATGACGAAATTGACAAACTTACTAGAAAGATGGTCACTATATAGGATCGTAACTTTCATCGAGTTTTCTTAAGGAAGGTAAATTATTAAATTCTTTAATGTAAATCTTAAGTCTAAAAGAATGACTAAGTAAAAAACGAAAGAAGAGTCTCCCGAGAAAATATTATCGTACCCAAAAACCTCTGATCTAGTCATGATCTTCTCCGTTCTAACAATATTTTTTACAGTAATGAGAGTATTCTAGTGAAATAATACCCATGTAGTAACTAAGAGTTATTTATAAAGACCTTCTTTCCTTCTCCGATAAGTTCCTTTTCTCCCTCCCTTCTTTCTGTATTTCCTCCCTTCTTTTAATTTTCTTGTACTTAGATGATGAATGTCGTAAATCAATACACAATATTAAGACATTTTTATAAATCTTCTGATAATTTTATATGAATATTACCGATGGTATTAAATTCGTATCTAATATGAATGGTTCTTGAGAATGACGATTCCACATCTATGGGTCCCGTTTTCTGAATTCAACACCAAATTACGTGGATATTTATTATTTTCGTGATAATGTTTTTTTATCACGTAATTTCGTATATTATTTCAGTCAAATAATATTTAGTCAGAAATTACTCCACCTAATCTAATGAAACTTTAATTAAGTGTACAGTTTCCTACTGATGATCCAAAGAGATTTTAATTTGATTAGTTTTATAACATACATAAAAATTAAAGGGTGTCGAATATATTATCTTTAACCAATCCTTTCTAGATGTCTTTTATCCTGGTTTGTAGGTGTTTATAAAAAACATATAAAACATATAGATCAATAATAACAAAAAAACCGATGATCTATATCTTAGAGTCTTAAGTTCATCGTAAATACCTCTTAGGTGTATAAGATCGTGTCCCTTTCGTTTAATACATCTTCGGTACAAGGTAATATACGTTACATAACCCAAAAATCAATTATAAAGATTTTCTATTTAGTGAGAATGTACTGTATAAGTTTACCACAATCCATTTCATTTTATTTTAAAATAGTCATTTCATCGTTTCTGTCCCTTATTAAGATTGTTAAACATTCTAATACTCCGTGTTATTTCCTAATTACTGGATATCGATCAAAAACACCTAAGACCAGATTTTGATACCCTGGGATAACTGAATTCAACTTAATTTTAGTGACACTGTACGACTCACGAAAACCATTCATCACACCTAGACTTAAATGGTCGGTTCATGTTCTAATAGATTTTATTGTTCTCGTAGAACTCTCGACCTGACACTTCTTCCGACTCGCGGCTTCTTAACTACGAAAACTTGACACCACAACCTCTTCTGAGAACTCTCAGGGAACCTGACGTACCTCTAGATTGGTCAGGTAAGACTTCCTCTAGTCGGGACCCTAAAGAAACCTCCCTTACTACGATTTCGACTTTGAGGTTATGAAACCGGTGGAGTACTCTTCTCAACTGAGTAACCTTTTCTGAGACTACGACCCTCCCCAACCCCATCCTCCTCTTCCCCTGCTGTCTCCCACTCTACCGACCTACCGTAGTGACTGAGTTACCTGTACTCAGACTCACTTGACGCCCTCAAACACTGCCTGTCCCTCCGGACCTCAGGACGCTAAGTACCCCAGTGTTTCTCAGCCTGTGCTGACTCGTTGACTTGACTTGACTATATTGAACTTGACCCTGAAAGGACCAGTGAGCCACCATTTCTTAGACGGACAGTTACGTCCTCTATGACCAAGCTAGGGACCGAACCCTTCTAGGCGACCTCTTCCTTCACCGTTGGGTAAGGTTATAAGAACGGAACCTTGAGGGTACCCGTCTCCTCGGACCATCCGATATCAGGTACTCCACAGGTTCAACCTGTGTTGTATCACTGTAACATACGTGTGTATCGAACTTGACTACCTAAAATTATCTCTATTAGTACTCCTATATATTATTGATGACTCGCAATTGGTACCATCATTTAAGAAGTACACGTATAAATTAGAGACGAAATTTTACTATTTTTTAATGTTGAAAAGAGGAAATTCGTTTGTACAAAGAAAGATCGTAGTTTTATTGCACACCAAGTAAATACCCGACCACCACTCCTTTTGAGAAGGAGACAAGTGGACAAATAAGTACTCCGGTTCCACTGATGAACCATGATGCATTCTTTTACAACTTCTTTGTCTATGGACGCCTCTTACTAGGGCCAGACTCTGAAGACCACATTACGAAAGGGTGATTTGGATACGAAGGTAAACTTTTGGGGTTCTAGAATACAAGGGTAATTTAGGAAAATACTCCCTGGAGGGACCACTAGATCCCTTCCCCTACGTACAAACTCCTTGATTCTAGAACGTACGGAACACGGTGTCGGGGGTTTAAATTATTGATTATTTATTAAAAAAATTTTGGGAAAATACTTTTGTCTAAACACCTACAAACCAGGATAAAATATATTTATAAGGATTAGTTAAAGATATTGTATTCGACACCCTTTAATTTTTATATATACGATAAAACTAATCGAAGTAAATCTTTTTTATTAGGAAACTACATACTTAATTAAAGACAGTGGATTAGGTAGAGTATTTTCTGACTGAATGTTATTTACCACTGAAAAGTACAAATTGTTAAATTAGCTTTAAACATCATAGAAATCCAATAAAACTAGTCAACATATTGTCATTATTAACGTTATGATTAAGTTACCCCTCCTTTGAAAATGGTGGCTCTTATGAACAATGCTTTGATTATAAAATTGTAAACTTAAATACACATATAACGTAGTTAAACACTCTCCTCTCGGTTACTTTTTTACAAGTTCGTATTTAATATACTGTTATCTTTTTTTAAGATAGGTTGGTGTAAAAACTTATTTTTGGATTTCCCTCTTTTCGTATTTTCACCTTGTTCAAAGGACTCTCACGATATTACTTAGTGTCACTGAGGTGTCTCGTCTCAACCTTCAGTGACGACATCTACCACTACCACACAGAAGATAATTTTAACCCCGTCCCTCTAAGTTCCAAGTGGAGTCTTCGTTATACATAGGTCCATAGGGCGGATGTCTGTTTCATATCCTACATTACTGACGTTAATACTCCTTTATGTCTTTGTAAAACCGTGTAGGTAATAGAAAAACTGTAGACGGGTGGTACGGACTCCTTAAAGGACTAAAACTCCGACGTTCAGGGTGTGTCCATGTTAATAATTTATAGACATTGTGTCATCCCTTTTTAGGTTAATAACTCCATTTATCATACATTGTAATTTCTGTATATAAATAAAATTTACTAAAATATCATATGTAAATATTCTGTTTGTCACCCCTTTAAAAATAAAAAGACACAATCTGTCATAGTTCGTTTCACTTTAGTTCTCTCTTTTGTAAAGTCATGGGTTTCTCGTCTACCAGATGTTTGATAACTAGGATGTCTTGGTAGAGATTCGTTTAGAGTGGTTTAGGTTGCGATGGAATGGAAGAAGGGACGGTGTAGATTTAGATTCGGTGGTACCAGAGAAACCCGAACTGGACAAAGATGAGAATGGACCGAGACCAGAGAAAAGACGTTATTGGGTTGATTCGGAAATTTTTACCGTCAGTCTAACGTAGTGCTAAGAGTCGAAGGGTTACCGAAGAGTAACCTGAACCTATTTTAGGGTACAGGAATCTCACCGAAGGTGTGAGAGGTGCTACGTAGAGGAGTCAGGGTGAGACTAGAGTAACGAGGCACTAGAAGGGGAAGAGGGAGATGAAGTGCTCGAGAGTCCCCTGGGTACGGTCGGGAGTTTGCACCACTCAGGTCAGCCCCGAGTACCAGAAGGACGAAAGAGACAATCCCTTAAAAAGATCCCTCAATGTACCAACCGAGTATGTGAAGTCCAGAGACGAGTCTATCAAGTAATCTCTCTCGCAAGTTTTGGTGGGTAAGTTTTGTCATGGAGGTAGAGAGGTGTGACAACAAGATTGAACAAAAGGAGTGTCGTAAATAATGAAAAATAGTCCTATAATATATTGGTAAATTAAAATTTGATGTATAGGGGTGATCTTACATTGAAGACCGTTTTTGAGACGAAACAATAGTAACATGTACATCCGAATTTTTATCCGGGAGTTAAATTCACGAATCATTTTTACACAATTTATTTACCCGTGTCAAACTTCTATACTTTCTTATATGTCACTATTACTCTTCCTTTCTTTTTGGAACTATTCATTTTGGGTTGATTTAGAACCTATTTCTCCGTTGAAAGTATTAGGGAGTAGTCAAATAAAGACATTCAAAGTACACACTTACACATGTACATTACTCAACAGTAAAAAAATTAATGCTTTCTGAAACACTTCAAAATCAATTTTTACTTTATTTTCACCGTAAAGGAAAAGCTTCTCCTTATCGTTGTATCTTAAAAACTAAAACAAAACTCACAGACCATTCTTCGAAAACTTAGAACTGAAACGGAGAGTGGCCTATGTATGTAAATCCGTCTAGGGAACATAGAATTACGAAGTTAAGAGTGTACTCGTTTTATTAATTTTATTATGGGTTAGTGAACTCATAATACTACAGATTTATAAAAAAATTTCGTGAAGGGAATCAGGGACCGTACGTTGTAAAAGTTATTTACCTTCGAGACCAATTCTTTCTGGAAAGTCACGTTGCTCTCTAATAATGTGTTTCACTTCATTCAGTCTTTGTCTTTCTTTTCATAATATACAATGGTGTATGTACACCTTATATTTTATACTGTGTTTACGTTACTAGATACTTCGTCTTTGTACCTGTAACTCTTGTCTGACCGCCAACGGTTCCCTCCTCCCACAATCCCTTCCCTATCTCATCCCCGACCCCAATCGTCTACATTCAAAAATATATCTCTCATCTATTTGTTCTTCCAGGATGACATATCGTGTCTCTTGATATAAGTATAGGATACTATTTAGTATACCTTTTGATAAAATTCTTACATATATATTGACTTAGTGAAACGACATGTCGTCATTAATTGTGTTGTAACATTTAGTTAATATGAAGTTAATTTTTTTTTTTTTTTCGTTTAGGTTTCATTTTCTTTTCTTTTAGGAAGTTCACCAAATCCGGTTTCTCATATCACCGGTTTTAACCTCCAACCCACCTTCTTTCTGTTCTTCCTTCTTTTCCTTCCCTTACAATTTCGAGTCTAAAGTCTACCCACCCACCAGAATTATAGTCACAACGATGTCTGGTTAGGTAAGAAGAGACTTATTTTACAGTTTTATTATTCTTTACCTTTTAGTTGTTCGTACTCTGACAGATATCTCACCAACGGGTTCGCAAGAATTAGATCACCTATTCTTATGTCTTTATATACACACCAAATTAAAATTCGAGAGACCCCGACAGTTTATGTCCATCTAAAGTAGTCAGTGTTCGTCTTTCGGTAGACTGGTGACACGGAATATGTGTTACTCATATTCCTTCTCAGATAATCCCTGTCCCGACATTTCCACACTAATCTTCTTACTTAGACAATTACTTCATGTATCATGAGAATTAACTTCATGTACTATGAGAAGTGTTGACCAAAGGATGGATATAAAGGTTGGGACAGAAGGAGAATGTAAGATATCCTTAGGAACTAAGGTCGGTAGATGAGAAGTAGTAATGTGTTTAACCGAACTATAGAGTCCGTCTCGATAGAGTCTTGGTAGTCGGAGAAGACCTAGAGACTAGGGACCCAGATCTGGAAAACCCGATTTAAAGGAATATGACCGGAGATAAACAGGACAGGAGGTTTTGGACGTTCCTGGTGACCAGTACCCTAGTCCTCTCTACCTCGGGTTCCGTCTACGATAATTTACTAGAATACTGACTCTGACAGAGTAAACTCCGATTATAAGGAATGATCATTTTATTCTCTTGATCTAATGTATTAATGTTTCAAGGAGGTCGGACAAAGTAATAAGAGTAAGATTGGGGTTAAGAAGGTTGTTGACATTAAGATGATCACTACGAAAGTAAAGGACAGTGGTGTGTTTTCTTGTTTCCGTCTCATTTGTGGTACCTAAGATAGTTACACCAGACGAGGATCCAGCCAGGGACTCGGGTGTATCCCAACATATCAATTCGTGACAACGTACGGATCCCCGTGTGGGAAATCTCTTCCAAAGAATGTCATCAGAAAGGTGAGGACCACCTCCAAACTGTTGGTCGTTCTGTTCGGCTACGTATGCACTAAGGTAAGAGTGGTGTATACCCAAGGGTAAAACAGAGACTTGTAAACGTAGAACTCAACGTTAGACTTTTCTCTCGAGCAAGTACTATTCTCTGTCCAAACCAAGACCTTTTTTTTTACATTACTATATTTTACAATGGAGAATCATTCGTCATGGGATTATAAAAGTTTTTAGTTACAAGAACCCATACATTTACCGTTACCGGTGTTTAAAACGGACCCCCCCTTGTGTCAACAGTAGTCTTTATGGTCGAAGAGTAGTAATTTACACTTAAGTGAGAATCTGTCGAAAGGAAACTATTAATGGAAATCTTCAAATGGTAAAATGTACTATAGGGATAGAACCGACTACCCAAAGTGATTGTAGATGACTGAGATCTTACAATGTTACAAAAAGATATAATACTACATAAACCTTTTTTGATAGTTTTTTCTTTTTGTCTTATTTGAAGTTCTCGTTAAATACTGTAAAGAGAATGATACATAGTTATATTAGTGTTTGAGAGTATGTTATAAGGTAGGACATCTTGATGATACCTAAACCAGTGGGGTTTACATTTCTGTTTTCTGAAAACTCTAAAGAAGATCGTCTTACTCTCCGATAAATTGATCCGGAGCATTCTTCAGTGGGTCCCTATAAAATAGAATAAGAGAAGAGATTCCGTACTTCAAAATTGACTCTGGTAAAACGACATAGACTTTCATGTTTACACACAGAAACTTTCGAATCTTAATCCGGTGATACCTATGCCATCTCGGTTCTAATATCTTCTAATCTCGGTTTTCTTGTCACCCCTACTAGATCCAATTCAAGAGAAGCCTTTTAGTCCTTTAAGTCTCGGTTTCAGCCGTCTATTACACGAGTTTAAGTGTTACAAAAAGTCACTGTTTGGGAAGGTCCGGAGACCTAAGATTCAAGAACAGAACCCGTAGTCTGAATTAAGAGTAGTAACGTCTTCTCTTTGAAGAACGTGACAGTATAGATTTCGAAGAGACATAACTAGGACTTACTTACAGACCTTAGTTTGGTTGTAACACCTTGTTTCTTTGAGACCTATTTGAGACCTCTCGTACAAATAAAATACATCAGTTAAGAAAATATAACGACTTCCATTGTAATTTAAATAGTGAATCCTGTTAGAACTTCGTCTTTAATTAACGTATATACAAAGGACTTTCTACACAACTGTCATCTCAGTAATAAATTTAAAAATTAATAATCGAAATAGTTTATACGGTCTTTCAAATATAAATACTCTAAAAAGAAAGTTTTATCAATACCACCCTCCCCTTTCTAAAACGGTCACTACCGCGGAAAAGAAACCAACGAAGGTTATTGTTTCGATGAGAACCTCCAATTTAGAAGCGGTAACAACTCTTATAAGAATTTTTATACCTTTCGTTAAAGTTTTCTCCTCAAAATTTGTTACTATCGCTTCTCATCCTGAACTGACTCGCTGAAGTGAAAGTGAAAAGTGAAAGTACGTAACCTCTTCCTTTACCGTTGGGTGAGGTCACAAGAACGGACCTCTTCGGGTCCCTGTCCCCTCGGACCACCCGACGGTAGATGCCCTGACGTGTCTTAACCTGTACTGACTTCACTGGATCGTCGTCGTCGTCGTAATAATGTGACATGAATATCAGAAAGTTCCACTTGACGAAAGTCCCTGGATCATGAGTTACTTTAAAAAACAAACAAATTCTGATAACTTAGAATAATAGTAGACTCATATGAAAATTACATTTAGATTTTTAAACAGACAACAGATGAAGACATAAACGAAAACCGAATCTCTATCGTGTTACGTTATCTTTTTTTGTAACATGACCTTCCTTCAATTGACTGGAAAGATTAGAGTCAAGAAATTTACTCCCATTGTTTTGAAGTATTTCCGTGGAATTCTATCTTCACTCAACTATTTTTCCATTCCACAAAAGATTTAACGTTTTATATTTTATGAACTGGTGACAGGTAGGTGGTACTCCTAGAATCCCTAACCTTTTGTACCGTGTCCTGAAGATGAGAGAGGTCTTAGAAGAACGTTAAGGACAAATATTGATTGTAAGAACTAGATATAACAAGTGACAATGGTTCCGTTGTATGTGAGACAATTCAGATTGACAACGACACTGTTGAGGGTCTTCGTTACAATGTACTGGAAATGTAAGTGATTAAAAAGACTTGTGAAATCTCCTGTTTTTCATGTTAACCACACCCGAAGGGAACACCGAGTCACCATGTCTTAGTCGAACGTTACGTTCTGTACACCCAAGTTAGGGGTTCAACCCTTCTAGGGGACCTCCTCCTTTACCGTTGAGTAAAGTCATAAGAACGGTCCTTTCAGGCTTCCTGACTCCTCGGTCCACCCGATATCAGGTACTCCAACGTTTCTCAGTCTGTACTGACTCATACATACATTGTTGTCCTCTTCGAATCCAATTACTTCCACAACCTTGTACTTGTGGTCTGTCTATTTACGCCTTTCTCCGACCTCTCGTTCGTCACTCGTTCTTCGTTGACTTAGTAGTCCTTTGTCTTATATAATAGTCCTACGAACTGGAAACTCGGTTGTCCATCTTAAAATCCGTGGGTCCGTCTATTTTAGTCCCTCCGACCGAACCGTTGGACATCGTCGAGTTATGAAAAAAAAAAAAATTTGTTTACTACATATCTGTGCATCCTCCTACTTCTCTTGACAGAGACCCTTGAGTCCACGTCTCTGTCTCACTATCGCTCCTGAGAACTTCCCCTTCCTACTTCATTAAAGAAGTTCTGGGTCGGAAATCTGGGACCTTTGATTCTTTAGATTAACGATGAGGGTGTGTCTTACCGTATTTAGATTTTCGTAGTCATTTATGAGGACACTAGTCGACGTTTCTCGACGTACAAGCAGAGGCCCAACTCCCTATCGGTAAGAGAGGAAGTTAAAGGGAACTGAACTTATTGTTTCTGATATTTCACATCGTATCTTTGGTAAGGTCAAAAGACCCATAGATCTACAAGTTTCTTTTTTTTTTTTTGATGTTAACAAAGGTTCTTACCGTGAAGTTAAAACACGACCCATTCACGATTAGGGAAAGTACACATAATAGAACGGAATGTTTTGGAATTTTCCGTCAATAATAAAGACAAAAATTTTATGATTGTAACGCCGATGTAATTATGTCATAGTGAAGTGATTCTTATCTCTTCGTTTTAAGTTCCAGACATAAAAGATGATAGTCCAACGAAGGGATTTCTTTCTACACCTAAACCATAAAAAATTATAAACGAAGGTGAAAGTCTAAGTTTCCTTTACTGTCTAAAACCACTGTTATTGTCGAGGTTGAAGTATTCGTAACAGGTAAGAAGGTGTTATTTTGTTATTAAAGAAAAGTATCCATACTAAGAATTATTAAATTAATAGAATAAAACTTTGTATTATCAATTAAACTAATTTGTTTGACTAGAGGAGACTAATGAATTACTCATTTGTATGGGAACCATCCTCTATCAATTAGGACGGTGTAGTCTCAAAAGTGTCGGGTCACGTTTGTCCCTTTCCTTATCCTCCATGGGTTCCTGGCTACTAGGGTTCATTTCAAAACGTCGTGGTGCTTATGACTGAGACTTAAAAAAGTATTAATAAGGGGGTCTCTTATAAGGTTCCCGGTGACGTCCATACAACTACTCGGGACTCCTTTTTCCTTTTACACAGTATAAACACTTGGAGATTTTCTTTAGACTCATGTAAGTGGGTTTGAAAGATTCCCTAACATACTTTGACACATTATTATCAAGATTTGAATAATAATCTGATGAACCAGTTAAATTCAAATGTCTTGATAAGTCGGTGATTGTACACCCAAAGTATAATTACTATTGTGTCGACTGTCTGGGTCCCAAGACGGATAGTGTTACAGATCGTATCCCAAACTTTAGTTATTTGTGGTTTAGTCAGTTACTTAGATCAGAAAAACCAAATTAGGGTCCTTATTGTCCACGTTAGTCCACCGTTAATCTACTAATATTACAAAATATTCCAACACTTGCTTTCTTATTATCCGTATATCTGACATTCCTTATTTGTTTATTCGTGTTTTTGTCAGGACCAAGATAAAAGACTGGGGCTGTTATAAACGAAAATAACGGTTCGGAAAATCAAACTATACGAAAGAATGTCGTACTTGTTATTGGTGTATAATAATCCGTGGAAAGTATAAAAAAATTAAACGAATGTCATATGGTCAGTGAATCAAATCGTAAACTATATAATAGATAGTGTAGATGAGAAGTGGTGTTGGAATCTTATATCCGTATACAATAGAAGTAAAGCCTCTCGTCAAACAAGTACCAACACCAATCATCCACCTTTTCGGTCTATACTTAGGACCTTCCGACCATAGCTCAATTTACGAAAGTTATTGATACAATTTGACTGAGAGGAAGTCCCCCTAAACCGTCTATCTTAAGAAGTATTTACCTACAAATTAGAGTGATCATCAGTTTATTCACACTGAATTTTTCGTTATGATCCTTCTTCAAGTTGTTTCACTGATTCTCAAACCTAGGGTTTCTGGGTCGAGACACCGAAACTTAGAGTCAAGATGTCGAATTTATCGACACGTTGACGCTCATTACGGACTCGAAGAGATTTTGACTGAGGAGTGTATATTATACCTTAATTATTATCACAGGAATTTCACTAATTTACCGTACTTTTCAAAATCGAATCATAGACCGTGTTTTGTAGTAAGTTAATCCAATAATACTTGTAAAGGTAGATACTCTGTTTCTACGTTTACGACCCCAACCCCCTTCACCTTGTCGAGACGCAATCCTTTCTACCTCTTTCTCCGAGAAACCAGTCTGACACTTAACCATTTATTGACATCCCTTCCATTAGTCCATGGGCTACGATTTGAAGAGACACTTAATCTTAGATAAAGAGTATAACAGATGAGTAGTTTATGACTACATAGAACTCTAAAACTCTATTGTGTAAAGAAAGTACATTATTTTCCTGACTTTAAACATATTGAAACCGGTCGTAGACGACTCCATTTGTTATTAATGTTCATAGGAAAAGACTGAGTGTGACTTTAAACACAATTTTTTAATTCTTATGACTGTATGTCACTATTATCTACGTTTCATTGAAGGAAAGAAGGAGAGGAAAGAAAGAAATAAAAGACTAAATATATAGATCAGTGAATTGATTCAAAGTATCTCAGATTTTGTAGTTTATATATCACTATGAACCAATCGATAATATAATAAAATTTTTCACAAAAGTAGTACATAACTATCTACTAAAATTTTTCCTATAAAACAAAGTAGACAATTACTGATACGTAATTTAATCGTAATTTGACTAGTGTAATCTTTAATTGGGTGGAACTTCCCCCGTACTAGTACTTTAATCACTTTGACTTTTTTCTTCTCTTCAAGTAAAAACGAAGAAGTCGACTTGACTCCAAACACCCACACGTTTACCGTCTCTATCACGTGACCCGAGGACTTCTCGACTTGTAGTCGATTCTCCGTGACCGACTACTACTACAACTACTAAAATTGAACTTTCAAGTAAATAAACTTAATTTTTCATAAATTTAAGATATCACGAAATGTCAAAAACTTTCCAAGTGTGTTACACTAAAATCTATTAGGGTATTATTGGAGGGAAAATTTTTTAGGGAATAGAGATATAAACCTCTTTCACTTTCACTTTCACATCAGCGAGTCAGCACAGGCTGAGAAACGTTGGGGTACCTGACATCGGATGCTCCGAGGAGGGAGGTACCCTAAGAGGTCCCTTCTCATGATCTCACGTAACGGTAAAGGAAGAGGTCCCCTAGAAGGGTTGGGTCCCTAGCTTAGGGTCAGAGGACGTAAGGTCCGTCTGTGAAATTGGAGACTCGGTGGTCCCTTCAGGTTATAAACCTCTTCCGTTACCGTTAGGTGAGATCATGAGAACGGACCTCTTAGGGTACCTGTCTCCTCGGACCTTCCGATGTCAGGTACCCCAGCGATTCTCAGCCTGTGCTGACTCGTTGAAGTGAAAGGGAAAAGTGAAAGTACGTAACCTCTTCCTTTACCGTTGGGTGAGGTCACAAGAACGGACCTCTTAGGGTCCCTGTCTCCTCGGACAACCCGACGGCAGACACCCCAGCGTGTCTCAGCCTGTGCTGACTTCGCTGAATCGTCGTCGTCGTCGTAGAGATATAACGAGGATATAGGAAGGGAGAGGGGTGACCATTGGTGACCAACCAAGAGACATAGACACTCAGACGAAGAAAAAATAAAATAAGTGATGCAACAATATCAAAAATCTAAGGTGTCTATTCACTATAGTATGTTATAAACAGAAAGACAGACCAAAGTGAAAAAATCGTACTACAGGAGGTTCAAATAGATACAACGACGTTTACCGTTTTAAAGTAAGAAAGAATACTGTTTACCCGAAGTGAACATCGAGTCGACCATTTCTGAGACGGACGTTACATCCTCTGGATCCAAACTAGGGACCCAACCCTTCTAGGGGACCTCTTCCCTTTCCGATGGGTGAGGTCATAAGACCGGACCTCTTAAGGTACCTAGCGTTTCTCAGCCTGTGCTGGTTCGATGAAAGTGAAATGAAAAATACTGTTTGTCGAGTATGTCGAGTTATAATTTTTGTTTGTTTGTTTGTTTGTTTGGAGATTTGTTTGGAGATTTGTTGGGTTAGTCTTTTACTCGTCTTCCAGATTCATCTGTAAAGAGATTTCTTCTGTATGTCTACTGGTTTTTCGTGTACTTTTATACGAGGTGTAGTGATTGATGATCTCTTTACTTTTGGTTTTGATACTCCATAGTGGAGTGTGACCAGTCTTACTGGTAATAGTTTATTGTTTACGACCCCTCACCCCACACCTCTTTTCCCTGGAGAGGATGGGACAACCGCTCTTACATTTGCCCTTCTACCTCTTGTTATATATCCAAGGAATTTTAGATTTTTACCTAGATGGTATGCTGGGATGAGGACCCGTATATAGGTCTCTTTTGGTATTAAAATTTTCTATGTAACGAGGGGTCATATGTGACGTCGTGGTAAATGTTACCGGTTCTTTACCTTCGTTCGATTAACAGATGGTCACCTATTTATATATTTCTACACTATATTTTATATATATATATATGTGTGTATGTATACGTGTGTGTGTTTCTTTTTTAGGTACTTTATGATAAGTCAAGTCAAGTCAGTGAGTCAGCACAGACTGAAAAACACTGGGACACTTAACGTCGTGTGGTCCGAAGGGACAGGTAGTGGTTGAGGGTCTCAGGTGGGTTTGGGTACAGGTAACACAACCACTACAGTATGTTGGTAGAGTAGGAGACAGCAGGGGAAGAGGAGGACGGGAGTTAGAAAGGGTCGTAGTCCCAGAAAAGTTTACTCAGTCGAGAAGTGTAATCCACCGGTTTCATGACCTCAAAGTCGAAGTTGTAGTCAGGAAGGTTAGTCGTGGGTCCTGACTAGAGGAAATCCTACCCGACCAACCTAGAGGAACGTCAGGTTCCCTGAGAGTTCTCAGAAGAGGTTGTGGTGTCAAGTTTGCGTAGTTAAGAAGCCGTGAGTCGAAAGAAATATCAGGTTGAGAGTGTAGGCATGTACTGATGACCTTTTTGGTATCGGAACTGATCTACCTGGAAACCACTGTTTCATTACAGAGACGAAAACTTATACGACAGATCCAACCAGTATTGAAAGGAAGGTTCCTCATTCACAGAAAATTAAAGTACCGACGTTAGTGGTAGACATCACTAAAACCTCGGGGGGTTTTATTTTAGTCGGTAACAAAGGTGACAAAGGGGTAGATAAACGGTACTTCACTACCCTGACCTACGGTACTAGAATGAAAAGACTTACAACGCGAAATTCGGTTCAAAAAGTGAGAGGTGAAAGTGAAAGTAGTTCTTCGAGAAATCAAGAAGAAGTGAAAGACGGTATTCCCACCACAGTAGACGTATAGACTCCAATAACTATAAAGAGGGCCGTACTTTATGATAATGAGTGCTTGTTTTATTTTAATGAGTACTTACTTTACTTTATGATAATGAGTCGGTAGTTTTTCTTGTTTTATTACGGTAAACGTCATTGCACCTATCTGGATCTCTAATAGTGTGATTTACTTCATTTGGTCTGTCTCTTTCTATTTATAGTAAGTTATAGTGAACATACACCTTAATTTTTTTTTTATGTTTACTTGAATAAAGGTTTTGTTCGAGTGTCTGTATATTTGATTACATACCAATGGTGTTCCTTTTCCTTTCACCCCCTCCCCATTTAATCCTCTAACCCTAATTATATATACATGAGGATATATATTTTATCTATTAGTTCTGGATCATATATCGTATCCCTTGATATAAGTTATAAAATATTATTGGATATCCCTTTATCTTAGACTTCTTATATATATATATTACATATTGACTTAGAGACACGACATCTTAGAGACTTTGATTGTGTTATAATTTTTAGTTGATATGAAATTATTTTTTCTTTAAATAAAACATTTCATGGGTAGGACGGACCCTGTAGTCTTCGTTACCATGTTTTATGTGAGAAACCGGACTCGTTGTACAACACGATTTAAGGTGACTGAAGGGTCGTGAGGTAGACCGAATCTTATCGGACTCTTATTTCCTTAAAATCCCTATAAAGAGGGAGTCTTGCCTAACAATTATTAGTCCTTATAGGGGAGATCTGACTGGAGAAAAATCTCCGAACACAAGAGAACTTTGAACGTCTCCTAAATTACACAAGAGAACGAACATCCAGAGAGACGAGTTCTTATGAACGATAGAAACTGTGTCACAGGAGGGGTTAGAGGTAGGGACAAGAGCACGCAAGAAGAAATTTGTGGAGGGATAGGAAAACGAGAATTAAGTCTATCGTAGTAGAGGGTCTATTAAGAAAGACTGAGGTTCCAATACGAACAAGTAGATCTCATGAGACGTACGTACGTACTAGTCAACACAGACTGACACTGGGGCAACTGACGTCAGGTGATCCGAGGAGACAAGGACTCTAAAGGGTCCATTTTATGACCTCACCCAACGGTAAAGGAGGAGGTGGTTCCATAAGACCCAAAGGGGATTAATCTCGTGGATAGTTTAGGAGATGGTTGGTATAGTACGGAGGTCTCCTACATAGACTATGGTCCCACGTACTGAACCAGTAGTCTTGGGGGAAAGAAGGAGTCAGACTTCGAGAAAACACCCCAGGATCTCCGTCGGAACCATGAATAGTGTTAACGGATAATCGAATAAACAAGTATGGAGAGTGGGAAGTTAGTTTGGAAGTTCCCTTCTTGATACGAGGACCATCTTAGGAAACAAAGAATGTATCCACCTAAAAATAATTTTACACGTATTTTCGGTAAAGAGGTCTTATAGAAAGAGTCAAAGTCCTACTGATTTAATACTGTACTAAGTTTTTTTCTAATCATCCTAAAAAGTTTATATAGCAGTTAAACCAATCGGGAAAGTTCAAGGGATCCTAGACATGCAGTAGGTACGTCCCGGTCAAATCACCGTTTCAAGGACTTTTCATCTACTCCACGCGAAGAGTGGAGGGTTTCGAAGAAAAGAAAGTAGAATCCATAAAAACTCGGTAAATTACTCCATCTTTAAAGTCAGACTAAAGAAGTAACGTGTGAAAAAGGTGAGTGTAGTATTTGACACGACGAGAATTTTACAAATGGTAGACTTATAAAGTCTACCTTTATAATCGGTATTAAATACAACCGTAGACATTAAACAAAGTTAAATAAAATACATAAAAAAGAACTTAAGTTGTAAATATAAAAAGGTTTATAGTCCGTCCGACTCGAACAACAACAAGTCAGTGGTTCAACACAGGCTGAGAAACGCTGGGTACCTGATGTCGTGCGGTCCGAAGAGACAGGGAATGGCAGAGGGTCTCAAACGGGTTCAAGTACAGGCTACTTGACTACTACGGTAAGTTGGTAAAACAAGAGACAGAGGGAGAAAGGACGACAGAAGTTAGAAAGAGTCGTAGTCCCAGAAAGGATTACTCAGTCAACAAACGTAGTCCACCGATTTCGTAACCTCCAAGTCGTAGTCGGGAAGATTTCTTATAAGTCCCAACTAAAGGAAATTCTAACCGACCAAACTAGAAGAACGAGAGGTTCTCTGAGAGTTCTCAGAAGAGATCGTGACGTCAAGTTTTCATAATTAAGAAACCACCAGGTCGAGAATGTAAGCATGCACTGATGACCTTTCTGGTATCGGAACTACCATGCCTGGAAACAACCGTTTCACTACGGAACCGTAAAATTGTGTGACATATCCAAACAGTATCGAAAGGACGGTTTTCACTAGTAGAAGATTAAAACACCGACTTCATTGGTAGACTTCATTAAAATCTCGGGTTATTCTCCTTTAGACAACGACGAAGGTACAAAAGGGATAAACGATACTTCACTACCCTGACCTACGGTACAAGAATCAAAAAAAATAATAAATCAAAATTCGATACAAAAAGTGAGAGGAGGAAGTGGGAGTAGTACTCCGAGAAATCATGAAATCCTATAAAAATCTCTAAAAGGGGTCTATTCATTTTCAAGACCAATGTAATACCTGGAAGTGTTGTAGTGAGATTATAATCTTCTGTTTTATAATTCTACACTTAAAATATTTCTCTCTTTTTACATTCATTTTTAGATGTGAAAGTATATAGACAACCCACGTCTGTTCATTTGTATCGGTAGGAAGAACCCGTATTATTGTCAAAAAGGAGGAGTGTTTAATTCTATCAAAAGGTAGTGGAGTGTTCAAAAATTACATTGAATAAAGATCTTGTGTACTATTATAGTGATAAGGTTTAAACGATAAGATCGAATCGGTGTTTTATTTCGAAAGATTAATAAAAAAGAGTTTACTAATAAAATTAAAAAGGAATAAATTGTAGAGGTTTTTAACTCTTACTATTAGTAAAAACAGTTAATGTCAGTCATAACATTATAGAACAGATGATCAATGATAAAATAAATTAGTTTTTTAAAGTTCTTTAATTCGTTTTATTAATTTATTAACGTCAGACTCAATATTCTTCTCCTTCTTCTCTAGTACAGGTACATTGAAGTGTCACTAATTTTTTTTTTCGGAATTTACTTTCTAAGTGGACGATCAGTTTAAAGAAAGTCATCTTCAACGTTACCTTTAAAAAAATTTCGAGTATGGTAATTTTTTTATTTCGTGTTAGTAAAACTTTATATGATAGATCAGGGACTTAGACTTTGTAGAAATAGAAAGAAAGTAAATAAACATTTTACTTTCAGTAATTATATTCCTCTATCATAAAGATCTGAAATCTTTCTTACACTGGTTGTATACTTTTGTGTCATTTTATTTAACAGTGACCTAGTCAACCGGGAACTTGTGAAATCTCTTTAAGGATAAATAAGAAAGTAGGTACAGTATAGTTTACAAAGAGACTCTCATCTTACCTTTACACAGAAGAAACCCGGAAAGAGTACAAAATAGTGTCTTTCCCAGTAAGAGGGTGTTGGGTTTCCTTTTTCGACATCCTCTTTTCTCGGTCCCCACCCTTTCTTTGCTTCTTTCCCTCTTTCGTATACAACTTACTCTCAATACACGTAAAGGTTAGGTAAAGTGTACAGAAAAGAGTAGAAATAAAATTGGGTCACCACGTAAACAAAAGTGGAAAGATTAATTCACAATCCCTACAGTTTATTAAATGGGTGAAGGGAATGAGACGACATAGGATGTGAAGGATTACATTTTAGTATGGTGAGTCCTTTAATAGGATCAATAGAGTACGAATACAATCAACGAGTCAACACAGACTGAGAAACGTTCGTAATTTACTGTAGAAGTACCTGAAACCCCGAAGGGACCATCGAGTCTACCATTTCTTAGGTCGCCGTTACGTCTTCTGGGGTCAAGCTAAGGGCCCAGTCCTTCTAGAGGACCTTTCCCCTATCCGATGGGTAAGGTCATAAGAACCCGTAGGGACAACCGAGTCGACCATTTCTTAGGTGGACTTTAAACCCTCTCGACCCAAACTAGGGACCCAACCCTTCTAGGGGACCTCCTCTCGTACCGTTGGGTAAGGTCATAAGAACGGACCTTTTAGGGGTACCTGTCTTCACGGACCACCCGATGTCAGGTATCCAGAGTTTCTCAGTCTGTGTTGACTCGTTGATTCGTGTGTCAGGTCCAAAATTTCATATATCAACGAACGTCCTGGCACCAATACATAAACCTCTAAGACCAAGAAGAAGTAAGTAGAAAAGTATAGAAAGAAACGGAAACTTATAGAAGGAGAATTTACCAACAAGCCGACACGATCTTTGTGTCAGGGAAATTTGTTGGGGTTTACAGTCCTCAGTCTCTTCAGAAAGTTAGGACTCGTTTATGTTTGAAACAAAACGTTACGTATGGAAGATTGGACAAACTTATGAATGGAAAACATTAGGATCTTTGAGAAGTCCATCTTCTCCGTGACAATACTCCAAAGTCGATGTGAACTTTCTGTCTATCGGTCATAATTGTTAGAGGATTGTTTCACGTACAAATCAGACGTACCATGCGAGTACCAGTGAGTGTGTGACAAGATTTATTAAAAACGATGTTTCAACATGGTGTCTGTGAGATTTATAGAATAAGACGGTCTAAAAAAGTGAGTGAAAGATTTTACAGTATTTAACAAAAGTCAGATTTATAGTCTTGTTGAATGCTGATTCCTAGTTATTCTGTGTCTCAACTATTATGGATAACCTTTCGTCTTTCCTGTCTCTTCGTATGGTTATTGTTTCAACCGGAATCTCCGACTGACGGGTATGACAACGAGTTACATGAAGCCAAACATTCAATGGTACGGTTTATTTCTTAACTTGACTTACCACGAACGTGTGTTTATATTCTTCATGTGACCTAAAGGTTTTTCTGAGAAGTCACTGCCGTCTTTTAGATGTTCTGTTTTTATCGTACCTCATTAATTTCTGTCACAGTGTGAACCACCTTCTACGTCGGTATCGGAGTCTCGACTTGCCAACTCAGGACAACAGGACCAAGGGTCCTCGCAAATATCTCACCTTGTGGGTGTGTGGCTTACAATTCGGTCACTGTGTTCTGTCTCAACTCTAGACCGGTCCAAGTCTAGGTCTGGATCCACGAGTGAAGGTGTCCGTATTTTAGATCTAATATTTAATCTTAGTCAGTCTACTCTTGTCTAAGGAGACTACACCATTCTCTGTACTCCATATTCTTTTGAGGGAGGCGTAGTTCGACTTTCAGTGTCCGATCTGTAGTCTTTGAACTCAAAAGACCAGAGAGAGGAAACTTGAACCCAGTACCTTCGTCTCTTCTCTTATACTTTGAAAAGAGGTCAATTAATAACTATGTTACTCGAAACCGTAAGAGAGAAGAAGGAAAAATACGGTCGGTTTATCTTTAAACTTCTAAAAGACATTTACAGTTGTAACGACCCGGTCAACTTCCCCTGGTCAGAAAGAGTACCAGTGGGTAAAGACGTCCTTTCCTTAAGTGATCTTGTACAGACTGAAAACCGGGATGTGAGTGAGGAAACTAGTGACCATCCTGTGTGCGTCACCACGAGTAAGAGTTCCCCCACCTACAATAGACAGTTTACCGGTGTTCGGGACTTCCAAGTGAAAAGACTGGTGTGTCTGATTACACCTCGTTGGGAGGACCCTCCCGACAAACGTTCCAGGTGTGCCTCCTCCATTTTCCCACCCCTACCGTCGTTTCTGAAAATTATCAGAAGTAAAGACGAAGGACACGAGTCAACGTAGGTTGAGAAACGTTGGAATACTGGACATCGGGTTGTCCGAGGAGACAGGTACCTTAAAGGGTCAGTTCTTATGACCTCACTCAACGGTAAAGACGGAGATCCCCTCGAATGACTAGGTCCCTAGCTTGAGACTACACAGGAGGCAGGGGAAGTAACCGTCTGTTTAAGAAATGGTGACACGGTGTACTCTTCGGGATGAAGGACATGTCAAAGAGTTTAAAAAAAAAGACTTGTGTACTTCACCTCTCTCTTCATAACATATATCTAGTGGAGATTTTAAAGTTGTCTTTATACCTTTCACGAAGTGTTGGTTTCTGTTGACCCGAATGGAGAACGGTAAAGGTACTAAAAACGAAAAAGAGGTCCTCCACAAACCATCAGACACTCTAGTAGGTATTATTTGAATCTAAAGAGTCTCCTCCTTGACCTCAGGAGAGACGAGGACCCAGAACCTTCTCAGGAACCATTTGTGGTCTTTCCGTGTCGACGGTCTTCTCACTACGAAGGACGATACTCTATCGGTTCGGTGGTCCGTGGGTGGGTGACACCCAGGAAACCCCACTACCAATATACTAGACTTTTTCTCTGTCTCACCGATCTCTTGTATATGTCGTTTCGATCATATAATTTGTTCGGAGAATTTTTTAGGATCGTAATCGAGATAGTGTAGTATTTTTATGTGTTAAGTATGTACTGTTGAAAAATTTATTAGACTTGTACACGGACTACTTGATACCTACCTCCAAGTACTGTAACATATCCTCTGTCCTTAGTTCTGGTAGGGGTTCTTTTTCTTTACGTTTTTTCGTTTTACCGATAGACTCCTCCGGAATGTTTATCGACACATTTCTTCTCTTCGTTTTTCGTTTCCTCTTTTCCTTTCTATATGGAAAAACTTACGTCTCAAGGTTTCTAACCGTTCCTCTCTATTCTATCGGAAGGAGTTCTAGTCACGTCTCTTTATCTCCTTTTGTTATCTTACCCTTTCTGATCTCTAGAGAAGTTCTTTTAAATTCTATGGTTCCCTTGTAAAGTGTATTTTTACCCGAGTTATTTTCTACCTTTACCATCCCTGGATTGTCTTCGTCTTTTCTAATTCTTCTCCACCGTTCTCATGTGTCTTCTTGACACGTTTTTTCTAGAAGTACTGGTTCTATTAGTGCTACCACACTAGTGAGTGGATTTCGGTCTGTAGAACCTTACACTTCAGTTTACCCGGAAGCCTTCGTAGTGATGTTTGTTTCGATCACCTCCACTACCTTAAGGTCACCTCGATAAAGTTTAGGACTTTCTACTACGACACTTTCACGACGTGAGTTATACGGTCGTTTAAACCTTTTGAGTCGTCACCGGTGTCCTAACCCTTTCCAGTCAAAAGTAAGGTTGGGGTTTCTTTCCGTCACGGTTTCTTACGAGTTTGATGGTGTGTCAACGTGAGTAAAGTGTGCAGTCATTTCATTACGAATTTTAAGAGGTTCAGTCCGAAGTTGTCATGTACTTGGTACTTGAAGGTCTACAAGTTCGACCAAAATCTTTTCCGTCTCCTTGGTCTCTAGTTTAACGGTACCTTTTTCGTTCTCTCAAGGTCTTTTCGTAGATAAAGACGAAATAACTGATACGGTTTCGGAAACTGACACACCTAGTGTTATATGACACCTTTTAAGACTTTCTCTACCCTTATGGTCTGGTGGACTGGATGGAGAACTCTTTGGACATACGTTCAGTCCTTCGTTGTCAATCTTGACCTGTACCTTGTCTGACCAAGGTTTATCCTTTTCCTTATGCAGTTCAGAAATATAACAGTGGGACGAATAAATTGAAGATACGTCTCATGTAGTACTCTTTACGACCCGACCTCCTTCGTGTTCGACCTTAGTTCTAATGGTCCTCTTTATAGTTATTGGAGTCTATACGTCTATTGAGGTGGGAATACCGTCTTGCACTTCTTGATTTCTCGGAGAACTACTTCCACTTTCTCCTCTCACTTTTTTAACCGAATTTTGAGTTGTAAGTCTCTTGATTCTGGTACCGTACGCCAGGGTAGTGAAGTACCGTTTATCTACCCCTTTGTCACCTTTGTCACCAATTGAAATAAAAAGACCCGAGGTTTAAGTACCGTCTACCACTAACGTCGGTACTTTAATTTTCTGAGAATGAGGAACCTTCCTTTCAATACTGGTTGGATCTATCATATAAGTTTTCGTCTCTGTAATGAAACAGTTGTTTCCAGGTAGATCAGTTCCGATACCAAAAAGATCACCAGTACATACCTACACTCTCAACCTGACATTTCTTTCGACTCGCGACTTCTTAACTACGAAAACTTGACACAACCTTTTCTGAGAACTCTCAGGGAACCTGACGTTCCTCTAGGTTGGTCAGGTAGTATTTCCTTTAGTCAGGATACAAAAGTAACCTTCCTAACTACGACTTCAACTTTGAGGTTATGAAACTGGTGGACTACACTTCTCGACTGAGTAAACTTTTCTGGGACTACAACCCTTTCTAACTCCCGTCCTCCTCTTCCCCTACTGTCTCCTACTCTACCAACCAACTGTAGTGGCTGAGGTACCTGTACCCAAACCAACTTGAGGCCCTCCACCACTGCCTGTCCCTTAGGACCGCACGACCTTAAGTACCCCAGTGTTCTCAGTCTGTGCTGACTCGTTGACTTGACTTGACGTGTAATAATACTAGAACGAATAATTTCCTTTCTTCTACAGAAGTCTCGTTTTAATAAAGAGAAAGTAAGGAATCTAATTTTCATATCTTAGATCTCAGACCTTCCCCAAGAGTGAGACGAGACCCGAAGACGTCTCCCTGGATACTGTCCTCCTTTCGTTGTGCACTCTTTCTGAATCCTCCCAAATTTTGGAAGACGACGGAGAGGTGTACTCACGGTAAAAGTAGACTAAATGTGTGACTTACAGATCCTAAAACGACTTTCTTTTTCTGGGATATACGAGAGCAGGTTTAGATTAGACTCGGTGAGTCTTACAATAAATAATTTACTACTAATCACTATAAAGTCTCTATAAGATCCAGACTATGTTCTAAACATATACAAAATTATTAATTTTGTAGTTATAAATAAGTAATATTTTGAAAATTATGACAAAGAATAAACTTTACATTCGTAACTGTTTACATAAAATTCGTTTATGTCAAAATTTTTTATATATATATTCTTACACACTTTGTAAGATAATATGAGATTGAGATGATGTGAGATACCCTTAGGAAGCTGTTAATTCGAACTAGCCGTGATACAATATGAGTCACTTTACAAACTAAATCAAATAGTGACGTACAAGTTCCGAAGGAAAAGTGTTGAAAGGAGACATGGAGAGTAGTACGGTTGGGAAAGAATAGATATAGTCAACGGTGCTAGTCTAAAATTTACAGTACTTCAGTTCCTTAGTTGATAAAACGAGTGAAACCATCTTGTAGTGAACCCAATCTCATCTGTACTTTATTTAAACTCCTCATTATTTACTTGTTTGTTTTAAGGACCTTACGGATAAGACCAACAAACTAATTTTTTCTTGTCGATCGCGTTCACAAAACGTAAGATAACATTGTATTATTAGTAAACATTGTATGCGATCACTGCTCCGTTAAGGTTTTAAAAATTTTTATTTAAAACAAAAGAACCAAAATTGACGAATCTTTTAAAGACAGATACAGATGCCGGATGTAGAATATTTCTTTGTTTAATTGTCGAGACCGCTCTACTTCAGGAATGAATAAGAGAGGTGTTCGTAAGGAGGTCTTCCTTTCAATCAGAGTGATATTTCAAGGAAGTTGATTTTATCTAAACATGTAATTTCTTTCCTTAAAATAAACGGTCTCTGAAAGTTAGCAACCGGAAAAACCTTTCAGGTCTTTATACAATGATTAACTACACGGACATCATTTACAACTAAGTGGACTTCGGTTGTTCTTCGGTGTCAACAATCAGAATTGATTCGAACTTACGGAAATTTGACCCTTTGGTCTTCACCTTTTACTATGTTGACTAATTGTTTGATACCCAGTAGACCAATATTAGTGGTGGATAAAAAGTACAAGGTAAATAATCCCACACACTATCAACATAGTCATTATTCAAAAGTTCCTAATAAAATTAAAATACTTTCTGATGGTAGGATAGTAAAACATTTTTTTTTTTAAACTATAAAACCTGTGATAAGGGTAATTTTTAATGTCATTGATTTTATTTACTTATTTATCTTTATTTGCAGGAATGGATCTAAATGTTTCGGTTACAGTTGTATGTCAAACCGTGTATTGCTCGGATTGTCCTTCGGTTTCTAACCAGGATATTAACGTTGGCAGACGTGTGTAGGACGTTTTATGTTTTCATGGTAAAGAAACGAGAATATTTAATTATTTACGAATTTGTCCTTTGTACGTAATCTAGGTCAATCAGTGACTTTTATAAAGTAGTTGAGAAGGGAATTCACACGAATTAAACAGTTGAAAAGTTGGAGTGACTTAGGCCTTTATTGAAGAAGAGTCACAACCTTCTTCTTACTCGTAGAAATTCCGTAATTAATGTAAAATCATTCTTTTGTTGTGATTCTAAGTCGATTAAAACCGTTTACCTTGTTTAAAATGAGGGGATTTTAAACCTAACCTAAGGGGGACCACTATTTTTAGTCTTAATATGACAAGACTGTCAGAAAGCTTTTGGAAAATACCAGTCAACAAATTAACTGGTATTCTGAACAAAGCTGTAATTTTAAATAAAGAAGGTAGAATTACCCTTTCTCGAACACAAATCTCGAAGGTCCCCTGGTGGACACTTGTGTCATTGATACGTCGAGTTCATTTCCTCGAACCGAACTCTCTCCCCTCTCCACGTGAGACGTTACGAGGACTGGGTGGACCCGTCGAGGTCCATCGACCTCGTCTAGAGGAGTTACTGTAGTAAAGATCATTGGTCGTTCAGACGAGAAGGAACGTCTTATAGTGGGTAGACGGAAAATAAAGTAGTGTCTGGTATAACACGTATAGGGACTCTCTAATTGACCTCCTCATTTACCGTCAACGCAGATACGTACATACGAGTCATCACAGACTGAGAGACACTGGGGTACCCGACATCCACCTCCTTCCTGTATGGTTTGTCAGGTCGACTCGTCGCCCGGGGGTGTCACAGTGTGACGCGTCGCCTTCTTCTTGGCGTAGACCCGATTCCCGAGTCAGAACACCAGAAACCGTGAAAAGAATTTGAAAGATCTGGAATCAAAACAACAATAACAACAAGTCAGTGATTCAGTATAGGTTGAGAAAATACTGGGGTACCTGACATCGGGTGGTCCGAAGAGACAGGTATCCTAAAGGATACGGTTTTATGACCTCACGCAACGGTAAAGAAGGAGGTCTCTTAGAAGGACTTGGACCCTAGTTTGGGTGTAGAGGACACTGAGGACGCAACCGTTCGTTTAAGGAATTGTGACTCGGTGGACCCTTTGAGTATGGTCTAGAAAATGTCTTATCCTTTCTCCCGTTTCCTCTTCTCGTCGGAGACTCGAGGACCTGTCCTGTCCCTGTGCTACTGTAGATATACGTAGAGGACCAATGTTAGAAAGAAGACCAGGGGTCTCATTACCGGATCGTGTACACTACCTCGAAGACAAGATGTAGGACTAGACACGACGTCGAAGTAATCTTGTCCACGGGACAAAAATTGATGTATATCGTATGAACCGACAGTAGTCTTGGGAGACCTTAAGGCACACTGATCGGTCCTGTCTTGATATGGATCGATATCGATTCACTCACTTTAACGAGTAGTATAGGCTGAGAAACACTGGGGTACCTGACCCCGGGTGGTTCGAGGAGGTAAGTCCGTGTTACGGTGGACGGGGGGTGGGGTGACGGAATTACTTAAATTTAGAACAGGAAGACAGAGACTTCCACTTTGGGAGTCTTCTAGTCTTGGGGGTCTTTGGTTCTGATTACATACTTTGTCTCTTGTTTAAATCGAAAGTCTTGCATTCTCCGTGAGTTTACGACGAAACTAAGTGGACCGAAACCTAACGATATAAAAACAAAACCCAGTCTTTCTAGGGGACCTCCTCCTTTACCGTTGGGTGAGGTCATAAGAACAGACCTTTTCGGGTTCTGTCTCCTCAGACCACCCTATATCAGGTACCCCACCTTTTCTCAACATGCACTGACTTACTGGCTTTTGTGGATAAAAACAAAAACACTAAAATCGGTGATAAGATACGTGACCCTGGATAAGATCTTTTCTCACCGAGTCCGGACCGAGATCAGGAAGACATAGGTATTTCTATGTCCAGTATGTAATGTCTTCAACTCGAGTGTCTATTAAAGAAAATTAGGCTATAAGAAAGGGATTACGTTATCCAGGAAAATTGACTTCAAAGAAGTGATATGTTTGGGAGTCACACTTGAAGTCTTTTCACACTAGACTTATCTCCTCAATCTATACTTTATATTTTAGAAGGCGTAGGATAAATCAACTCTTATCTCAACTCTTTTGGTCCATAGGACGTGGGGTCCTTCTACTTACTCCACCCTTAATGGTTATATCTTTCGGCGCAACAGGACCGATCGTTTTAGTAGTTCCATCCGTTACGGATCTCCGACCTACCCTCAAAGAGGTTTAGGTGCTTCTTCCAAAGGGTCCTTCTGCATTTGGGTGTACCTCCTCGACCGTAGTTGAACTGTAAGAATTTTCCTTTCGTTTGTTCTCCTAACTTTAAGTTAGTGATAACTTCAATTTGTAAATAAGACATATAGATGTTCAACAGGATTCCTACGTACTCTTACGTCCTCACTTTAGTCGTTATTTAACTAACTATCCTCAACCTCGTTCTATAAAATCCATCACATTTAGGAGGTCTTTGACTGGTTCCTTTAGATAACAAGAATAAAGAATAAAAGAAAGAAAAATAAAGTATAATGATGACGTAATAAACTTAAGGATCTGAAGTCATTGTATATTATAGGTTAGACCCCGTTTTTATCTTTTTAAACTTGTTTCTGAAAAGAACGGAATTAGAAATTTGAAAGATAAAACGTTGTCTTTAGTGAACGTCAAAATAACCACTGGTTCCAAAACTTGACACCACAACCTCTTCTGAGAACTCATCAGGGAACCTGACGTTCCTCTAGGTTGGTCAGGTAAGACTTCCTCTAGTCGGGACCCTAAAGAAACCTCCCTTACTACGATTTCGACTTTGAGGTCATGAAACCGGTGGAGTACGTCTCTCAACTGAGTAACCTTTTATGAAACTACGACCCTCCCTAACCCCCGTCCTCTTCTTCCTTGTTGTCTCCTACTCTACCGACCTACCGTAATGCCTGAGCTACCTGTGTTCAGACTCACTTGAGACCCTCAACCACTACCTGTCCCTCCGGACCGCACGACGCTAAGTACCTCTGTGCTGACTCGTTGACTTGACTTGACTTCCAAATAGACTTAAAGTTTAAAATATACCCACTATGAAGTTTAAAATCGTCGTAACGGATTTGATTTTAACAAACTATCACTTGTCTACATAATTCCCGAGTTTAAAGTCTTTGTTTAAGTATATTTTGAATTTTTGGTATGAACCACCGAGTCTATCACTTCCTAGACGGACATTACGTTACGTCCTCTGGGTCCAAGTTAGGTACTCAGACCTTCTACGGGACCACATCCCTTACCGAGAGGTGAGGTCATAGGAACGATCCTCTTAAAGTACGTGTCACCTCAGGTCTTCCGATGTACCCTAACGTTTCTCAGTCTATACTGACTCCCTGACTGTGAAAGTACGAAATCACCATGTTGTTAAGATTTTTCTCTCTTCGAAGACTACCTTTCAGTTTCGATTTTTAAAATTTACGAAAGTATTTTCAGTACAGAATTATACTAGTACAATTCATCTTATCAATGAGGGGTATAGCATTAATTTATGTCAATTCACTGAAATTGTTTTCACTGTTATAATTGATGGAGGTTGTTAGTGGTGAAGACCTTCGAGGGAAAGACCGTTCGTGACTCGATTCACCAAACGTCTGTAAAAGTTTAGTTTAATAGGATTCTTAGAATCCTCCATCCTCTATAAAAGAGAAGATCATTGAAATTTCATTAAAAACTTTCACTTCACACCCAATAATTCTTGAACCCACTTACGAAAACACACCTACTTAGTCTGAAACACTGTCTTTTCTAATGACACGTTAGTACACTGCAAATCAAGACTAAAACGGAGAGGATCTTTACATCGGTTCACTGGTCCCTATAAAGTGAATTGAAGAGACCTAAAAATAAAGTGAGGGGTTTTATGTTACCCTGAGGAAAAAGTTGTAACTAAGGTCACAGTTAAAGTCGGGACTGAAATTCCCTAAGATAACAACAACTATCTCCTCGGAGCATCTATGCACATCTGTGAAATCGAGACCCGAAAGGTAATGCCACCGGTGTTCAGTGTCCACCGGTGACCTTAAATAATTAATTTTAATGTACTTTAATTTTTAAGTTAAGGAGTCAGAGTGACCGATATAAAATTCATACGTTATCAGTGCACCCCGATTATCAATGATACACACATACATACACAATCAGTGAGTCAATACAGGTTGAGAAACGTTGGCTACTCGACATCGGACAGTCCGAGTAGACAGGTACCCTAGGAGGTCCGTTGTTATGACCTCACCCATCGGTACGAGAGGAGGTCCCCTAGAACGACTAGGTCCCTAGTTTGGACCCAGAGGACGTAAGGTCCATCTAAGAAATGACAGACTCGGTGGTCACCTGTCATATCTATCTCTTGTAAGGGTAGTGATGTCTTCAAGACCATCTGTCAAGACGAGATTTTATAAACGTCCTTTACCCCAAACGTACGTCTCGTAAAAACTCTACTCAGGAGATAAACGGGGTGATTGGTGAAATCCTATACGAATACAGGTGACATAGATTCCAAAGATATATAGATACTGAAATTCGCTTGTCCTAAAGTAAATTTCCTTTCTTTTCGTAACTAAATACTCTGAATATAAGACATGGACGGATTATTAAACATAGTGATGTAATTTTTTAAGGTGGGGGGTGGGGAATTGGGATGTAAAGAGAAGAATTATACTTTCCAAATTTATAATCAACATAACAGTGAATACCCGAAGGACCCACCGTGTTACTATCCCTTTGACGAACGGTTACGTCCACTGTGTTCTCTACGTCCAAACTAACGAAAACTCCTGCTAGGGGACCTCTTCGTTTACCGTCGGGTGAGGTCCTAAGAACGGACCTTTTAAGGTTCCGTCTCCTAGGACCGTCTGCTGTCAGGTACTTCAGTGTTTCTCAACCTTTGCTGTCGTGTCTTTGTGTGTGGGTAACAGTAAATATTGTACAGAGAGGGAACTCACAGTTTTGGTTTGGGTTTTATAGAAGTTACTGACATGGAATACATGTCTGGTTTCAGATTTAGGAAATCAGACAGAGGAACGAAGAAAAACACCTAGACTTAATTTGACTTAATTTGCAAACAACAAATCACCGATTCAGTACAGACTGAGACGTTAGGACACCTGACGTCGTATGGTTCGAAGGGAAAGGAAGTAATAGAGAGTCTCAAACGAGTTTGAGTACAGGTAACTCAACCACTACGGTAAAATAGGAGAAGGTCACTTGTAAGTCTCAACTATAGAAAATCTTAACTGACCAAACCAGAGGAACGACAGGTCACCTGAGAGTTCTCAGAAGAAGTCGTGGTCTCAAGTTTTCATAGTTAATAAACCGTGAGTCAAAAAAAAAATACCAGGTTTATAGGTAATATAAGAATTTATTTGTTAGGGAGACAAAAGTAAGTAACTAAATATATACAAGAGGGATTACATAGATAACGGATGAAAGTACGAAAGGAAAAGAAGATTTTACGGAAGAAAAGTATGTCGTCCTATCCTATTAGAAAAATGCACATATACTGGTGGGGGTAAAAAGAGGAGTATAAAGTCATAAAAAAAGTTAAGAGGATAGGAACGAAAGTAAGTCTCAGTTCGGAGAGACTCAGACTGAGTAAGTCTCAGTCTCAGTAAACGGTCCTTTTCCTGTAGAGTTTCCTTTCGTAGTCACTCCTACAGTCCCCTCACTTTTCCAAAATACCATATCTACTTTCTAAATCTACCTATCATTCATACATTTTCTTCCCGAAGGTGTGACGGAGATATTTTCACCTAAGACGTCGGATCCTCATCCTCTCTCTACTCCCATCACCTCTCCTTCCCAACTCGGATAACTACGACTTCCAGACACCCCTCTCTCCTAAACTCACAGGTGGTCACGTCGTAGGGTCTCTGTACCGCTTCTGGACACCCATCTAAGTACCTGAGGCACTCATTCCTTTGGACACGGTGGTGTCTATCCATCTCGGTCCCTCCATCGTTCTCGGGTTCCTACTTTACACCATAACGATTCGTAGGAACGGGGACGGAGAAGTGTCCCGAAGATTATTGACCTTATTGTGTCTTCTCTACCAAGGGTACGAGGGTTCGTACCGGGTGTGTATCGGAACGACACGTTACACCCAGTCGGTGTACCTTGAGACCTATACGATTGTTTTAAGGGACTTGGGATTGAACCCACCTTTGATCTTAATAAAGTACAAAGGTACTACCAGTGAAAACGTAGTTTCTCTCGACGATACGACATTTCCTGTGTTTACACCTGTATTCTACTGGGGTTCTACTGCACATACTTGTTTGTGACACCGGTCCTCCTAAAATTTATAAATCTGACTGTCTCCTGACTATTATGGTTCTGGAGGGGAGGGTGTTAAAGGGGGATTTCCCTTTAATACATTCGAGGAATCTTACATTCGATGGGGACCCTTACACCCATCTCTAATCCCTGTTTAACTGTAGTGCGAAAACGGTAAAACTACTTTTCCCCGACTTGTGTTTTTAATTTGACACAAACCCCTTTTTTATTTAAATGAAATATACTCTAAACATGTACAATTTGAACAAAATGGGACAAAGTGTCATGTGTAATAAATCTTGACGACATTTAAAAGGGTCAGTAGTCGTTAATTACGTGGTAGAAAGATATTATAAACTAAAAGACTCATAAAAGAATTCTAGAGTACTATATGACGAAAACAAAAACAACAAGTTAGTGATTCAACACAGACTAAAAAACGCTACGGTACTTGACGTCGTGTGGTCAGAAGGGACCGGAAGTGATAGAGGGTCCCAAACGAGTTTGAGTACAGGTAACTCAACTACCACGGTAGGTTGGTGGAGTAGGAGACAACGGGGGGAAGAGGACGGGAGTAAGAAAGGATCGTAGTCCCAGAAAAGGTTACTCAACTGAGAAGTGTAGTCCCCCGGTTTCATAACCTCGAAGTCGAAATATAAGATACTAAAAAAATTTACCGTGATATTATAGAGTTAAATTAATCATTTCGAAAACTGTCATTTTTAGTATATGGTGTACGATTTAGTGGGTATTTCTGATTTTTATTGAACAAATGAGTTCATTTTTCATTAGTAGAATGGTAATAAATAAAACCTAACACTAAAAAGGTGTCGACCTTAACCATTACTTAACAAACTTAGGTCCTCTGTACCTCTCTATGACTCTCACCTTAACCTCTGTCCTCTTATGGAAAGTATGAACATGGACATATTTTTCTTGTAAAAGAATCGTAGTATACTTTTTGTAATATTCATATGATGAACTGAGTGATCCTATGGACATACTTAGATGTCGAGAGAGACTTAGATATAGTGATTTAGTTTGGTCGTAAATTGTCATGTCAAAAGACTTCTCTCACGATCTTATAGACGAAGTGTAAATAATGTGATATAGACTTGGTTGACGGGTCACAGTACTTTCTGTTATTTTCTTACTAAACCTCTCCGAGTAAAATTACATTTTATTATTGATATTTAGTGGATGAGACAACCACTTTTTTATAGTTTGTAAGGTATTGTAGTACGAATAGAGACTTTTGTTATTTATTGTTAATTACAGATATGAACCTCAACATTTAAATCATCTTGTGGACCTTACAACTAAGATCTCTTGACTCTTACTATGAATCCGAAAAACTTGGGAAACAGGTCTGTCATAGGATCAGAAGTAAAATAATAAGACCGAGATTCAATAAAGATCACAAGAGACAAATATTCCAATGATACCGTCGACCTAGCTCCTCGGTTACGGTGTACCATCCTGACACTAGTAAGGTAGATGTCGAGGGGTCGTGGTAATAACAAAACAAGTCAACGATTCAACACAGGTCGAGAAACGTTAGGGTACCTGACATCGTACGATTTAAAAGATAGGAAGTGACAGAGGACCTCAAACGAGTTTAAGTACAGGTAACTGAGTTACCACGATAGATTGGTAGAGAAGGAGACGGTGGGAGAAGAGGAAAACGGAAGTTAGAAAGGGTCGTAGTCTTAGAAAAGGTCACTCAGTGGTGAAGAGTAGTCTACCGGTTTCATGACCTCGAAGTTGAAGTCGTAGTCAGGAAGGTTACTTATAGATCCCAACTAAAGGAAATCCTAACTGATCAAACTAGAGGAACGTCAGGTTCCCTGAGAGTTCTCAGAAGAGGTCGTGGTGTTAAGTTTCCGTAGTTAAGAAGTCGTGAGTCGAAAGGAATACCAGGTTGAGAGTGTAGGCATGTACTGATGACTTTTTGGTATCGAAACTGATATACCCGGAAACAACTGTTTCACTACAGACGAAAAAGTATACGATAGATCCAAACAGTATCGTGGTATGAGTAAGAGTTTAATGGGAAGTCTTCAGTTAAAAAGACGAGGTGTTCGTGGCAAGTCCCGTCTCCATTGACTACTTTCCTTAGTGTAGTGGAACTAAGAGTAAAACAAGTCCGTAATACACTGATTTCCGATTAGTAGTATCATTACAATTTTTATCATTATCGATAAATTGTGTTATTCCAGTTCTACATAACTGAACAATTGTATAAGTCTAAACATTTACCGAATAGAATACAGTCCCGAAGGGACCACCAAGTCTACCATTTTTTAGGTAGACGTTACGCCCTCTGGAACCAAGTTAGGGACCCAACCCTTTTAGACGATCTCCTCCCGTACCGTTAGGTGAGGTCATAAGAACGGACCTCTTAGGACACCTGTCTCTTCGGACCACCCGATGTCAGGTACCCCAACGTTTTTCAGCCTATACTGACTCACTGTCGCGTATAGTCACAACGTATTGGATGTGCAGTTACCCAGATACTTGGGACGACCTTTTTATTTTTATAAAAACATATATATATAAATTCCCTTCTCCAAGTATCAAAACCGTGAAAATAGTTTACTTAGGAACTGGTTTTATCCAAAGGATTCAATGTTTCTGTTCATTGTAGAGTCCACAACCCACATACCTACAAGGACACGTTAAGAAAATTCAAGAAAAAATATACAGACTTATAAAAATATTATTTGGAATCTTTTTAATTTTTTTTTGATAAATTACTGTTATTTAAAATTTCTAATAATCGATGTCTCCTCTTGTAAATCGTAATTTTAGTACCATTTATATTAAAAGAAAGAAATTATATTAAGGTCTCTATGGTCCTTAATAATAACCCAACCGGTTGTCATGTAAACTCAAAAAGGTACTCTACAAATGTCTTTTTGGGATTACCTGAAAAACTGATTGGGTTATATTTTGGATTACGAGAATTTTACTGATAGTTATCGTTAATCCATCATTAAACTTTCAAAACCAATAAACTCGAAAGACAAATTAGATAGTCTTCCGTTGACGACGTATATTTTAATGAATCTAGAACTTATTTATCTTAAAATACATTCACGGTGAAAACAGTGATTTATGATATTATTGTTGGAAAAGTTTAAAGTCAAAAGAATCAATATTCTACCCCCGATATCCACACCAGACACGAATAAATCCGAGATAACAAATTCATTTGTTTCTTCACGAACTTGTCCCCCGGTCACCATAAGTCAAGTCAGTGAGTCAACACAGGCTGAGTAACGCTGTGGTGCTTTATGTCGTGCGGTCCGGAGGGACAGGTAGTGGTTGAGGGCCTCAAATAGGTTTGAGTATAAGTAACTCAACCACTACGGTAGATTGGTAGAGTAGGAGACAACAGGGGAAGACGAGGACGGAAGTTAGAAAGGGTTGTAGTCCCAGAAAGTTTACTCAATCGAGAAAGGTGGTCCACCGGTTTCATAACTTCAAAGTCGAAATTGTAGTCAGGAAGGTTACTTGTAGGTCCTGGTTTAAGGGGATCCTACCTGACCAACCTAGAGGAACGACAGGTTCCCTGAAAGTTCTCAGAAGAGGTTTTGGTGTCAAGTTTTCGTAGTTAAGAAGACACGAGTCGGGAGGAATATCAGGTTCAGAGTATAGGTATGTACTGATGACTTTTTGGTATCAAAACTGACATACCCGGAAACAGCCGTTTCACTGCAGAGACAAAAAATTGTACGACAGATCAAACCAGAATTGAAAGGAAGGTTCCTCGTTCTCAGAAAATTAAAGCACCGACATCAGTGGTAGACGTCACTAAAACCTCGGGTATTTTTATTTCAGTCGGTGACAAACGTGACAAAGGGGTAGATAAAGGGTACTTCACTTCTCTGGTCTACGGTACTAGAATCAAAAGACTTACAACTCGAAATTCGGTTGAAAAAGTGAGAAGAGAAAGTGAAAGTGGTTCTCCGAGAATCAAGGAGTGAAAGACGGTATTCCCACCACAGTAGACGTACAGACTCAAATAACTATAAAGAGGGTCGTTAGAATTAAGGTCGAACACGAAGAAGGTCGGGTCGTAAAGAGTACTACATGAGACGTATATTCAATTTATTCGTCCCACTGTTATATGTCGGAATTGTATGAGGAAAAGGATAAACCTTGGTCAGACAACAAGGTATAGGTCAAGATTGACAACGAAGGACTGGACGTATATCCAAATTTTAGAAAATTTAGACCCTAAAATCAAGACAGGATTGAAGGTCGGGGTGACTGTACGAGAACTAAGACTAAGTACTTCAACGTCTCACCGGGAGATTTATTAGAGAAACGAGAGTATAACCGAGGTGGTCTCAATAAAAGGACTCGTCATCCATGATCTAGGAAAATTTTTATACAGTCTAACACAGTAAGACAAGTTTAGAGAGTGGACCGAAGAGTAGGGTAAGACTCCTCCATAGTAGGAACGTTATTAACCACTGGATAATGGACACAACACCCCAGATATTTCCACATCGTGGTCGACTTAGAGTTGGTGGGTGGGTCTTGATGACCGAGTCTTAGATGTAAAATAGTTCTCGAAGTCCGTTAAATTTACAGGTAGTGCCAAACTCTTAGTTGAACTTCAGAGGAAGAGATGGTGGAGGTGGTGGGGGTTTGGGTGAAAGGAGAACGAGCGGGGACGTCGTCTGTAGTACGGACTGAGGTAGGAGGACGATATCTTTGTCAGTGACAAGTAGATCGGACCTTAGAAGAAGGGGTGTACAGACAACCGTGAGTAGAGAAAGTCGGAAAGGCTTTTCAGTAGTAGAACCATTTATTAGGGGACTGTTGCGACGAAATTTGACGTTCGGGAGTACATGAGAATACACAGAAGGGACCCAATAAAAAGAGATACCGTGAATTGTAAAGGTCGTATACAGTGATAAATAGACAAACAAATGAGAGAGAGAGAAAGATTATTCTAGGCACTGTCGTCTCCAAAAACAGTGATGAGATAAGGACAATGGATCTTGTCACTGGTTATATATAAATAGTTTAAGTACTCAGTCCATTCGATTGTGTGTATTTTGACTTGTGTCAGACAACCTTCATCCGGGAATTATTAACTATAGATATTAATTATAATACAAAATAACTGTAGTTCCCTTAAAGACGGTTCGTCTCATATCAGTAGTAACTTTCTTGTTTTTAATTGTAAAACTTGTTCACAGGTTAAACTGATTACGACACTTTTCAACCTTTCTTTACTATTATTAGGAGTCATCTTTCATTTAAAGTACTCCCTTTCTTAACACACACACACAAACCCCCTCCCATAAAAACAAAAGAAAGAAAAACTAAAAAGAGGTAACAGACAGTACCATGGTAGACTCGGTGGTCTTTTTGGGTGGTCCGTTAACCGTCTGTGATTTATTATTTACTTGTTTACATAGAAAGATGTAGATTTCCACCAACTATTCTTAAGTAGAAATAAAAATTCGTGCTCGGACTAACCGAAGAATCTATATGAAAAGGAAGACTAAAAGAACATAATCATATAAACAGTAATTGAACTTCCCTGTGAGTCGTCACCGGTGTCCTGACCTTTTCCAGTCAAAAGTAAGGTTAGGGTTTCTTTCCGTTACGGTTTCTTACGAGTTTGATGGCGTGTTAACGTGAGTAGAGTGTGCGATCATTTCATTACGAGTTTTAAGAGGCTCGGTACGAAGTCGTTATACACTTGGCACTTTAAGGTCTAACAAGTTCGCCCAAAATCTTTTCTGTCTCCTTGGTCTCTAGTTTAACGGTTGTAGGTGACCTAGTACCCTTTGCGTTCTCTCAAGGTCCTTTTGTAGATGAAGACGAAACAACTGATACGGTTTCAGAAACTGACACACCTAGTGTTATTTGACACCTTTTAAGACTTTCTCTACCCTTATGGTCTGGTGGACTGGACGGAGGACGTTTTAGACATACGTCAAGTTCTTCGTTCTTAATCCCGGTCTGTACCTTGTTACCTGACCAAGGTTTATCCTTTTCCTCATGCAGTTCCGACATATAACAGTGGGACAAATAAATTGAATATACGTCTCATGTAGTACTCTTTGCGACCCGACCTTCTTCGTATTCGATCTTATTTCTAGAGGCCCTCTTTATAGTTATTGGAGTCTATACGTCTACGGTGGTGGGAATTACGTCTTACACTTCTTCTTGATTTCTCGGAGAACTACTTTCACTTTCTCCTCTCACTTTTTCAACCGAATTTCGAGTTGTAAGTCTTTTGATTCTAGTACCGTAGACCAGGATAGTGAAGTACCCTTTATCTACCACTTTGTCACCTTTGTCACCGACTGAAATATAAAACCCCGAGGTTTTAGTGACGTCTACCACTGACATCGGTGCTTTAATTTTCTGAGAACGAGGAACCTTCCTTTCAATACTGGTTGGATCTTTCGTATAAGTTTTCGTCTCTGTAATGAAACGGTTGTTTCCAGGTAGATCAGTTCCGATACCAAAAAGGTCATCAGTACATACCTACACTCTCAACCTGGTATTTCTTTCGACTCGTGACTTCTTAACTATGAAAACTTGACACCACAACCTCTTCTGGGAACTCTCAGGGAACCTGTCGTTCCTCTAGGTTGGTCAGGTAGGATTTCCTCTAGTTAGGACCCACAAGTAACCTTCCTGACTACAACTTCGACTTTGAAGTTATGAAACCGGTGGACTACGCTTCTCCACTGAGTAAACTTTTCTGGGATTACGACCCTTTCTAACTCCCACCCTCATCTTCCCATGTTGTCTCCTACTCTACCAACCTACCGTAGTGGCTGTGTTACCTGTACCCAAACCCACATGAGACCCTCAACCACTACCCATCCCTCCGGACCGTACGACGCAAAGTACCCCAGCGTTTCTCAGTCTCTACTGACTCGTTGACTTGTCGTGACTTGACTTCGCTGTGATAAGAATTAGACTCACGTTGTGGAAATTCTATTTAGCAACGGTAGAGACCAATTTTGGTCCACCGAATTAATAGATTTCTCCTAACTATTGTTTTGTGTTGATCTTACTGTGTCGACAATCGATTCGTAAAATGGACACAGTAGAGTGACTTATAGAAGTTGTTATAATGTCCGATTGATAACAAAATAATGGATATTATACATAAAATTCCACGTATTTGACTCCAGATCCTTCCGATCCATTATACGGGTTCCAGTGTAAAGAAGACTCGATGACTACGGGAAGGCTTACTCAATCCAGTTCCCAGTTCCTAAATAGATCAAAGACATTGACGAAAGTTTACAAAATTATAAAAATCACCCTGAGAAAAAAAGGGGGAGACTCGTTTATCGACGTACCTCTAAGTTACTGATCTTATCTATTGTGTCTTTACCTAGTTCGTCCCCAATAACCCTAATGTCTGATAAAGGAGTCGGGAGAGGGAAAGGAGGAGGAATGGGTGACCGACGTCTATTATGGAAACATCTTAGAGTCACTACATTCCTGTAAAGACGGGACACCTTTCCTCCAGTCTATACACAGATTTCTTATCCGTCTTTAGAACTTCGGTACGTTTCTGTTTCCCTAGTGTCTTTGGTACGTTTATCCATCCTTTCTAAGATGTGTTTCCTAAGACACTCGACAAAAATATCTAACCTATATCTATGGTTTTAGTCTGATATGAATATATTCACTGGACCCTTAGGTTCTTTTTCAAACCTGGTCTAGTAAACACCCGAAGAGTCCACTGTGATCACCATTTCTTGGACGACGGTTCCGTCCTTTACACTTTCTGTACCCAAGTCAGGGACCTAGTCCTTCTAGAGGACCTCCTCCAGTACTGTTGGGTGAGGTCATAAGAACGGATCTCTTAGAGTACCCGTCTCCTGGGACCGTTCGATCAGATATCTCAGTGTTTCTAAGTCTGTACTGACTTCGTTGAATCGTGTGTGCGTCTAGTAAACATTTAGAGAGGTCGAAACTTTACAGTACCATACCACCAGATCTCACCCTTCAGTAGTTTTTATATAGACTATGTATTAAAGGATTTTATAAGAGAACGAAATTTTGGAGAACGAACAGTGAACCGAGTCATCCGTTACCCGTTGGTGTCTCTTCTCTCCGTCATACATATACTTACTTCTTCTATAGTCTTACGGACAAAATTCCTAGCTCAAGACATTTAATGTTTTGTGGATTTGACCTCTTCCAGTGGTCTGAGAGATCCATACCAGGAATCGAAATTTGATTCTTTTTTTTCCTTTTCGACACGAGAGGACGGAGTACCCAACAATACTTCTACTTTACTATACTACCTTAGAAACCTTGATGATTTCAACATACGTTCATGATTATTTTAATGATTGTTTTCATAGTTGTCCTTTGAAGTTCAAACGTCTTATGTTTGTGAGGTGAAGACAACTCTTTCAAGACACTCTATTATGAACTTAGAACTTATCAATAAAGTCAACCATTACATAGGGAGACAGTTACTAGATGGTCAGTTAAAATGGTACTAGGTCGTATAACAGACATCGTAAGAAAATAATGGGTAAGTTGTGAGTAAACTACGAATAATGAAAAAGAAATGAATCTTGTAACGGAGGTGTCGACATAATTTAATGAACTTACTTCCGTACAAACACTTTTAAAGGGAATTTATTGCAACTGTAGGTATGTATCACCATATAACTTTCTGTAAAAAAAATGTCAAATAATTTAGTATTCGTTTTAACATTTGTAAAACTTTAAAACGGGTTTCACGTACATTATTTTATTCTACATTTAATAGTACCAATAGTACTATGTTTGATAGTACCAATAACATTACCGGTCCTTAATAAAAGAGTTTAAATTTATCAATTAACATAAGTAATTTTCTCTCCGTTATGTCAACAACCAATTGTATTCTTTTTCTATAAACATAATCTGAATGACGAGGTACTTCTTGACTCCGTAACGTTACTCGTTACAAGGTTGAGGGTACTAGTCCGTGGGTCGAGGTTAATAAAAACCGGACACTTCGAACCGAGGTTTCATCGATTGTTTACGATATTGATTCTCTAAGGGAAACCCCTTTTCTTATTTTACAAGTATTTAATCTCTTGAATCTTTCAGTAGTCGTATTGATTTATTGATATTGACTTACTTACTTACAGATACCGTTCAACCCGTTACAAACAAAACTGATTTGGTAGAGGGTGGTAGAAGGGGTAGTAAACAGACAGAAAGGAAATTAGACTCTACTGATAACTTCGTTAGGACTCTAAGTAATGAAGTTAGTACAGTAGGGAAATAGTTCTATGAAATTATTGATTGGTAAGATGGAACAAAAGTAGGTGGAATTAATAAACAGGAAAATTTCACAAAATAGTTATTTAATTTAACATTCCGAAGGATATCAAAGTGAGAATTTAAAAAGAACCACTAAAACTTCATTTGAAATAATGAGAAAGAAGTAAACAATTGTAAAAGATAATTTTGGAGAGAACCAAAGGGTATTTTGTATGTAGTATATCAGAACGAAATCGACTATAAGGGGTTTCTTTTTTTTTATGTTAACAAAGTGAAATACTTTAGTTTAATACTTTACGAGTCAACACAGGTTGAGAAAGTCTGAGGTACCTGACATCGGGTGGTCCGGGGAGACAAGTAACTTAAAAAGTCCGTTCTTAGGACTTCACCCAACGGTAAAGGATAAGGTCCTCTACAAGAACTGGGTCCCTAATTCGGCCGTAGAGAACCTAGAGGACGAAACCGTCCATCTAAGAAATGGTGATGTGTTGGACCCTTCGGACGAACGAATGTATGAAAAATGCTTTTATTTTCCAAGTTTTCTCTTTATTTTTTAATAAGGTGTATTTGTGTAGTTAATATAAATATATTAATAGAGTTACATACGAGTCTTATGTTTAAAATACTTTATTTTTCAGACATTCTATATTGGTTGAGAAAAATTTTTTATTTCTTATTTCGAAAAACTTCCATCCTGAAGTCCGAAAGATTTTATAGAGGTCACTTCGTCAACTACTACCACTAATTGACTAATTTGTACGAAATCCGTTCTAAAAGAGTACGGAACGACACATGTTTTTAATGACCTTTCCTCACCGTTCCATTTATAAGTGTCTTTGTAATTTTACGTCTTAGAACCGTCGAGAGTTGTCAAAGACTAAAGTACCTACCCCCTCCCCTATGTCCGGTTCTTTAGACGTAAAAATTATGAGTAAGTTTACACAACTACCCCTATTAAGGACCTTGTACGAAACTATTTGTAACGAATCCCAGAATCTAAAGTTCCCTGAAATTACAAAATCGATAAATGTAAACCTCATAAATAAAAAAATTTCTAACACCACGATCTATTTCATTTTGAATAGTAAAGAGGTCGTTAACTAACACCTCAGACAACCCACCGGATCCAAACTTCAACAGCTACAAAAGTTAAAAGGTCTTTCTCGCTCAAAGGAATGTAGACATTCGTTAGTAGATTAAATGATGACAGATAAGTGTGACGGTCGAAATCAATTTACGTTTTTGTCGTCGTTAAAAATAGCAAAACTCCTATTATTACTATCACTTTCTTCATCGAACGAGGACCGATGTCACCGAAGTCCGAAGAAGTGGTCCTTCCTAACTCGAGAAAGATCCAAAGTATATTCTTTTCGAATTCAGACATACTTTAGTGAATAAATTCATAAATCATCTTCTTTACAACATTATATATATATAACTATTAATACAGACATTAAAACGATTACACATTGTCATTTATTTTGATTTAGTTTTGGATTGAAAATCGAATGTCCATTACACGGGGGGTAGTGGTATTAATGGGTTTAAGGGTACAGTGGTTATACAGTGTTATTTCCTGAGTACAAATGTCCGGCAAAGACACAATATATTCACCCATAGGGTCTGTGATGTTTTATGGTAAACTTGAAGACATTATAGACACCCAAAACGAAGGAAAAAAATCATTCGAAAGACTCAAGAGTGTTCTATCTGAATCTTTTATTTACCACTACATATTAGAAATTTTTTTTTTGTTTAACCTATAGTTTTAAGAAAGTATAGATGGTAATGATTGAAGACTTTTTTGTTGTCCAGGTCTCTCCAAATGTTTATACAAAAATAGTTCAAAAGCTCACGATTTAAAAGGACGAAAGAGAGAAGGAGAGAAAGGGGTTTGTGTCATGAAGTTTATTATCTTTTCTTTCGATGGGTTGAGTACGGACATTCTTAATATGTTTGAACATTAGGTTTGATCCTTCGTTATCAATCTTGACCTGTACCTTGTTGTCTGACCAAGGTTTAACCTTTTCCTCATGCGGTTCCGACATATAACAGTGAAACGAATAAATTGAATATACGTCTCATGTAGTACTCTTTGCGACCCCACCTCCTTCGTGTTCGACCTTAATTCTAACGGCCCTCTTTATAGTTATTGGAGTCTATACGTCTACTGTGGTGGGAATACCGTCTTTCACTTCTCCTTGATTTTTCGGAGAACTACTTTCACTTTCTCCTCTCACTTTTTCAACCGGATTTCGAGTTGTAAGTCTTTTGCTTCTAGTACCGTAGGCCAGGGTAGTGAAGTACCCTTTATCTACCCCTTTGTCCCCTTTGTCAAAGTCTGAAATAAAACCCCCCGAGGTTTTAGTGACGTCTATCACTGACGTCGGTACTTTAATTTTCTGAGAAGGAGGAACCTTCCTTTCAATACTGGTTGGATCTATCGAATAAGTTTTCGTCTCTGTAATGAAACGGTTGTTTACGGGTAGATCAATTCCGATACCAAAAAGGTCATCAGTACGTACCTACACTCTCAACCTGACACCTCTTACGACTCGCGACTTCTTAACTATGAAAACTTGACACCACAAACTCTTCTGAGGACTCTCAGGGAACCTGACGTTCCTCAAGGTTGGTCAGGTAGGATTTCCTCTAGTCAGGACTCACAAGTGACCTTTCTGATTACGATTTCGACTTTGAGGTTATGAAACCGGTGGAGTACCCTTCTCAACTGAGTAAACTTTTCTGGGACTACGACTCTCCCTAACCTCCGTCCTCCTCTTCCCGTGCTGTCTCCTACTCTACCGACCTACCGTAGTGGCTGAGCTACCGGTACTCAAACACACTTGAGCCTTAACCACTACCTGTCCCTCCGGACCGCACGACACTAAGTACCCCAACGTTCCTCAGTCTGTGCTGATCACTTACTTGACTTGACTTGACTTAGGTTTGATCTACTTCTGTCACCTTCTCTGGTTTACGTCAAATAAGATCCTCACCTTCACTCACTTCAACGAGTCGACACAGACTGAAACGCTACGGTACCTGACAGTGGATGGTCCGAGGAGGTAGATACCTTAAAAGGTCTGTTCTCATGACCTTACGTAACGGTAAAGGAAGAGGTCCCCTAGAAGGGCTGGGCCCTTAGATTGGGTCCAGAGGGCGTAACGTCCGTCTACGAAATGGCAGACTCAGTGTTCCCTTCGGGTCCTCACCTTCCCGTGGTGGTTTATTCTTTGTTTAGACAATTAATTTCGACATATATTTTATTACCTTTCTCTTTTCAAGGTACTAACATAACACAAGTCAGTGAAGTCAGTACACGTTGACAAACACTCGGGGGCTTGACATCGGGTGGTCCGAGGACGTAGGTACCCTAAGAGGTCCGTTTTTATGACCTCACCCACTACGACCCTCGTTCACCCTCCTTGAGGTGGACACCGTTTCCAGTACTCCTTCCTCCGAACCGTATGCGTTTCCGTCCTAACTCGGAGTCCTCTGGGGGACAAGGACTCGTAGATGGGGGGTTTTGGTCTCAGACGGATGAAATGACAAAATACGAGAGTGGATATGGAGACTGAAATGCCCCCCCAACAGGGGGTGGTGGAGAGAGCCTCTTCCTCAATTGAACATCGAGGTCAGGTCTTTTTAAGGACCTGCACTGTCCTCACGAAGTTGAATGTTTGAGGAGACTTCCAAGAGATCGGACGGACTTGTCCAAGCAGGTCGGTGTACACTAACAAGTGTCGGAGGGTTGGCACTCTCCGTGCTCTACGGAATTTGAAAGATTTATGTCTAAGAAAACTCTTCAATCTTTTAATAATCATATTATATCACCCAACTAATCCTTAATATAACCACTTCCCAAAAGTAAACAACCCCGTTATAAACGACGGTTCAGAGGTATAAGAGACGGGAATATTACTTATATTGATCGTATATCCTCTTTATTCATAATTGGAAACTATAATTAGTACAATTTGGAATCCGATTCATTTAAGGAAAGAATTAACATTGGGTGATGTGGGAGTGGGATATCCTTACTTGAAATGGACCATGGAAGCCTCCCACCGTGGACCAAATTCTTTTTTTAGTGGTGACCTTTTTTATTCAAAAGACCAACTGACTGACAATAGTCTTTCTCGGTTTTTTACAGTCGTCCGGAGTACCGGTATTCTACTACATTTTGGGGATTCTGGAAGCATATGTAAATATACTTTGTGGACTAAAACTATTTCCAGTCCAGACGACTGGGGTGTACTGAGATAAGTAGGGATACATATTGTTTTTCATATATTCGCTTGGACTGTTTGTTTCTTTTACCTAGTCAAAGACCTTTCTGACTAAGGGGGCACAGTAAGAAAGAAAGGAGAAGACCGACTTAAGGGTAGACCTCGCACCTACGAGTGGTTCGGACGATTAAAACGGGACCGAAGATTCTGGGTACACTCTCCCTCGGGTTCCACCCCGTGAGAGGTGACAAGTTCACCCGCGGCCACTGGATACATCCACCACGTTTGGAGAACAGAGCTCCAAAATAACCATAAGGTGCATTTGGTTCAATAAGTCGGAGAAAAAGAGGTGATTAAAAGGATGATGTGATAAGAAAAGATTAGAGAAAAATATAAAGATTAATTTATCGAAAAAGGATCCTGCGGTTGAGGTAGAGGGGAAGTTTAAGGGACCTAGCTGGTCCCGACCTGGGACCGTCCAACGGTAAAGGATAAGGTCCCCTAGTCTGTATATTTTCGTAAATGATATTAATCGGTAAATACTACTCTTTTTAGACCCGTTTAATCGAAAATTTCACATAGATAGTTTTGACACGTCGAGTATCTAACGAATTACCACTTTAAAATTTTCATAAAAGTGATTCCATTCTACATTCTGTTCCTACGGGTAACAGTGACGAAGATAAGTTGTATCATGACTCCGGTCACCTTATTGTGTTCTTGTTCTTTATGATATAGATTATTACCCTTTCTTACTATATTTTAATGGAAGACAGAATCTCAAGTCCTTTGAGATGTCGTAGATATCTGTTAGTTAATCTTAATTGTTTAAGTTGTTCTAACGACATATGAACATTGTGATCTGTAATTATGAGAAGGTCATGGGATTCTTAATGATTTATTCTTTACATTGTTTTTAAGAAAAGTATTACCGTTGTATTTGAAATTTTTACATCCTTGTTTATATCGTCTTTTATTCATCATATAAATATCAAACATTTATATTATAACTTTCGATATTTTTCTGAATTGATTTACCTCTATGTGTGGTACAAGAACCTACCTTTCTGAGTAATTGTATTTTATATAGACTAAACTATATATTTGAGATACGTTAAAGTTGGTTTGGTTTACCCTATGAAGTCTTTTGATAAGATTCATGTTGGTTCTTTTTTTTTTAATATCTTTTCAACCTTTTAAAGGATGGATTAACGTCTCGATCAATATTTTGATATTAGTTCTTCTGTCAGAACATATCTCAATCCCTAGTTGTCTGAATACCTTTTCTAAATGTGAATTCTCTATTCAAAAATACACTATTTTTCCCATAAAGTTTATGGACCCTATTCATATATAACTTAATCACGACTAATCTGTTAAACAATACTATTATATTTCTCCGACGAGGGACCGAAACTTAAAAAAATTTAAGATAAAATCTTACGGAGAAAACTAGGTCGTATATTCTTCGATCTTCTCAAAAGAAGTAGGATTGTGATTCATTTTTCGACTTTTTAGTTGTTTAGAATCTAGACAGTCTCTCCACCCTAGTATCCCATTTGACGACGGGAGTATTAACCTCTCTGGTTGTCCGTTTACGTTTCTTAACACCGGTCGACCTTTTCTTTAGGTGTCGTTATTTAGAGGAACCCTTGTTCGAAGTACCATTCTTTTTGGACTTGAGATGGACTGTTCTCCGAGTCGTAACTGTTAAGACTCCCTTCTTTTAAGGTTTCCCTAGGTCACTAACTCCCGGGGGTGTGAAAACACTCGAAATGAAGTTCTCGAGTTAATCCAAAAGTGTCACTATAGTCTCTAATTTAAAAAACACGAAGGTCGTACCCCTCCCCTTTCCCTTGGTAAACTTTATACGGTCCCGTGAGACAAATAGAATTCTTTCGGACGAAAATCCCCCTCGATCTTTGGTCTCAGATTGGACGACCCCGTAATAGTCTCGGGTCGACTGGACCCCCTTCCCTTTATGGGTTGAGGTCGGTAAGATCGATAGGACAGGTCGGTTACTCCCCAACCCCCTGACTTTTCGTGGGGACTTCAAGTCTCAGGTCTCCGTATCTGAGTGATTCTCGGATTCCGGGTATCCCGGTATCTTACGAAAGAGAGGGAGTGTATAATGGTAGTGTAATGATTTCCGGATAAATATCGTCGAAGAAAGTAGGTCATGTAGAAAAGACTGATACTTCCTTTTTTTTTTTTTTTTCCTGTATGACTTTAATTTTTCTTTTTGAAAACCTTCTCTGTCTCGTTCATAGTCTTGGTCTGTACCGTCTCTAAAGTCTCAACCATCTGATCTATACATTCTGTTGATATTAATTCTACGGTTCTAGAAATTACCTTTTTCATTTGTCGTACGTTCTTGTTTGCCCGTTACATTTAGTCTCTCTACATTTAAGACTCTTTCTAGGTATTTCTTTTTAAAATCTCTTGTCTTTATGTCATTGTCTTCATTTCTTACGGAAACTAACCGAACAACCTGTGTCAACTCCTTTATTAAAGACTGAACTTCCATATAGTTATCTTTTGTGGTTTTGACTTTTCACTTCCCGTTTTATGACTTTTTGTTAAGGTCTTATGGGTTCCTACACCTTGATATTTTCTACATTGTATGTCCATTACCCTTAAGATCTTTATCTTCTTTCTCTGTTTCCTTATCTACTTTATAAAAATTTTCATTGCTGATCCTTAAAGATAGTTTAATTACAGTCTGTGGTTTGGTGTCTAGATCTTTCGATTCTCTTGTTACTCGTCCTATTTGCGGCTTTTTATATTTGGTCTATACAGTAAAAGTTTGATATCTTTTAGTTTATACTCTACTAAAAAATCGTTGGAATGGGTATCCCCTCCTTTTATTAATATAGAATAAAGAGGAGGTTTTGGTACGTTTGTTCTTTCCGTATATTTTTCTTAAAGTTTCAGAACTCTCTTTTTTGAGGTGGTTGGATTTTAAGACATGGGACGTCAATAGGAAGTCTTCGTTTCTCTTTTATGATATAGTCTGTTTATGACTCCTTTACCAAGATCATCTGGACGGAACTTACTTTACAATTTTCTTCAAGAAATCTCTTTTTTCTTATTATTTCAAGTCTTTGAGTCTAGAGTCTATTTCTTTCCTATTCGTAGTCTCTTCCGTATTCATTTCTACCCGAGGGGAGTATCGAGTCAACCATTTCTTAGACGGACGTTACGTCCCCAGGACCCAAACTAAGGACCCAGTCCTTCTAGGGGAACTCTTCTTTTACCGTTTGTGAGGTCATAAGAACGGACCTCTTAGGGTACCTGTCTCCTCGGACCGCCCGATGTCAGGTACCCCAACGTTCTCAGTCTGTACTAAATTATTGATTTCTCTTTTTCTCTATTCACTTCTATTCACATTTTGAAAATAAAAAGAATAAACATTATTCAGGTCGTCTATTATCAAGTTTTATTATATTTTTTACAAAAGTCACTACATAAGAATACATGCGTACAAAAGAATATATATTCACTTTATTTTACTAATTATTGTCACTATGTTTCCTACTCTTCCTTCTTAAGTTTAGCTTTCTATGTTAGATGGTTCTGAATATATCTTTCTTTGTCTATTAGACTTATGTAAATATAGATAAATTTTTTTAACTTGGTTATCAATTATAAGATGGTCATGTCTTTCATGTTATAGGTCTATCTGAGTGACACTTGAAAAGGTTTGTTAATTACTTCTTTAATATGATTAAGAGATGTTGGAGAAAGTCTTCTATCTCTCCGTTATGGGGGATCAAGAAACTCCCATTGTGACGGGATTATGGTTGTGGTCTTTTCCGTAATGTTCTTTTCTTTTGTTTGATTTTACAGAGGACTTGTATCCTCGTTTTTGACAGTTGTTGTATTATCGTTTAGTTTAGGTTGTTATATATCTTTATTAATATGTAATTCTGGCTCGTCCTGAATAGGGTCCATAAGTCCCGACAAAGTCGTTATCTTTTGGTTAATTACATTAGGTAGTGTAGTTGTCCAATTTCTTCTTTTTAGTTGTACCCGTCTTTTTTGTAAACCGTTTTAAGATGTTGGTTAGTACTAATTTTTTTTTTTTTTGGATGTACTTGAACTTTCTATCTCCTTACAGGAGTTCAACTAAAAATTTTTTTTTGATGGTTTTTCGTATCGATTATAGTATTAATTACCATCTTTAAGTTTCGAAAAGGTGATTCTAGTCCGTGTTCCGTTCGTACACAGGAGAATTTTAACGAAAAGTTATAAAGTGCTCCTCAGGTTGATTTACGCTATCTTGTTGTTTTCCTTCATTTCCATATGTCTAAACTTTCCTTCTTTATGTTGACAGAAAGAAGGGTATCCTGTACTAGTAGAAACATCTGTCAGACTTTCTTATTTGTTTTTTTGAGGACATTGATTATACACTGGTATCTTCACAACATTCTGTTTTTCAATTATGTGTTTACAATTAATAAAAGATCATACGGTCCTCACTTATTAACCTCAAATTTTTGTATAGTAAATGTAAGTCAAGTCAAGTCAACGAGTCAGCACAGGCTGAGAAACGCTGGGGTACTTAGCGTCGTGCGGTCCGGAGGGACAGGTAGTGGTTGAGGGCCTCAAGTGAGTCTAAGTGCAGGTAGTTCAGTCACTACGGTAGGTCGGTAGAGTAGGAGATAGCAGGGGAAGAGGAGGACGGGGGTTAGGGAGGGTCGTAGTCTCAGAAAAGGTCACTCAGTTGAGAAGCGTACTCCACCGGTTTCATGACCTCAAAGTCGAAATCGTAGTAAGGAAGGTTTCTTTAGGGTCCCGACTTGAGGAAGTCTTACCTGACCAACCTAGAGGAACGTCAGGTTCCCAGAGAGTTCTCAGAAGAGGTTGTGGTGTCAAGTTTTCGTAGTTAAGAAGTCGTGAGTCGAAAGTAGTGTCAGGTTAATAGTGTAGGTATGTACTGGTGACCTTTTTGGTATCGGAACTGATCTACCTAGAAACACTTGTTTCATTATAGAGACGAAAAATCATACGATAGATCCAACCAGTATTGAAAAGAAGGTTCCTCATTCGTAGAAAATTAAAGTACCGACGTAAGTGGTAGACGTCACTAAAACCTCGGGGGGTTTTATTTCAGACTGTGACAAAGGGGTAAATAAAGGGTACTTCACTTCCCTGGCCTACGGCACTAGAATCAAAAGACTTACAACTCGAAATTCGGTTGAAAAAGCGAGAGGAGACAGTGAAAGTCGTTCTCCGAAAAATCAAGGAGAAGTGAAAGACGGTATTCCCACCACAGTAGACGTATAGACTCCAATAACTATAAAGAAGGTCGTTAGAACTAAAGTTGAACACTAAAAGGTCGGGACTCAAAGAGTACTACATGAGACGTATATTCAATTTATTCGTCCCACTGTTATATGTCGGAACTTCCTGAGGAAAAGGTTAAACCTTGGACAGACAACAAGGTACAAGACAAGATTGACAACGAAGGACTGGACGTATATCCAAAGAGTTCTCCGTCCAGTCCACCAGACCATAAGGGTAGAGAAAGTCTTAAAAGGTGTCAAAAACCACTAGGTGTGTCAGTTTCCGAAACCGTATCAGTTACTTTGTCTTTATCTATACAAAAACCTTGAGAGAACGAAAAAGTTACTAGGTCGCCTACGACCGTTAAACTATAGACCAAGGAGACGGAAAAGATTTTGGTCGAACTTGTAGTACTTCAAGTGTCAAGTGTATAACGACTTCGGACCGAACTTCTTAAAACTCGTAATGAAATGATCACACACTTTACTCACGTTAAAACGCCATCAAACTCGTAAGAAACCGTAACGGAAAGAAACCCTAACCTTACTTCTAACTGGAAAA